>OY796659.1:15563314-15909539 GCA_963680705.1 Rhagium mordax | reverse complement strand
ATTCTTAAGAATGTTAGGAAAACACCTAATTGTTTTGAAATTTTTTACACTTAGATTGTTTTACATATAAAAATGAATATAAAATCATGCTTCATAAAAACATTTCCTATCATTTTTGTGTATCAGACTGGTCGATAATTTCTCAAAATCTGAGATTATATGTGTGAGAATTGGAGTTATCGTTTAAGATGTCCGCTGTTTCAATATTATGACGATAGTAGAGTAGTAATGGCGGAGCTGGGTCTCCCCCCACCCTTTTTTTTTTTTTGTGGTGGGGGGTAACTAGGGTAATTAGAGTAATGTAGGTAATTAGACTGATGTAATTGCAATAGAGGTAATTAGAGTATTGCAGGTAATTAGCCTGATGTAGTTGCAATAGAGGTAAGTAGAGTAATGTGCAGTAATTAGACTGATGTAATTGCAATAGAGGTAATTGGAGTGGTGCAATGCAATTGTAGTTGTAATTAGTGTATGTACCAATATGTGTATGAGTACTCCAAGTAGTGGTGGTGGGGTAGCTCAGCTAGACTGCTATAAAGAAGATGTAGTCGCAACACAAAATCATTTCTATCGTGTTCTATCGTGAACCATCTACAGCTAACAAATCAGCCTAGTGCAGTCAGTGACTTCAGTTATTTCAAGTGAGCAATATCTTATATTACTCTTTATAATTCTTTCATTATATTCATTTTAAATATGGCAATTTCCGAAGTTGACTTATTAGCACTTAATGAGCTAATAAATCAAGATATGCAGGTTTTAGAGCAAAGATCCATTTCAGCGTTAATTTTAAATAAACCTTATATCATAAAAAAAATATCTTTGGTTAATACAAGATTTGGAAAATCAATCATAGTAACTTTGTTTGAGGAAAGTTCAATTACGACTTTTAAATCATTTTTACCGAAACGGTTTGTGGAAATTATATGTGAGAACACTATCGATAAAATAAATTCGTCAAATGGTAAAGTTACATTGACATATTTAGGACAAAGTTCTCCAGCTTATCCTGGAGCAAAATCTAGTCCATTAATAAGTTTCGGTGTTTAATTCTCAAACAAAAATAATCGTAAAGTATTTAAGTTAGCTAAGTTTAAGTATTAAGTAGAAATGGAATATTGTGGAAGAATGCTAGGAGTATTATAGAATAGTATCACTTGTTAGCCTATAAAGATTCTGATATATCTAAATTGACATTTGTACAACATATTTTTACTTCGTGTACACCAATAGCTCAAACGTAAGTCCATTTAGTGCTGTTTTTTATGTATTTTTTTACATTTCATTTTTTATTTGTAGGTACGCAGCAAAGATGTGGATGCAATATTCAACCCAAACATGGACCCCTGCAGAAGACATTAAATCTGCCATTGAGAGATTGTCTTGTAAACTAGATGACTTAATAAGGGATGCATTGGTTTCATTAAATTATGATATGAATATCTGCTTCGACGCTGAAGAAGTTCGACGGGTTAAAGAAGCTTCTAAAGCGTATAGCATTGGTGTAAATCTATGTGGTAGATATTCCCGTGGCTTCTTAAATTTGGATGAGTTTTGTGAGCATATGGACAGAGTGGAACTAAAACATTTTCTATACGAGATAATGGAGTACCTACCTAAGAATATTATTGAAAAATATCAACTCGACCAGTCTGATGTAGAAGATAACAATGTAGATACATAAATAATATTCATCTTCTATTGTCATATTTATTACACCAAATATTGTATGTATCTGTAGTAAACAATATTCTGTATTTTATATTATATTATAAAACTGAATAAATAAAATACACATTAAAAGATTACATTCATTTTATTTCATATTTCTTATTACACAACAAAAAATACAATCATAGTATAATTAGAACAGTTTTTATTTTAATTTTATATTTAATTCTACAATTACATTCTGAGAAAATAAACAGTTGCAAGTACATCATGATTATTGTTGATAAAATTATCCAGATATCTTGATAGAAATAGGTTGCACTACTTAATTCCACAATAATAAATATTTTCTTTTTTTACTTGACATCGAGAAAACCATTCTGAACCGAGCCATCTAATGCGTTATAACTTAAATATGTATCATGAAGTATAAGTGCATACACTCGAGTTTGTTCCGGAAATTTCGCTTTTCGTGTTTCAAATTCTATTTTTATGTCGACAGTAGATGATTTCACTGCAACAGGTTGGTGTGAACAATCAATGACAAACAAAGGATTCTTCCTGAATTCCCCAAGATCCATCATGGGTTCGCTCATATCTTTATCATAGTAACTACGTTGGAAGTTCTCATAAGCATAATATGCTGCAGAATCGAGCTTCTTATCGAAATCTAAATTCCAACGTTCATATGGATATACTTCAGAGTTTAGAAATAGTCGAATATTATTTATGTCTGCGTGTTTGAACTGTGTAACATCCTTTGTTCTATCATTGGCCTGATCAGTGCCTTGAAAGCCAAGAAGGATGAAAAGTGGACTTTCAAGACGGGTGGAGAGTTTAAGAGCCCATATGTCATAGGTAGTATCGCGTAGACAGGGAAGCTCATAAAAATCCCACGCACGGTAGACCATCTTAACTTTGGTATTATTACCACTTTTATTAATTCGATTCAATAATTTTAACTTTTGTCGATCTTCAGGTACAATGTGCCTTATCTTCCACTCAATTTTGCTGATTTCCAACTCTGCATCAACCTCACCGATATAGGAGTCTTTAAATGAGCGTGCAATTATCATAATTAATTCTTGCTTCACATTCAGAATGCCTTTGGTATAATCTTCTGCAAAACCCATAAGGAACTTAAGGGGTAGTTTGCCACTGAACACGTGACTGGCGGTATCTAAAATATCTTGTCTCGTTTGAGTGAGACCCCAACCTGTTGTTATTAATGAGCGTGCATGCGTTTGCCCATACGACACCATAGTTTTCATTGTGGTAGTAATACCAGGTCTTCTAACTACTGCTACTTGTTCACCACCCATTTCCAGTCGTATCTCTTCAAAGAGAAATGTTAGTGCATTATTGGATAAATAACAACGCTTTGTGGTGTCGCTAGGAGTAAATTTTCCCTCTATGTATATATAACTTTCTGAAATGTCGAGTATAACATCTTGAAAATTGATGGGAATACGTATTTCATCAGAGTTTCTGTAATATGGGGATCCATATGGTTTATATGTATGCTCATGTAGGCTAACTAGGGAATGATCTAACACAGGTTCATCAAACACCTCAAGTTTGTCACTAGTCGCAGTAGCCACCATTATTATGACCAATTTTTTCGCAGTTTTAATCCAATAGATTTTAAAAAGGCTTGATCCTCAGCTGACAATCTATGTCTTAACTGTTTAAGATATAGACTTTGAATGAATTGCTTTCCACATCTCCCTTTCTTTTTATCCATACTGTTGTTCGCTACAGTATCATACTGATGGTGATGTACTTGCTGTCGCTGTTTATATCGAAAACCCATTTGGTTGGTGATATCCGACTTTCTTCAATTCTAGCCTTACAATAATTTTCTCACCTCGAAAATCGATCAAATCACCGTTGTCGTCCAGTATGCGTAGTGTGATGTTGTCTATTAACTGACGCCCTTTAGGTCTAACAGGTAAATATATGATATTTTTGGGTTCTCTAGTAAGTTTGTAGCCAGGCTCAACGTCTATGTCAAATTCAAAGAGAGTGTGTGACTCTTCTGCATTCAGATAAGCTCCAGAAATAATATTGCAATCTACGCGTATCATCCTTACTTTCATAATATCAACAGGCTGTGTTGATTCGTAATTTTTATTTGGTTGTAAATATATTGGTCCAAATCCCAACAGACTTCCTATTGAATTTGGTTGTCTAAAATCTATTTCATACTTTGACAAAATCTCGCACTTTAAGGTATTGTTGTTTGCCCTTAAAGTGAATATTTGCGTGTAATCCTTTCCATCAATATTCATAGCTTTCAACATTGCAGCATAGATTTCATCAATTTCATAAGCCCCCAGAGGTATGTGAACAGTAGTGAATGTATCTTTAGCACTAACCCTATATTGGAAGATGTTATTTGTTTCATCCACATTGTATATGGAGTTGTAAGAGTAGAATCCAATTAAACCTAACCCATGACGACTGCTCCTATCCAGTTCAATGGGTGGATCAAAGTTGACACTTAGCTCACTTAAGCGGCTCGTGTTGACACTTAGCTCACTTAAGCGGCTCGTTAGTGTGAACGTGTACGACATGACTGATATAATTAAATTGTGTTACCCAATTTATTGTGGATTACAGCAATAATGGTATAATTTCCTCTTCTTAGAAGTGGATGGTAATATATTTACATTGTTATTGGATGCCACATTTACATCGTTTACCTTACAATAGCAGCAAAACATTTTTCTAGGTGTTGGACCATCATTTACGTCAACATTGCTTTCATAATCATTAAGGTAATGTTCTGTACAATATTGATATTTTAATATATCGATATCATTCTGAAGATGTGTAGGTAGCTTATCCCATACTAATGCAATATCATGTGAAGCCAACCCAATCATCACCTCTTTGGGCATATCTGCTAGTTGTTGTTTGCTCATCTTCAACAGACTACGCAAACGGGAGAATGCAATTAGTGAGTGACCCATTCGCTTGATACCTTCTCGATCTATTGCTGGGGTCATAGATTTCAGCTCCATGGCGTTTTATATTTGTTTTGTAGAGAGAAACTTTAAACACAAATGTCCACACAACACTGTGTTAAAATTCTGTACACGTTTGTAGTTATAGAATATTTGGTTGGCCCTCCTTGAATCGTTATTGAAATATGTAACTAATTCTATAGGTGGGGGTAAGTCGCCAAAACTATCAAAATAATTTACTAAACTACCTCGTTTTTTATATGCCACCCAATGTGTCCCAGGACCATATATACTATCCAAATTGATTATTGCGGATTCATTGTAATGTGGCCCATGTCTTGGTAGTGAGTCACGCATAAATACACCTCGAAAGTATGCTACCTTCATTTTATTAGCATAATATTTAAGATCAATGTCGGTAAGAGGTCTCCGAGGTAGGGAGTCTATTAGTTTTTTGAATTCTGTTTTAGATAAAGACCCATCCCCTTTCGGTATGGCTTCATATACATCCCCTTACCACTTTTCATAGCTATTGCTTCCATACTTCTGTTGTGCCGATTTGCTTCAGCTAATTCTTCTCTACCCTTTTTCACATCATTTACAGCTTTAGCAATACCAGCAGCCGTACCAGCCAAACTACCCAATGCAGATAATCCAGCAAAAATGGGTATTAGAGGTAAAATACCACCAACTTTTGGAATTGGTATAATTCGAGGTGTTTGAATATTGCGTTTTCCACCGGCCTGTTTTATATATCGACGTGCAGCTTTTAGAGCAATTTCAACCACCTTCTTTTGGTCTTTTACTTTTTTGCCTCCAGCATTTCGCAGTGTGTCACGCACTTTTCGTACTATCCCAGATCCAAACGCTGTCTTTTTAACATTCTTCTTACCTTTCTTTGTTTTCTTGATGATTCGTTTCCTTATTGGATTGCGAGATATTGTTGAATTACATCCCATACCAAGACGTTGTTTTCCCTTCATTATAGTTGTGACTAACCAAGCAGCTGCCTTTTCTCCACGTCCTGCGTCTTTGGATTTCACCCGTTTCCACGCAGCCTGTTCAAGCTGATAGTCTGCTTTATGGCGGGCTGCTTGATTACTGCTATTTTTGTCGTATGCAATATCGTGTTGCTTACACGCTTTATCGAGCTGATTTATGCCAGAATCACCTCGTGCTAACCTTTTATTTAAATCTGTGCCTGGACCACAAAATTGATAACCTGGCAAATGCAACTCGACGGGGAGCTTATTAATCAGGGAATTAACTAATCCTCCACCGCGCTTCGTACGTTTTTCACGTGTGTATCGTATGGTGGAAACCATTTAAATAAGAGTTGCAAGTCACACATCTATTTATATACCAATTAGCCGCTATACAATGCACATTGTGAAGCAGAAACAAACTCTTTCCATAGATAATTTGGATGAAAAAGTTGGGCGTGGGTTAAGTGCTGATAATCGCCATGGACCACTACTACCTTCAACTGTACGTGCCCTCATAATAGGACCCTCGAATTGTGGGAAAACAAATGTCTTAATATCTTTGATCACGCATCGTTTAGGTTTACGTTTTTTAAATATTTACCTATACTCAAAGTCTATAAATCAACCCAAGTATGAGTATCTACGTAATGTATTAGCGCCGATTGAGGGGTTAGGATTTTATACATTTAGTAACGGTACGCAAATAGTGGAACCATCCGAGGCAAAGCCGGAGTCTGTGTTTATATTTGACGATGTAATATGTGAGAAACAAGATGTTATAAGGGGATATTTCAGTATGGGCCGACATAGAAATGTGGATTGTTTTTATCTTGGCCAGACATACTCTCGAATCCCGAAGCAGCTAATAAGAGACAATAGTAATTTAATTGTTGTCTTTAAACAGGACGACATGAATCTGCATCACATCTTTTCCGATCATGTGTCACCTGATGTAACGTTTACAGTATTTCAAAATATGTGTGCAAAGTGCTGGAATGACAAATATGGATTTCTAGTGATTGATAAGGATAGAGAAGTACAAGGTGGGCGATATAGAAAAGGGTTTGATAGCTTCATATATCCATAATGCATTTTATTAAAAACTTCACTTGAATTACATACGTCGTTAGGATTACTTCGTTTACGTATGCGCTAAGATGAAGGTTACCAAAGATAATAAAAAATATAACAATCTTGCACATCCCAGTAGCGAAATAACACTCAAGCGACAGCTGATTGAGGCAACAGATGCTGTGCGGAAGAAGTTTAACTCTATTAAGAACAAAGATATGGAGATGCACGTAACACTTGAAAAGATCTATCAACCAATAACTGAACCTTTAAATGTTATATCTTCAGCAGCAGAGAACAAATCTCATATCCAACAATTACATTCAAAACCATCATCATCAAGGGTGTCCACCCAGAGGGCTGTATCATGGGAGAGTGCTTCTGAAGAAGGATCCGATAAGTATGTAGGTGGTGATGATGTTCCACATTATATCCCCATTATGGAAACACCACCATCGTCAATAAGAACAACCCCTGTATCCGAAACTTCTCCAGCTAGTAAACTAGAAAAAAGACATGAGGTTGTAAAAAGACATATACAAAATTTAAAATCTGGTGATTCCAAGTATGATAGTTTATATGGAGTGCGTGTAGATCCCAAGACAGGCAAACTGCTGATGGGCAATGCCGAAATACGTTTTTCCCATGGAAATATTACGCTATGGTATGGCAATAAGAAACTTGGCGTGTATCTAGGTAGTCCTAAATTGTACGATCTAATATTTCTAAAACGCCCAACAATTTTAGATGATAATAGAGAGGGTGTTCTCGATGATGAATGGAGTAAGATATATGGAGAAATACTAAGAAAAACAAAGGCACCTTACAAAAAATTCGATGTAGCGAATGGCTATAACACTACTAAGCGTGGAAAATTTCACAAAATTATCAAACCATTAACATCTTCTACAATTGCGACACGATCGTCAACAAGTGGTCACGGCTTAAAACGTGTACCTACCCACAAATTGTACAGAAATAAAGATAAAGAATATATTTTTTGGAATAAACCCAGCGAACTCGTGGATCGTCTACGTCTACTATGGAGTTCGAAAATAGCGGGAAATAACAACCACGACAATGAAATAATAGAAATAATATCAGAACTTAGGGAAGAAAAAATAGTGTATTAAAGATGAAATAAAACATAGTATCATTATACTTAATAAGTATTATATAGTCTGAAATTTTATAAACTGGATCAGATGCAGTCAGAAATGTCTACTGTAAACACTATCGACAAATTTGGACGCAGCAAAAGAATTAGTGCGAGTAAGTTAATAGCCCATCGTGGATTACCTGGCGTGGGTTTTAAACTTACCAGAGATAATCACTATGATATTGAAAATAAGCGTTTAAAAAATTTAGGGGAACCTGTCGATGATCAAGATGGTGCAACATGTAATTACGTTAACAAGCGTCTACAAACAAATGATGAAAATGCTGCCAAAGCTATTTTTGATACAACCGATGTAATTATTGGGGAAATGAAAAAATATGTTGATGTGGGACTTATAAGAAGTGGAGAAGAAAATCGCGCTATTTTCAATAAACAAAATAATGAGATGATGCAGAAAATGAAAATAGAAATGAGGAAATATGTTGATAAAGCAATTTCTGAAGTTAAACGTTCGGCCATAAACAATCGCAATACTTTAATCACTAGAATCTCTAAATTAGAGCATATTGCCACCGAACTCCAACCAAAGAAGGTGCAATCCGGAGGCCTAGCATTTCCACCAGAACTAATGCCTGAAGTTGATATATAGCTGAAGACAATTTTATAATGGAGGTTAGCAGCGAAAAATTACAAGTTGTTAACGAGTTACATAGAAATGCTCGACGAAATTTTCGTAGAAGGCGAACCATAATTAAGGGGTTTGGTGATTTGTGGCAAGCAGACCTAGCTGAAATGCAGCCATACGCTGATGAAAATAGAGGGTATCGTTATATTCTTGTAGTGATTGACTGCTATTCCAAGTACGTATGGACCAAACCTATTAAAAATAAAGCAGCTGTAGAAGTTACCAAGGCTATGCAGACTATTATTCAAGAAGCAAATTATTCACCGAGAAATTTACAGACCGATAATGGTACTGAATTCTATAACAGAAAGTTCTCCGCATTAATGAAGCGGCACGAAATTAATCATTATTCTACGTATAGCACAAAAAAAGCAGCAATTGTTGAGCGAGTAATCCGCACATTAAAAAATTGGTTGTATAAAGAATTCTCAGCTATGGGTAAATATAAATGGCTCGATATCCTACCAAACGTTACAAAAAGTTACAATGACAAAGTCCATCGTACAACTGGCAGAAAGCCCATTGATGTCAAACCAACTACACATTTAAACGTATATAATTATATTAAGATTGCTCTGAAACCGAAATTTCATCTCGGTGATATAGTTCGTATTAGCAAGTATAAAGGTGTATTTGATAAAGGGTTTACACCGAACTTTTCAACAGAACTTTTTAAAATTACCAAAATAAACATAACAAATCCCACAACTTACCTGATAGAAGACTTGTTTGGACACCCAATCAAGGGATGTTTTTATGAAATGGAGCTACTAAAAGCAAAATACCCCGATGTGTATCTAGTTGAAAATGTATTAAAGAAGAAAGGAAATAAAGTGCTGGTAAAGTGGTTGGGGCTATCTGTAGAACACAATTCGTGGGTTGATATAGCTTCTATTGTTTAAAATTGTCATTAACTAGAAAAATATATTAATGTATCATTATATAGTTATGTCGATTGAAATATTTTAATATGTGTCACAAATGAATAATAAAATGAATATACTTTATTAATATTTATTTAATTTATTTCCTTCATTTTAAATTGTAAAAAAATTAAAAATAATCATTTTTTTTTTTTTTTTTTTTTTTTTTTTTTTTTTTTTTTTAACACTTGAAAGATAATAAACATACACATAAATGTTTTAATTCCTTTTTATTTTCCTACAATCTATATTATAAGAATGATACAAATATACATATAACATAAAACATAAAATTAATTAAATATAATTAAAAATTATAATTAAACATTAAACAAACATAAAAAATAATATAAAAAGTACAAACTAGAAAATCTAATATTATTATATGGGTACTGTTCTTTTTCCAGTATTATTGCACACAAAACAACCTTCGATGGCACCGACTGTCACTGTGTCATCGCCACAAGCTTTGCACTTTATGGTAGGTACGTCCCACCACTCAACCGTGTTGTGCAGACTTGCGTGTTGGTGAACAGCCCCCTCTACAACCATGCGAGAATACGATACGTAGCACCTAGTGCACATAAAGTATTTTCCCTGGTCAATGCTGCATACCACAACGAAGGCCGCTGTAGCACACACCTTGTCCATTGTACCAGCCACCATATCTTTTATCTGGAAAGCCATCTCGTGCTGGTCTTCCTCGATGAGGTCCGCAACATCGACTTCTATACCATCGTCCACCATTTCGTCGACTCCATCGTCCACTATACCATTTTCGCCGCCTTCGATGACTTCCTGGATATCGATGTTGGCACCATTGGCATCAACATCAGCAGGTGCTCCAATCTCCACAGCCTCAGCAGGTACCCCCATCTCCGCAGCCTCATGATTAAACAGCATCCAATTATTGGAATCTTCTTGCGCCAACCGTCTTAGAATAGATATAATAGATGGATTTGCCATTTCGATACGTGGTATATAGATAGAAATAGTAAATGCAACTAAGTTTGGTTTAATATTACTCCCATATATATATAGTAGTGTGGGGAGGGAGTCACTCTAAAATAATAGAGGGGGTATTCATATCCAATCATAGGATACGTGTTATTATGAATTTTAATTAGTGAAGTTTGACACCTTAACCACTCGGCCAACCTGACTTATTCATTGATTCAGTAAAACACTATACATTAAATGTTTACCCCCTCTCCATCATCAATAATAGAGGTGCCTGTAAAGTAATGTTTGTAGGAGGCGCCACTGCTGGGGGTGGAGATTAGTTTGCTTTATATAACACACAGCAACGCTCTTGTTTGTCAGATTTAAAATTATTAACATCATGGACACTTCTCAAGTAAATTGCGTCTCCTCCAGCACCGACTCAAAATCAACGTCATCGACCTGGTCAATGCCTAGTGAATACGACCCAGACAGCAGTGATTGGTGGGAACGGTCACCTCCATCGTATTCGATAGACGAAGAGGACCAGGAAGACGAAGAGGACCAGGATGACCAAGCTACCCCAGATAGCATTGACGACAGACCAATATCACCTTCATCTTATTGGATAGGTGAGAATCTAGGCGAGGACCAAGATAACCCCCCGGACAGCAGCACTGATAGGGCAACATCACCATCAGCATGGTCTATGGAAACGGTGTTCTACGATCCAGACGGCCAGCCATCACCTGACCAGAGCCACTGGTCAGATTATCAGCTCTTGATAGAGTGCGATAATGTCTGCGAGGGAACAGATTAGGCATCCATATAAATTAAACATTGTAAATAATTTAATAAATAGTTTTAGTAAATAAATTAATTGTAAGTCATTTAATACATTTATTTACTTAATAAACTCTTAAATATTTATTTAATTTATTTCCTTCATTTTAAATTGTAAAAAAATTAAAAATAATCATTTTATGCAAATGTTGTTCCAACAATTGTCCTCGTACTTACTACAGTACACGCATCGTTGTCTTAATTGTGGTTGGTCTGCTTTGCAAGCTTCACATACGTCTCGATATATACCAAAATTCGTTCTTTTGAGTATGGTAAGACAATTGCGACATTGTGTTTCATTTGGACAATTGTCTCGAAATTCTTTTTTCTGCACTGGGTTCTGAATTACACACTTTTTGCACAGTCCAGTGCATGGGTTGATAATTTGCTTCCTCCATGCAGTATAGCAATTATGGCAAATTCTTGAATTATTGTAACTATACGGTTGTACTGCTATTATTGGTTTTAATTTCCACTCTCTTGGTAGGACCATTGTATGCACTTCTGTTTTAAGACACGATTGTGTTACGTAAGAAGTTTGAATGCGTTCCTCTTGTGGTCACTCTTGGTTTAAATAGCTAATAGTAAACTTGACGCAATAGGAAGGGCGTCACCGTCACGAATTATAGAATATAAAACGGAGGAGGTTTAACATCAAATCAGTTGAGTTCCAACATTTAAAGATGGCTTATAGACGATTCCTCACTGAACTGGCAGAAAATGATATGGGTGCAATGGTGTTACACCGAGATGGTGTAAATCAAGAGCTTCAGGACTTGAATCAAGATGGCAACCTGGTTCCCGTCAGTGTAGATGAAGGTCTTGGGGATGATGTGGAAGACGAAGCGGAAGAGTTAGCCTTCTCCGGAAAAATATTAAACAATTATGATGATCGGCGGAGACTATATTGCACGTCAGCGTCTTTTGTCATAATCAGAACCAGGCCGGATGCAACCAAACACTTCCTGTGTGGGCTATGTTATATATCCTATACACGGATAGTGTCCGGACGTCACCAGCATGTAAATATTCACAAAACGACGACGTTGGATGGTGCAATGATAACGAAATGTAAATGTTGCAGCACAAACTTGGTGCAATTGCATCGAATTGAAGTATGTCATACATGTAATAATGTAAATAAAACAATTGCGTGAACGATACAACGTGTTTTACTAAATTTGATTCGTTATAAGTAGTATTTATTAATGTAAATTTATATTTCATTTTATTTTTAAGTTTAATTGTATATATTTTTTAATTAATAAAAATATTTGTGCCACCCTGTATATTACAAGTTGTGAAAATTAGTAAATCATATAAATATTAAAACAAATGAACATATGAATGATTTTATTAAAAAGTATTTTGAAAAAAAATGGTTATCTTTTATTTATTATTATTTAAATTAAATTAAAATATCTCAAGATATAAACTGATTCAAAATAATACAGTTGTAAATGTATAAAGCCGATAGCTTGGGTTGATTTTATAGCCTAAGGCCATGCGGCCCTGCCTGGTAAATACGGATCGATGAGCAGGTAGTTTTTTGTTGAAATTAGGAAATAGACCTAACTCTTGTGGGGCGTCCGAGTAGCCGAGCGGGCAAATACGCGTCGATCTTGTGGTCGCTCAGAAGATCACAGGATCGAATCCTCGGACACCCCCCGGAGAATGGAGGAGGTGGATCTCCGGTTTTTTTTTTAAATTTGACCTTTGACCTTTCCTAATTAGCCATTAATTTTGATTTTCATGTGTTTAAAATTCGATTTTTTTAATTTTTTTTTTTTTTTTTTTTTTTTTTTTTTTTTTTATGTTGTTATTAACCTATTAAACTCTTTATTTATTTAAATTAATTAACCTTTACATTATGTGTTTATTCATGTCAAACATGTACTCATAATATGCACAATTAATTAATTACATGTGGTGTATTTATTTTATTAACTAATTAATTTTTTTATCATTTTTTATTCACTTTTTAAAATTTGTTTTAAACTTTTTTATATTTATTTTTAACAATATATTCTTACATAATAATACACAGTAATTTATTTTTTATCATTTTTTGTCTTTTATTTGTATCATTTTTTTGTAATTATTTGTCATTTATTTTTTTGACAAACTTTTTAATTTTTTTTAATATTTTTTTATTAATAATATATTTTAAACCTAATTAACAATCTTATCTGACTAACAATATTCTTAAATAACTTAAAAATCTAACTTAATTAATTTGCCTTTATTTGTATGCTCTTTTAATTATTTTTGTCATTTATTTTTTTTGACAAATTTTTATTTTTTTTGGGGCATTTATTTTTTTAATTATTTTTGTCATTTATTTTTTTTGACAAACATTTTAAATTTTTTTTTTTGCATTTATTTTTTTAATGTTTTTTTATTAATACTATATTTTAAACCTAATTAACAATAATCTTATCTAACTAACAATATTCTTAACTAACTTAAAATCTAACTTAAAATAACTTTCCGCCGCGTGTGCGCAAGTGCTCAGCCACCCATTTGATCCGAAATAAACCTCATCTGCTTTGCAGTTTTGTCGAGAGCCTCCCTTTGTCTCTTTACGTCGGCCTCTAATTTTGCGGCTCTTTCCCGCATATCAGCAGCACGACGCAAGATTTTCGGATGATCCCGACAAAGCCTCAAATTTAAATCATGTGTTCTCTTAAGTTGACCGTATATTTTAAAAAATTGTTTAACAGATGTTTTGGTGTCAACTTGCGAGAACACCTCCGATTCAGAATCAGAGTCCGCTTGTGCTGGGAGCGGATTCTCATTAACAATCGGAGCTACCTCTGGCGGCGGTGGCAACACCGCATTAGAGCAACCCGGTTGTTCTAATGCGTCATTGCGTGGTGGTGGCAACACCGCATTAGAACAGCTTGGCTGTTCTAATGCGCTATTGCCAGGTAGAGGTACAGCCACAAACGACGCAGACGGTTTTACCTGCCCTTTACCTGCCGAAACCTTATTTTTTTTTGGTGAAGCAGGTAGCGGACTTAGAGGGGCAGGTACAACTGTCTGCGCGAAATCCATTATCTCGTCCCATAAAGTCGCGTCACAGTCTATGGATTGTGTTTCTGTACGTCTACCTTTACCTTTTGATGGCGCCGACGACGACTTTGTGTTTTTATTGTTGTTTACATTACTAGGCAAAAAGTCGTCATCGGAGTCATGTGCCACCAGAGACATAGATGATTTGCGCGGATGAGATGCGCGTACATCCTGACACCCTGAAGTAGATGGTGTGACTTTAAATTTTTTGTTTAAAGCCAAACCATGTAATTTCGGGGTATGAACGGCTTTACCTGCATTACTCCTGGATACGGTGACATTGACGGTATTGCCGAGGTCACCATCTTCAAGGTGCAAAACAGGTAAATCTGCGCCAGGATGTATATTGCCATGCATCTGCTGATGGTGCCCATGATACGCTAGCTGACTACCGCCTTCGTTAGAACACGAAGCGCCCCCAACGTCAGCAGCAATACCATCTTTAACAATAATGTTGTTTAAAACATTAACCCTGCCAGAGGATGGATTTTTTATTGCTGACTTCACAGCACCGCCATTAATGGCGGAACCTGACGCCGTAGATGCGTCAGGTGATGGTTTAAACGTAGCCAAATACGTCATTAAAGTCAAGGGCGGTAAAGTTGGTGGCGGTGTCGACGAGCGCCTTTTACGCCCACCAGCAGATGATACATTTTTAACGGTTCTTACCATTTTGTTCACAAAAACTGAGCAATGAAATTCACGAGAGCACACTTGCACACACTAGCACAGGCGAAGACGGAAAGAATCTTGTAAGCGTCCTCAAACCCAAGCCAAGCTAACTTCCCCCTCCAACGGTAGGGAGTGGGTGACCACTCTCGTCTCTCATTGGTTGGACGACATCACGTGATTTATGCAAGCCAAGCTTTCACCCCACTGTTGATTTTCTTTGTCTCAACAGAATCCCGCTACAAAGTGACGTCAAACTTTTCTAAATGTCATGCGCACATCGAATAACTGACGCAACAACTTTCTATTTGAAATGACATCACATTCCTGACTGCAGCATAAAACGACATTTTAGTTTTAGCAACGTCACCTACTCTTACATTGTAAAACTGTATCATTACACACACCTCTTCAAGTCACTACCTACATTATTTATAATTTACGATTTAACCTAATCGATATTTAACTTATTTTGGGAGAAAGGTTTACTAATAACAACACTGTGATTTTTATTTAGATATTTTTATTCTATTATTTGAAAGTACTTAAAATTATCACAATAATTTTGTATTATAATGTTACAATTAAATATTGGTGAAATTTTGTAGTTTGAATTTTCCAGTTTAGTAGTTCATGTATTCGAATTTTCGACCTTTACGTTAGAAGATGAAATAAAAATTTTAAATTAATTATTGGCTTAAATCAGCTATTGCTGCAAGTAAAGCGTCCAAGTTTTCATTTTTTTTCTCCATATTATTTATGGCAACTATCAGTCGTTCTATATTTTGTTCTTGTTCGCTCTGAAAAAATGATATGTCACGGTGCCCCCACGGTAATGTTTTAGTAGTATTAGGAATAACAAAACGTTTGTCATCGTGTTGGGACAAGGCCACTTTGTTCTTTATTTCTGTGTAAATGTCATGCAAGCAACTCCGAAACGTATTCATTTTTCTAAATATTAAACCTCCCCGCTCAACGATTTTCTTATAGTCATCTATTGACAGCTGCTTTCTAATAACAGATTTCTTCACACCTTTAGCTTTTTTGAGTTCATTATCCACCGATTGTATATAATAAGCTTTCGCACCCGTACCATAAAAACTAATAATGGGATCAGAGGGGAACTCGTCTTTCATTTTACCTAACACCGACAAGCCCTTATGAATATTAAATTTATTTATTTCTTCGTAGTTAGATGTATCGAATTTGTCTGGATTCTGTATTATGAAATTATAAAAGTTATCTGTAAATGTTTTTATAATCAACGAATCCGTATCTGTATACAGCAAAGAAGCATTATCGCCGAAATGTTTTTTGATAACGTCGTAGAAAAAGTTGTATAATACTGTCTTAGACAACTCCAAGATACAAAAACCAACGTAAATTGGTTTGTTGTAGACTACCTTTAGTTTACCCATATGGATGGCTACAAAATCATCAGTAAATATTGAGCATGATTTAAAGTTAGGGCGTGTTATTAATGCATTTGCACCCATACTCCGCCTAACGCTCTCCCAGTGGGTAACTAATTTTATATCCATTCTATTATCAACATTTTCCATTGTCTTACCGAATACTGCGTTATTTAATAATTTATACTGATCTTTTTCAAATTTATTCTTAGCCTTATTTCTCATATCGGTGTTTAGGTCAATATATTTTTTAAGCCAAGGTGATTGTTTGAATTTAAGTATTCTATGTGTTTTTATAACCATTAACCCGTTATCTAGCGCTTGTTTCAAATTTATATAATGCACAATATATCTCCTCTTATCGTTTAAATTTGGTATCAGTTTTGTCAATTTCGATTTTGATTTTGGTGGAATAATATTTTCTACTAAAAAGGGTAGGTCTGAGTGTAAGTCGTGTAAATCTTGTGGATAATGTATGTCTACTTCGAGAACATACCCATGGGTGCTTTCATCTGAAATGCTCGTAATATCTAAATTCATGATTTCTTCTTCGGACAGCCACACGAATCCACCTGTCGGCAATTGTTGCGACATACTATGCCCATATAGGTTCGTGGCATCTAGATATGTGATGAATGAAGAAGGTTCTTTGGGGTCGTAGTTAGGGAGAAATTTGTTATTCGCAATATGTTTCCTTTCCGTACACTGGCTTACTCCACCACGTATTCCCTTTTTAAAAAAATGGATCATATCAATGTCCGTTAATAATTCCAACTCCACTTTGGTTAGTTTTAACATAGCGTCCCACGAGAGACCCGGACAAGTGTAATACTGAGCAGGATCAAGTTTATATTTTTCCAAACAAATTTTACGAAAATTTTCAAATACGTCACACAAAAGGAGTACGTCTGATTTTAAATAAAGATCTGAGTAATCGCCCAAATTCTGACAATCAAACAAGTTCCACACATCGTTAGCCCTCTGATAATCTTTATCTGTTATATGTTCTTCATTTAGGTTATCGTAAAATTCATCTTTCGAGGGTAACTCTACATTATTTAGTTTCTCTAAACTATCCATAAAACTATATGGAAATACACCCTTTTGCCTCATTAAATTAAATTTTTCCTTATCTGTATAGAAACTTCCCGTAACAAACAATTGGTTATCAGTTAAGTTGCCCCCTAAATTTTGCAACGATGTTGATAAGAACTTAAAACTATCGATGAATCGTAGTTGTATAAATTTCCGTTTTTTCTCCCCTTTCTTATTGACGTAATCATGCATATAAAGGTGTTTCGTGAAAGATATATATTTTTCTTTATTTTGTGCTATAACATCAACTCTGTCCTTATGTGCACAGAGCTGTTTTATAAATAGGTGACTGTCGTAGCCACTCATATTGTGAAATATGATAGGTACAAAATTTGGTAATTTGTAATTTAAGTTACATACAGAGTGTGCGGCACCAAATCTTACTTTACCAGTTATATGACAATGATCTCTAACTTTTACATCCTCTACTTTAAATGGTTTCTCACATATACCGCATACGGTCGCATTCAGGAAGTCTTGTCTTTCTTGTGCTGTGAGTTTAGCCATTGGGACTATATCTTTCATATATCTGTTATAGATTTCCCTTACATCGGCTTCAATACGCGATACAAAAACTTTGGCTACATCAGATCCTCGATAGAGTTCAAATTTTGATAAAGAATTGTCAAAAGAACATTTTATGAAATATGCGAAGGAGTAAGGTTCGTGTATAAAAGTTTTATTTGTATAAGAACGTTCGGGGTTCGGTTCACAAGTATGAATAGGTTTCAGAATTGATTCAAAGTCTGCATACACTACAAATGGTACTTGCATTTGTCTTTCAAAGTTTTCAAATTTTAATATATTTTCAGGTACTTGTTTACCATATTTATCAATCCGAAATTGTGTCGATGGTGTTGTTGTATAAACATGATTACAGTCATTTCTCTGATGCTGGAATAACTGACGCTCATTATTAAAATATAGTAAGCAACCATCACAAAAGTACTTTTTATGATCATGAGCTGAAATTTGAGCGGAAACTAGCTTAGACAAGTTTTTTATCCAACAATAGTGATTATTAGCGCAATCTTTCTTACAGTGATGATTTACACCACATTCACCGGAAAGTAGTAACAAATTTACATGCATAAATAGTTTTTTTTCAGAATAACGTAAAGGCCCAACAACTTCATACTTTATTCTATTATTCTCAAATTTTTCTTCTAACCCGTACACGTTAATTGAAATATTATTCATCTCCTCAAATTTTGAAATATCCCGCAATTTTACTGGAAAATTCATACCTGATAAATTTAAAACTCTTGAAAAATGTGGATATGATGAGGTCTCAGATGTGCAGCCATTTGCAGGATACAACGCTGAAGTTACAGCCCAAGCAAAACAATACTGATCCTGGTTTTTTACATTTACCACTGCCTTCTTGTTTTCTATGGATTTTGGCAACTTGACATATGATGAACCACCCAGAGGACTATATTTATTCACATTGATTTCAACAAAAGCAATTCGTTCGAGGGCCCATCCTAAAATTAAATTATAATTAGTCATTTTCTTTCCACCTTAATGTATGTTTAAATACCTGAATCACGTTCCAGGAACTCCGTAGTTTGTGTAATCATAGCATCCACAAAGGTGTCCAAAGTATTGTTCAAATCCATAGCTTGATCCAAGATTTTGTTGGAAGTGTTAAATGATTTCATTTCAGATAGTTCCTGTGTCTGTAATACGTACGTAGCAAACGTTTCCATATTTACTTTTACTGTATTATGAATACGTAACACTTCCTCGAAGAGATTTAATATTTTTGATCTAATTTCATTGAAGAACATTACATAGTCTTGGTGATTATTTTCGCTATATACTCGATAGGTTACAATCCTGTATTTGAAAGCGCTCTGCACAATTTCTACACCTTCTATAAACGGAACACATGAATTTGTCCTATGCTGCAATGTCCTTCTATGGGAATTCATTTGGGTTGTGCTTAGAGTCACATTACAGCAATTACAAGTTTCCATATTTGTAGATGTTGAAGGATTACATTCCAGTTTAGGATATTTTGCTTGCGGACCACTATCATGTATCTTCTTACAAGATTGCCTCTGATGTCTTCGCAAATTGTCACCACGTGTAAAACTTACACCACAAGAAGTACAAATATACATTTTATGTCTTTACTCTGGGAGACTAGCACCACAAATGGCTGTGTGCTCCTCATCCTCATTTATATACACGGAGTGAAGCTGCCCCACCACCTCTACTTGAAATACTCATACACATATCAGTACTTACATACACTAATTACAACTACAATTGCATTGCACCACTCCAATTACCTCTATTGCAATTACATCAGTCTAATTACTGCACATTACTCTACTTACCTCTATTGCAACTACATCAGGCTAATTACCTGCAATACTCTAATTACCTCTATTGCAATTACATCAGTCTAATTACCTACATTACTCGAATTACCCTAGTTACCCCCCACCACAAAAAAAAAGGGTGGGGGGAGACCCAGCTCCGCCATTACTACTCTACTGACGATTTATTATACCAATTTTTATAGTCAATAATCTTCTAATATGACTATATTGCGATAAATAAAATGAAAATGAAAATTCGCCTTATTTTCAATTTCATGGAATTAATAGCTAATAACTCAAAAACGGAAAGTTGGTACGTACGAATGTATTGCTTTTGAAGAAAATAAAAAGGTAAATAAAAAAGCTGTTTTCGCAAGAAAAAATAGTTCTGGAGAGAGCAGTAATCTTTGAAGTGAGACTTACACTGAAGTAATAGACAGAAAATAGTGGATGTTATACAGTGGTGTAGTCGCAAAATTTGCTGAGCCGGAACGCAATAATAAAATAATTATTTTCAGGTCCAATATTTGTCTTTATTTTTAAAATTATTTTTTTTCTTAAAAAGCAGTGCCGGAACGCCGTTCCGGCGCGTTCCGGCTCCACTACACCACTGAATTGTTATACTAAGTTGTCATCATCAAAAGATGATGTAGTCCTATTTTTATTTAATTATCTGATTTGAAACAGAGCCTTACTGCCTTACAAGAATTATTTAAAAAGTTAGGATTACAAACTGCTAAGAATATCCTACATAATGTGCAATTATTAAAATATTAAAAATGCAACAAATCGACTGCGAAGAGCAAACTTGCATCACTAATTTATTTAATAAAGAATCAAGAATGAGTTGATTATCTTAAATTCTTGGCGTTTCGACTATCTTGTGGTCTTCTGCTGAAGAGTAATGAAATTTAACAGTCTGAATCTGTTAAAAATTGTCGCATATTTTCTTCTGATTTTCACGTAATATTTAATCCAGACCTGTAATCAAATATAACGTAAGAATCATGAATCATTCCTTAAACTAGTGGATTCTCCTGCCAATACCATTATCAGGACGTGTAGATATTCACCTGAACAGTGTTTTGTTTGCAACTGAAATGTAGAAGGCGTTAGAAAAACAAATTAAGTTATAAAATAATTTTTATTTAAACAATAAAATGTAACAAACATCAAAATACTGTGCAAGTTGCAAAACCTAATTAACTGCATTTTCCTACAATAAATTACAATATAGTTACAAAAACATGGCAGGGCGAAAACATGAATTAGAATTAATAGAAAATATATTTATCAGTGATAATTAAATTATACGTCCCATTCACATCAAAATGATGTCTTGCCACATGTATTAATATAGAGAGATAACGGCTGATTACAATAAGGGCCCTCGATGCCCCGACAAGGAATTTCATCGTAAACTGGTTCTATTGGCGTTATAGGTGGTTTATGATCTATGTCCAGCGGTTCTATTATAGAGGCGGCTCTATAACTTCCAGTGGAAGGCGGGTGATCATAGACGCTGTCTCTGTAGTCTGCAAGAAAACATTTATTATTATCATATTATTCGTAATTTCAACGTGTGCCAATTCAATGATAGTAAATGGAAATAAATTGAAAGACTATAATTTTCGTTTATACATCGGAAACAACTGAAGACATGTTCAATATAATAATATTAATAACAGTAAAGTAATAACCGTACATTTTTATTGCTTAAATTAAAATGAATATAAAATTATAGGAAGTTTTTACAAATAATGTCTTGTAAATTGTATATCTCGATAAAAAATTGGAAAGAAAAGAAAAACAATAATTTGGAAGCACGAGTTACAGCAACTTGCTGAGTATAGCTATAAGTTCGTTTTCTATTTTGAGTGTGAGGCACTCGGAAATCTGACATCATATGGTAATTGTGTTCAGGAACAAAAAATCTACTACACGGGTTTCTGTAAATTTTGTAATGTTAAAATTTTGGAGGTCAGTGATTTCTGTGGTTGCAATAGAAAACATACTATTTGGAATGTTACCCATGCATATTCTTGAATAATATTATTGATTCCACGCTCTTGAATGCTAAGTATTGGATTAGATTCAGAAAAATTTTATATCTTACTACGAATTCAATAATGGAATCTTGGCGAACTTTCAGATTCGGATACCTATATCTTCAATGAAAATATGATAATAGATTTTCGATTAAAATAAATACGACAATTTCCTACCAACTCATATATTCATCTGGAAAATTTTATAATGTCTTGAAAAATATTTAAATTTTCTTTGTCTTATAATCTGCTTGATCGCAAATATATTTAAAAACAGTGGAATCACTGAAAATTTGTGAATAGCGAATATATTGTTTATTCTAAGAATTTTAAGTACTGAACCAACGAACAGATATTGAATAAATTAAGTTACTTTATTAAATTTAAAACTAATTAATTAATATTAATATTTCTGCTTTTTATCCCAAACACGCATATGAATTAATTCTTCTCCCTAGATAGAATTATTAATGGAAAGTTTTAATTGACTTGAAAAAATACGTAACGAATGTATCAGTAATATTATTAATAATACTAACCTATTATCTGTCAAACATTTATATTAACCTCAGTAATATTGGTGTTAAAAGTTTGATTTGTAACAGTGGATTCCAAATTGAAACATTTTTAAAGTAGTCCTTAAACTTCTGTTACATACAGGGTGTCCCAGCCTCGCGTCGGCCAAATGTCCTGGCTCTCCTATAAGAGATATCGAAAAATTTCAAAAACAAGATGATAGAGGACACAATGGTGCATAGTATAAAAATAGTTTGAAATATACAGGGTGATCGATTTAGGCGTGATGTCATAAACTTATGTTTTTTTAAATGGAACACGAGGTATATTATTACATATTTGAATTCTCCTTTTAAAGACGACTCAATCGATATGCCACTTGATGGGTCTGCGATGGGTCGGTACCATGATATGGGTGAGTATGTACCAAAAACGTGCCAACTTTGTAAGCTCACTGTGGCGTAGCGGAAAAGCATTTTGAGATCTAGTTTGTGCCAAAAATTGTCAAAAACCCTGTAGTTTAAGCTGCTGTTATTAGATCTAACGAAATCGGTCATTTTATACCGGGTGAGTCAGGAAACGCCAAATCTACTTTTTCCCATTTTTTTCAAATGGAACACCCTGTATATTATGACACCAAAGGAGAGCCCTTTGAAAGAGCTTTTCACTGATATAAAGGTTCAAGGGTCTATCTGTCATGGGCGCCAAGATATTTGATGGCAAAGTGGCACAATTCGAGGTTTATTAAAAAATTACACTCAATTTTCAATTGTTTTGTAAATTTTCGCTGAAATCGGCTCACCCTGTATATTTCAAAATATTTTTATACTATGCACCATTGTGTCCTCTATCATCTCGTTTTTGAAATTTTTCGATATCTCCTATAGAAGGGCCAGGACATTTGGAAGACGCGAGGCTGGGACACCCTGTATATGGTGACTTACGTGTACCTACACCGCAAGGTCACGACACGATCATATAGCTATATAAAATGCACATATTAATTTGTTTACTTCATTGGTAGAATTAATTTATTTGTTTAAGGTATGTTAAACCCTGATTGTTTATTTAGTGTTACTAATATAGACAAATACAGGGAGCTTCAAAATCAATATGTTCTGTATGTTCAGTATACATATTACCTAATTTCTTTTTTTTCAGGAGTCAAAAGGAAGGACGAGGAAGGTGATACACACAAGTCTCTCGCTATGAGCTTTTTTATATATCAAAATTTTTACTAAATTCTAACGGATCAATAAAAATGTCAAAAAAATGATTTGATCATAAAAATTACGTTACAAAATAATAAAACAAAGGTAAATTTATTATTTACAAAAATATTCATCAAAATTGAGTAACAAGAAATTAAAATATGAACTAAAAAAAAATCTTAGAAACAATTGGATCACCTTCAAAAATGTAGGAAACAAATCTTCTCGGTTTTTTTAAATTACACCCTTCCTTTAGTATAAAAGGTAGATTATACATTGCTCATTTGAACCTGAACAAACTTCAGACACAAGACACAATGCAGATACGTAATATTATAATTTTGAAACATTAAAAAACTAATAATTAATTGGACACAAAACACCAATAAACAAGATTACTTTCAAGCAAAACATTAAAAATATCTATAATGACATTAACATTTTGTTGGCTACTATTTAGTAACACCTCGATAAATTTTTTTGTCAAATTTAGGCAATTAGTCAATTGATTTTCACAAAGAATTTAGTAATGTATGTTTTTTGTTCATATAAAATATAATATGAAACTTTTCAGGGGCTTTCTCAGAAATTATTAGTTTAATAAAAATAAACTTATAGTTGGTTTAACATATTCGCATAATATGTAACAGAAATATATTGTACTAATTTTCTTACCTTGTTTTTGATTTTGCCTATTCATATTACAAACAACATGAGTTTCAAAAGTTCTTGGTTCGTTTGCGTTACCTTGGTACTCCACTGGTGTAAGATAGGAGGGATTTTCGAATGTAGGCGGATCTATAAAAAACGAATAAATGACACTATAAATATTAATTTTTCTTTAAGTTACAATAAAAAATTATGATCCTAAGCCGTTATGATTTGCTTGTTTCCACTTTTCAAATTAATTCAAATTACAAAATAATTTATATAATTTGATTGCTTGTTAAATAATTTTCAAATGTTTTTTCGGTACTAAGTGTAACAAAATTTTTACAGAAAAAAAATTGTGGTAGGGCCATTGAGTAAAAAATAATAAAGAGTTGCAACTGTCAAGGTTTCGAGATTTTAGTATTGTATTTCTTTGCCAATAACTTCACGATTGTCTTCAATTTTTAGTGCTATGGGAAGGTATTTGTAATGTGGCTGTATAGCCCTTAAAATTGAAGACGATCATGAAGCTATTGGTGAAAAAATACAACACTAAAATCTCGAAACCTTGACAGTTGCGCCTCTTTATTATTTTTACTCAATGGTAGGGTGCAACATGAAACTGCGCTCTATTTTCAGTGAGGGCTGAGATCTCTACCACGTTATTTTTTAAATTTTTATTCAGATAAGCAGAAGAGATAGATATTATTTAAATTACACAGAATTAAAATATTTTACAGTAAAACATTTTAATTATATTTCAAGTTAATGAAAAAAAAAAGTTTGACCCCGACGTGATTTGAACACGCAACCTTCTGATCTGGAGTCAGACGCGCTACCGTTGCGCCACGGAGTCACATGCTAAATAGTTACAGTTAATAGTAGATAACGGGAATATCAGTAAATGAAAATCGTAAAATAATTGTATCAATTTGTCTGTGTAATACATTATCATTGTTATTAAAATTACATTATTTACACATAATAGGTATATAAATATTATATTGTTATATTTATTCCTATTTGTATAATATATAACTTATTCACTTTTATGCTGCCATCTATCTATGATATGAAATTATAAAAATAAAAAGCAATATCGAACACGATATTTTATTCTTGAGCATGTTCCTTGTTATGTAGTTTTGGAAGTTAACTATAGATGTCACTCATGATCCTATAGAGTAATTTTAAAATAGTGTCCCTTGATCGAGCATGATTAATGGAAATGACGATGGCTGGCAGAATTAATATAAAAGTAACTTCGTGATATTTAATTTTGGAAAGTTTTTCTTTACCTATTTTTATATTAATCTTATTGCTTTTTATTTGGTGTCATCTAGGTATCTTTAATGGAATGAACTTTTATTTTTTTTATATTGTTTTTAAAGAAAAAATATTGACGAGATACAAGGTGTTTATGGTTTTCATACAGACAGGAAATTAATTTTTAAACTTAAAAATATGCAACGGATTTTCGCCATTTCCTTGGGTTATAATAATAATTAATAAGACTAGGGACCAGGAGACTGAGCTCGTCGAAAAATGAGTGGAGGGGGTGGGCCGCTTTACGTCGTAAGTCACCAGATGGCGCTGCTAGTCTCTACTGCGGTTCGTTAGGGTATTTTGAATTATTACGTTTGACAGTTGTTGTCAAAGTTATATTTATTTTAAAACTACAGTGGAATGTTGTGTGAGTTAAATTCAATAATAGTATGGGGAGAATTTCAGTACATAACGGAAACTTTTACCAATTTAAATTTGTAAATAATAGATGTCATTTTTATTTTAATCTCAAAATTGTAAAAAGTAAGGATGCGCAGATGCGCAGTGAGCTTCTGCGCACCTGCACTAAGGCGGCCATTTTGCCGACAGAAAACGACCCACTGCTTGAACCAATCTCGGTCTCCTGATCTCTAGTCTTCTTGGTTATAATACAGTTTTTATAATACGTTTAAGTCTTACACAATAAGTAATTCATCTGCAAAAAAGACCACACCATAATCTGTCTCACCAACAGATATAAATAGACTCCTCCCCAAAAAGTCCGCTAAATTTGAATGAAATTTCTCTGTTGGTTGTATTTATAGAACCCGAATTACAAAGCAACCGCTAGATTTGACTGACAAAGGCCGACTCTACAAAGTACTCGCGAACGCGTTAAACTTTTACATCTTCTGCTTATGTTATGATTGTCGTGAAACGCATAAACGCTAAACGTATTAACTGTCAACTGTCATATTCGTTTTTGTCATAATTATTTCTTAATTTATGTCAGCTGTTTATGTTAATGAATTCGTTGAGATTTATCTTATAAAGATATGGGCGAGTTGCTTTATTCACCGGTTGATCCACCAGATGTGTTTTATCTCGTTCTAACCTCGGAGATAGAACGAGATAAAACACATCTGATGGATCCACCGGTGAATAAAGCAACTCGCCCTATCTTACTTTGTAAATTAAGGTAGGTACGTCTAAGAATTAACCTTATATGTTTTGCGTATTAAGTATTAAAGTAGGTACGTAATGCAAACGATTAATATTATGATTAAATGTTAAAACTCTTTTTTTTTTAAGGTTAGGTTTTCATCGAAATCTGATGGCTATCACAGCTTTCATTAATTTCATTAAGTAAGACGGACTATTGCGCTTACCGTTCTGCGCAATCATAAAATTAATGGGGAGGAGTCTATTTATATCTGTTGGTGAGACAGATTATAATGGATCATTCAGGGTTTTTACTTGAGAGTGATTAGTATAAACTTAAAACTGTAAATTGGTTTAAAAATACCAAATTTAATATATATAGGTTTTCTTCCAATAACATATTAATAGTGCACAGCGGACCAGAAATTTGAAATCTACTAAGGGAAGGCAAAATAATATGTTAACGTGTTAAATTTTATATTTTTCCTCAGCTTTACACAATTTACAATAATTTACGGAGTGTTAACAAAAAGTCACGGCGTGTTCTTTGGAAGCGAATTCTTTACAAAAATACATTTGTAGCGGGCTTAAAGAACACATTAGTTTGGCACGTATAATCTAAACTTAAAGCTACAAAAATAAATAACACTATTTTACCACATCCCATTGCATCTAAACTAAATATTGTAAGTCTGTTTGACTGATAAACTTTTGCAACCATAGAATACGAAAATTGACAAAAATGGATATTGTCATTGCGGGTAGTTCATTTAAGCAAAAGCGTTAACATGTAAAGATTTAAACACTTCTACAAATCTACCGTTTAATATTTCCAGTTGCGTAAACAGAGGAACATCCATGAGTAATTTTTGTTGAAGAAAATGTTAAGAAGCAACTGGAACTGTTTGCTGCGAACGTATGAACGAGGATTCAATTTTGTTCTTTTAGAAAGATTAGTTATGTCGAATTTATTGTAAAAACGTAAAAAATATAACTACCTACTAAGAAACAGGGAAAGTGAATCTCCTCTCGTATTTTTTAAGGAAAATCGAAAAATTTCAATTGATTATTATTCTTTTAAATAAGACCACTTTATGTACGCCACTGGAAATATTAAACAATCTTAGTCGTTTTCTGCAATATCTGCAATATCATGATTTTATTTTAAAGTGAAATTTTTATTAAAGAAGACTTAAAACTAAAAAATATATTGCAACATCCTGAATCTCAAAAATACAGAGTTCTATGATCAATTTTTATGGCAACTTTTTTTCCTTAAAAATAAATCTTTTACTAATAGGGAACTTGCCCATATTTTTTTTATTTCATTAAAATGTGTGTTTATGTATAAAAACACATCATACCAAATATCAGCCCTTAAATCGTAGTACTTATTTTACAATAAATAATTAAAGTTGGAATGGCCCGTCAGCAAATTCAAACAAGGCGAAACGCACGGTGTGACGTCACTCAGTGTGAACAGTACGGGACGGAGCCGAATGTTTAGCCGCCAGTCAGGGGCATTTATTTGGTTGGCATCTTTTGTCTATCCATGTATGTGAAGATCATTTTAATGTAAGTATAATAGCCCAAATCCTTTTCTATAACCCGCATCAACCATTTTTAATGCAAGTAGGTATTCACCACATAAATTATTAAGAAACAGTGAAACAGTCACAAAACGCCTAATCAATGCACCAAAATTAAATAAAACTGCTTCCAAAATCAACAGAACAGCACGCTGTGGCTTTCACACGGCTTTCAGACTGGTCCACCGTCCTCTATCGATACGCACGGTCTGACGTCACAACGCGTTTTAAGCGGAGATACAATTATTCAAATTTTAAACCTTTATAACTCAGTTAAAAAAAAAAAATTTAAACTTTTTCTTTTTGCATGGGGTTTTATTTGGTGATACAAATTCGAGGGCAACTACGGGAATATCGCTTATTATAAATGATAGAAGGTAGGTTTAAATTTGGCAAAGTTGAGCATGTTTAAACCCAATAATATACTGCCGTTGAGAAATCAAAAAAATCTCATTTCGTTTTTGAGGTTTTTGAAAAAAAACTTTAATTTGACGTTTTTGTTGTTATTTTTTATTAGACTTATTTGAAAAGTAATAAAAAACTAAAAGCACTTTCTCGCAACACTTTTTACATGAAGATGGTTACAGATTATTAATACCACGTTTCGTCTTCTTTAAATCATCATCAACTTTTTTATTTCTTGTGGATACCATATTTTTCCATCATTGGATAGAAAATTTTTTTGTGATTTCAAAAAAGTATAACATGACTACATTTCTCTCATTAATTAAAGCGATATTGTAATAAATGTATTTTTTTTCAGAATCAGGATACCATTGCATAAAAGTCATCTTCTCACGTTTAATATTTACTTGATTTTCAAATTAAAGCAATAAAGTGTAAAACTAACACTTAAACCAAATTAGGATTATTGCGTTTTTCTAAACATTACTGTAAGAAAATCATTTCATTTAAAATTTCAGCTGTATAACCGTAATGTAGATATATTATTAAAATTAAAAAAATGTTCCACTTAATAATGCAAAAATTCAATATGGCGTCCATACGAAATACAAAAATTAATGATGATTTAAATAAGACGAAACGTTCCATTAAAAATCTGTAACCATCATCATGTAGAGCAGAAAAAGTTGCTCCAAGAAAATGCTTTTAGTTTTTTTATTACTTTTCAAATTAGTCTAATAAAAAATTAAAACAAAAACATTAAATTTAAGTTTTTTCTAAAATATTGTTGGGCTTAAGAATATGTAACTTTGTCAAATTTAAGCCTACCTTCTATCCCTTATAATAAGCGAGATCCCATGGTTGCCCTCGAATCTGAATCACCCCGTATAGTAAGTTCTAGTCTCGTAGTAGTCTCTGGTAGTAGCCTCTGGTAGTAGCATAATGCCGTGGTTTCTTAAATGACAAGAATGTATTGTTGCATAGTTTTGAGTTTTGTCAATTTCAACATTTTTCAGTCACTGATAAGTCATCTTTCATGTTTAAAGATTTTATTTAATGTCAAATAATTGTAATAATTTTCTGGGAAAAAACGAAACTAGGGACCAGATAACATATAAACAAATATGTGAACAAATATGCTTATATTCACTCATATCGTACTATTTCAATATTAAATGTAAAATTAAAATTATGACATATTTTCATTGAGAAGAAATTTAAAAAACCTGTATTTGATTTGGCCAGTCAGTGACATATTTGACGTGACCAGTCAGCAGATTACTGACATATCGTTGGGTTAAGTTTATGCATTGAGTAAAAATAATAAAGAGGCGCAACTGTCAAGGTTTCGAGATTTTAGTGTTGTATTTTTTCACCAATAGCTTCATGATTGTCTTCAATTTTAAGGGCTATACAGCCACATTACAAATACCTTCCCGTAGCACTAAGAATTGATGACAATCATGAAGTTATTGGCAAAGAAATACAATACTAAAATCTCGAAACCTTGACAGTTGCAACTCTTTATTATTTTTTACTCAATGGTTTATGAAATATCTTGGACGATTTGGAAATATTTTTTCATAAAGCTTGGAAGTGGCGTTTGAGTTTTGAAGAATTCATCAAATTTACTAATCTGTGGGGTCACAAGACATTCCTGTTCGGATGGGTCAGTAGGTACTATAATTGTGACAATAACTGTATTATGTATTGTTAACTGAACGACACAATACGGTCATGACGAATAGTACAGAGATTTCCACTTGTAATTTTTTTTTAAATAAAAGTATATGCATAAAAGTGGTACTTATATAATTTCTCAATTGCGAATTATTTAATTTATCGTCTCCATAAATATAAATAAATGCTCAAATACCGTAAGAACCTTGTGAGTTTATTGAGTTTATGGCATTTTGAAAAAAATTGGTAAAAGTTAAAATCGAGGTTAAAATCAGCAAGTTAATATGTATAATAAATAAAATTACCTGGTAAGGGTGTGTGAAAAATACTGGTTGTGTATATAGATACAGTAGAAACTCCAGCGTTCTTTTTGGTATTCATTTCTTCTCTTTTATTTTCCTTAGCTTTTCTGCCTTTGTTTATAGTTAAAAGCACTACAACTAATAAAATTAGAGCTATAGTAGTAGCAACTGAGACAGTGACGCTATTAATTAAATTATAACTGTTTGTTGAAATATGACTCTCATTATCATTATTATCCACAATTAAGAAGTTTTTTCCTTCAGAATTGGCAAATTTTGTCGCATTCTTTGTATTTCTTTGTGATAAAGGTTTAGTGATTTGATCATATTTGATTCCTACTGGGATAAGAAATTCTTTATTTTCATTCAGTAAGTTATCTTTGAAATGTATGTTGTCTTCAATATTCGTTTGAAACGTGGGCTTTGAGGTCATTTTTGAATATTCCAAATTATTCTTCATTGAATCTGTAGTGTTTAAGAATAGTACATCCTCTTTTTCGCTTGTTATAAGTTGTTTTGCGGTTGAGGTTGATACAATTGATGTTGTTACACTTATTGGTGTATCTGTATCCGTTGCAAAGTTGTAGTTTGAAACAAATTCAATTATGTTATTATTTTGTGTTGTTAAGTCATTTTTCGCAAAGAAAGTATCATAATTACTACTAACTTTATTGTATTCGGTTGTATAACTATAATCAGTATCTATCAATTTAATTGTTTCGTTTTTCGTAGTTATGGCTTCATTTAAATCTGATTTTAGGGTTGTTTTATCATTGTAGTCGTCTTTCACTTGTGAATTAACTTCGTTTTTGTTTTCATCTACTATCTTACAATTTCCATTCGCAGGATTGCATAACTGATATTCACAATCACATTGTTTCGTGCAGTTTGGTCCCCAAAAACCAGATTGACAAACTGAAAAAAGTATTTTATTAAAACTAAAAAAATAAATTTGAAGTTGTTAAATTTAAAAATGAAAATAGTGCTTTTACAAAATAAAAATTTCTTTTGTATGAATTTCACTGTTCAGCACCACGTGCTTATACCTACTGTTATCACAGTTCTTGCCACTATATCCAGATAAACACTGACATGTCTCCTTATAACAAATTCCATTTACACAATTCTGACAGAAAGTTACACATTCATTGTCCTGTTCGTGAAAACCCTCACAGCATTTTTCCACTGTCCTTGTTCGACTTCTTTCCTAGAAAGTAATTTAAACATCATCATCATATTTGTGAATGAAATGTTTCGAATTAATTTCGAATTTAAAAATTAAACGTGGGCTATATAAATAATAAAAATAGGATTAAAATAATTTGGGCCCTGTGATAAAATATTTATTTTTGATCCACTGCAAAAAGAAAGTTTTCTTTTATTGAATGATTTCCGGACTCCCTTCCGCAGTGTTTATTTTGACGTTTCAACCATCTTGTCGTGGTTTCCTTCTGAAGTGAAGTAAAAAACAACAATAGAAATCAAATAGCTTCAGAAGAAAACCACTATAAGACGAGCAAAATGTTAATTCGAAACAATGAGTGCAGAAGACAACTTGGAAATTATTCTATAAACTATAACTAAAATAGGAGGGTTCATATTTCCTGGGCATGTACGTTTGTGATTATTTGGGAAACCACTAAATTGGTATTGATGGATCTATTACTAAATGAGTCTTAATGGGGAGGGTTTAAAATAAGTCCATGTCAAGAGTTGAGGTTAGTTTTATATTTTGTTAGAGTCAACTAAAGTTAATAAATAAATTCATAAATTGTAAATTAATGTTGTTTTTCAGACTTTTTACAGTCCAAACAATTCAACTTTCCCTAACGGTACTTGTTCGCTATCGGTCTCGTGGTCATATTTAGCGATATACAATTGAAAGTATCATAAATCGATTGTTTATTAACCAAGAGGGAAAAATTATAAAAATCAGTAGATAAGTCGCAAAAATAAACATATCAGTAGATAGGTTGCAAAATCACGTTTAAAATTTTACAGAAAAAAGAGTATGAAGAATTGACCAAATATTCTTTCACAACAACAAAGTAACATCTCCGTCGTAACACTGATATGAATCGAATTTGGAACTTTGTTAATAATAACTATAATAATAATAATAATAATAATAATGCCTTTATTGCCCAACAGGTTACACACAATAATAGAACAATTTATTAATATTACATAAAGAGATTCATAATAATAAAAATATACACAATAAACAATAAATACAAATAGAAAATACAAACGATAAATAAATATGCAACTACAATACAAGCAACGAGCTGTTTGGTTAAAGATTATTCCCAGCCGTATGTAAAATTAAATTTTTTGTACAATTATTTAAACCACACATATGACATATTTAATTGAAATTTCTACACATTGTATATATGGGCGGTTTCAAAATAATATTACTTCTAGCATGGGCACAGTAAAACAGGTAATTATGTCTAGAATTATTTGGTACATTAAAACATAACTGCGACAATAGTTCTGGACACCAAATATTACCATGCTATAAATTATACAAAAAAGAAATAGAATTGCACTTCCTTCTTAATTCTAAGCTGTTCATTTCAAACCTAATCAAAAGAGTGTTTTGTTCAATACCTATTTCAGGATAAATCGCATCAACTTTGAATGACAAAAAATTTCAGAAATCTTCTGTGCACATTTTCTAAGGCAAGTTTGTGATTCGCGTAATAGCGATACCAAATAAGAGATGCATACTCAAATTTAGACCTTACGTAAGAAAAGCAAAGAATTTTTGCACTCTAATGTCGGTAAATGATTTGCAGTTTCTGATTATGAAGCCAAACATCATCGTAGATTCTTCAAATTTTAAATTAATGTGATCAATAAATGACAGTTGACAGTCAAATATGATTCCAAGATCTTTGGTGGAATTACATATATCTAATAGCATTCCATCAATAGACAACCGTAAGGTTGTAACATTTATTTTGATGCGTTTATGAAATGCCACAAATAACATTTAAACAATACCTTGATGCATCTATTATTTATGCACCAATTTTGCATCGTATCAAAATCATCTTGCAGCAATATGCAATCAACACAACAAGTTATCTTCTTATATATCTTAAGATCATCCGCAAATAACAATCTATGACTGTTGCTAATAATTGTGGCAATATCATCAATAAAAAGTAAAAAAAAGAGAAGGGGTCCCAGGTTAGAGCCCTGGGAAACCCCAGATGTAGCTATAAGTGATTCAGAGGTGTAACCATTATAAGGAACAATTTGTTTACGTTTAGAAAGATATGACTGCATAAATGATAGTAATGAGTTACTAAATCCCCAGTTACCCAATTTTCTTAATAAGATGACGTGATAAATACGGTCAAAAGCCTTAGAGAAATCTGTATAGATCACATTTACATGCCCAGACTCGCCAATAACATGAGGGAGGAATTGTGTAAAAATAGTCAAATTGGGTACTGTTGAACGATGACTAACAAAACCATGTTGGGATATTTGACTACTGACTGGCAAGTAAATCCGATCATTGAGAATAATCTCAAACACCTTTGCAAAGTTGGACAAAATTGCAATCGCTCTGTAATTACTAACAATAGACTTGTTGCCTATTTTAAAAATTGGGCAAATTTTTGCTCTCTTCCAGATGCCAGGAAACGTACTGGTTTTTAAAGCTAAATTAAATATAATTGACAAAGGTATGCTTAGAATATTGCTGCAGTCCTTGTCTAAGAAAGAGGGTATTAGATCGAGGCCAGAGGTCATTTCGTATTTTAGTTTAGTAGTTACTTTTTGAATTTCAGTATCAGTCACACTATCAAAATGAATAGAACTACTATTTAGAGCAGTCACAGTTACATCAGATAAGTTAGGAAAATCTCTCATAGGTAAATATACACTTTGAAAAAAAAAAGACCAAAGGCATTTATAATATTCTGAGGGCAATCAAAGTAATTTCCTTCTTAATTCCATTTTACTTGGAATTCTAGATGTGGACCTTTTCGAGTGATTGTACGACCAAAAATTACGTGAGTCGGAAGAGATTGAGGACTGAACATTATCGAGATAAGTTTTGTAAGTCAATTCAGACTGCTTTTCTATAAGTGCCCTTAAGCGCTTAAATTCCTCTCAAATGATAGTTAGATTGATTCTTTTTATATTTATCCCAGTGTCTGAATTTAATACGTATATTTTTTATTATTTTTGACGAATAACATTTTGGATAAGTACGTTTAACAGTATTATATTGGGGCACATTATTATCAAAGACTTCATATAGTTTAGAATAAAACCGATCAGTAGCAATATAAACCACAACCTATGTCGGATCGGCCAAAACGAACCCAGTGTGTGGCATTTCTCGACGTTAAAAGCATGTTGGATCCTCCTCCATAAAGTCGACTTGCATCTTATTTCCTAAAAATTGTGTCCAAAGACGGAATTTCTCTGGCGTGTGCACTAGGGTGGGGCGAAAAAATGGAATTAGAAAATTTAAATAGCAATACCTCCCAATGCTTGTATTTGGGAGTGAGGATGAACTACAATCTTATCAGACTTTTCACAACATCATACTCCGCCTCCAACTTGACCTGGAATTATACATTTTGTTCCAAAATGTTATATTTTAGGATTGGATTCAAATGTGGATTTCTTGTGCCATCTAGAGGCTATATGGTGAAACATTAACCACACCTTAATAAATAGAATTATAGGAAACAACTACTGGACGGGCAAAGGCCCCGACTCCCATTGAATTATACCTATAAATCCAAAATTGGTAGCCAAATTTGTTATTTGTCTTTTCTCCACCAGACACAGACCGGTTTCGAACTCTTTATGTTCTCATCAGTGTGCCACAGGTAGCTGAAAAGACAAATAACAAAGGCAAACCAAACTGGTCTATGGCAGACCCAGCACATAGTAACTGTGAGAGATAAGTACATCCCTCTGGTGGTCAGTTGCTACTACCAGTCAAGACATCGAAGATGTCTAGTGACCGATAGCGGCTTGCCAAGCAAGCACCAAGAGCGGCGACCTCTAGCCCTGATGGACTAAAACATGCTTAATAAATAGAATTATAGGAAACAACTACTGGACGGGCAAAGGCCCCGACTCCCATTGAATTATACCTATAAATCCAAAATTGGTAGCCAAATTTGTTATTTGTCTTTTCTCCACCAGACACAGACCGGTTTCGAACTCTTTATGTTCTCATCAGTGTGCCACAGGTAGCTGAAAAGACAAATAACAAAGGCAAACCAAACTGGTCTATGGCAGACCCAGCACATAGTAACTGTGAGAGATAAGTACATCCCTCTGGTGGTCAGTTGCTACTACCAGTCAAGACATCGAAGATGTCTAGTGACCGATAGCGGCTTGCCAAGCAAGCACCAAGAGCGGCGACCTCTAGCCCTGATGGACTAAAACATGCTTAATAAATAGAATTATAGGAAACAACTACTGGACGGGCAAAGGCCCCGACTCCCATTGAATTATACCTATAAATCCAAAATTGGTAGCCAAATTTGTTATTTGTCTTTTCTCCACCAGACACAGACCGGTTTCGAACTCTTTATGTTCTCATCAGTGTGCCACAGGTAGCTGAAAAGACAAATAACAAAGGCAAACCAAACTGGTCTATGGCAGACCCAGCACATAGTAACTGTGAGAGATAAGTACATCCCTCTGGTGGTCAGTTGCTACTACCAGTCAAGACATCGAAGATGTCTAGTGACCGATAGCGGCTTGCCAAGCAAGCACCAAGAGCGGCGACCTCTAGCCCTGATGGACTAAAACATGCTTAATAAATAGAATTATAGGAAACAACTACTGGATGTCTTGACTGGTAGTAGCAACTGACCACCAGAGGGATGTACTTATCTCTCACAGTTACTATGTGCTGGGTCTGCCATAGACCAGTTTGGTTTGCCTTTGTTATTTGTCTTTTCAGCTACCTGTGGCACACTGATGAGAACATAAAGAGTTCGAAACCGGTCTGTGTCTGGTGGAGAAAAGACAAATAACAAATTTGGCTACCAATTTTGGATTTATAGGTATAATTCAATGGGAGTCGGGGCCTTTGCCCGTCCAGTAGTTGTTTCCTATAATTCTATTTATTAAGCATGTTTTAGTCCATCAGGGCTAGAGGTCGCCGCTCTTGGTGCTTGCTTGGCAAGCCGCTATCGGTCACTAGACATCTTCGATGTCTTGACTGGTAGTAGCAACTGACCACCAGAGGGATGTACTTATCTCTCACAGTTACTATGTGCTGGGTCTGCCATAGACCAGTTTGGTTTGCCTTTGTTATTTGTCTTTTCAGCTACCTGTGGCACACTGATGAGAACATAAAGAGTTCGAAACCGGTCTGTGTCTGGTGGAGAAAAGACAAATAACAAATTTGGCTACCAATTTTGGATTTATAGGTATAATTCAATGGGAGTCGGGGCCTTTGCCCGTCCAGTAGTTGTTTCCTATAATTCTATTTATTAAGCATGTTTTAGTCCATCAGGGCTAGAGGTCGCCGCTCTTGGTGCTTGCTTGGCAAGCCGCTATCGGTCACTAGACATCTTCGATGTCTTGACTGGTAGTAGCAACTGACCACCAGAGGGATGTACTTATCTCTCACAGTTACTATGTGCTGGGTCTGCCATAGACCAGTTTGGTTTGCCTTTGTTATTTGTCTTTTCAGCTACCTGTGGCACACTGATGAGAACATAAAGAGTTCGAAACCGGTCTGTGTCTGGTGGAGAAAAGACAAATAACAAATTTGGCTACCAATTTTGGATTTATAGGTATAATTCAATGGGAGTCGGGGCCTTTGCCCGTCCAGTAGTTGTTTCCTATAATTCTATTTATTAAGCATGTTTTAGTCCATCAGGGCTAGAGGTCGCCGCTCTTGGTGCTTGCTTGGCAAGCCGCTATCGGTCACTAGACATCTTCGATGTCTTGACTGGTAGTAGCAACTGACCACCAGAGGGATGTACTTATCTCTCACAGTTATTAACCACACCCATAAAATAAAACGACAGATGGCTGTAATACCTGTCGCTTTCTTATCTATTAACCTCACAGGGTATCTTAAATTCACTCTTTGCTCTTGCGCCCTGTTATCTTATAGCTCAGTGATTTTTAACACTAAGTGAATTTCTAATATCGAATTTGTGCATTTAGTTTTTATCTTAATATTATTATAGTATGTATTAGTAATCTGAGAACTTAATTTCGCAGATGAAAACGATGTCGGCACATACTACTAGACGACAAATAATTGATCCAATTATTGGTGTGCCAAAACTTCAGTGGTAGGTAATGTATTACCGACTCTCGACGATGTTCTTAAGTGTTACTTGTTTGTGAGACATGAACTCAAACAAGATTAAAAAAAGAAACCGACAGTTTTCGAAGTATCAAACATTAAAACTGATGAAAATATGGCAGAAAGCCTCAATATCAACACTTTCTAACTCTCACATCAAATTACTAATTTAAAAATATCATAGTAATTATATGCGTTTCGGCCGTTTAGTGAAACAACCGAACGCCAAGTTGAACAGTGACGCATACAAGAAAAATTTGAGAAAGTTCTATTCTACAATACAGTTATTTGATATTACCGCTTGCAAATGCGAATTCACTTCGTGCAAGTGTGAGAAATTCCGAAAAGTACCTACAACTGAACGCACTTTTCTCACAGATCAAAGAACTGTTTATTGGGAACGTTGTTTCTGCGATGAGCAAAAAATTATCTTTACGAGAAGAAAGGGCGAAGCTTACATTACGTTGTCATGCTACGGTTACATTACGTTGTCATGCATGATCAGAACTGTTTTCAAATAGTAAGGCAAACTCATCGGTTGATTTCAATTTGATTATGATTCAAATTGTAATCAACCGATCATCATCGGAAACTGACAATGAATCGGATCAAATCACGTATCAAATGGATATATCTGAGCCTACACCAAAACGTAAGCGAATTGATATTGACGAATCTTTCGATCACCCTGTAACTTCAACCAAAGAGAGTACTCCTACATCTAAACTAGATTAACTTCAAATGAGAATTAAATTACCTACAATGGCCAAAACATGTGATAGAGTTGGAGTTGCTAATAAAACTGCTGCTGCCATTGCCGTTTTACAAGATATTGTGTGTTGATAGAAGAACCAGGATCACAATATTTAGGCCATGTTACACAGTCTTCGGGTTCTGCAGAAAATATTAAGGAAGCCATACTAAACTTTTTCAGAACAAATGATATGAACATCTTATGTCTATTGGTTGTGACAGTAGCAATGTAAACACTAGAATCAAAGGATGTGTTATAAGGATCTTAGAACTAGAACGTCCCCTTTAGTGGTTTATCTGCCAACTGCATGAGAATGAGCTTACTTTGCGTCACCTTTTTCAAGCCAAGTCACATTTCAAAGAATGCTACAAGATAATTCAAAATTCCGCTGCTGAATTTCGCAGCCACAGACTACATTGACATGATCAACTGGCAAACTATAGAAATAACCGACGCTCCTATTTTAAAAGACCAATCTGGTGAATAGTTGTAGTTGTATATTGGGCAAGAGCAAACACCAGAGCAAAATTTCTAAAGATATCCCTGTCACACACAATCAGTGGAACGTTTTGTGTTAGATTGGTAACAAAGGATAGCATGTCTGTCGTTGGACCTGAATCAAGAGATGGCTTCATCCGAGCTAGAATCAAGTCACGACAGAATCTACCAAGTTTTGAGGCCAAATCAAACTTTCAAGTAGTTTAGTGGCTAGGAGTTCTGCCAATTGCTTTTCATTTCGATGAAATATTTTTATATTTTTTGGTTTATTCTGTTTAAAAATGATAAAATATAGTAAAAAAGCTCATCTGTATTCAATTAAATATATATTCACTGGCATGTACCATTAGTATAGTTTGTGCAATCTTTGGGGCTAGGTTGGAGCATTGAGTAAATAAATAATATAAAGAGGCGCAACCGTCAAGGGGCCGAGATTTTAGTGTTGTATTTTTTTGCCAATAACTACAGAATTATCTACAATATTTAGGGCTATGCAATCGAATTACAAATACCTTCCCGTAGCACTAAAAATTGATAACAATCCTGAAGCCATTGGCAAAAAAATACAATACTAAAATCTCGGCCCCTTGACGGTTGCGCCTCTTTATATTATTTATTTACTCAATGGTTGGAGGCAGGAGACATATCAGAAACTTGATAAGATTTCACAGAAAAATTACTCATATTAAAAAGCAACCTTTGATGGGTAATGCGTATAAAGATTTGCAAATTTTATTTTGCTGTATTTCGCCCCACCCTAGTGTCACCAGGATTGTGAATGTTGTACATAAACATCAGAACGCAGACTTTTATATAAATTCCTATGCAAATTGGTGTTGTTGCAAAAATGTATTCCCAGTATTGTCACATATATTAATTATGCAACTATTTCATTAGAAAATATATTTTTTAAATCCCTGCGTAGTTAGTAGGCGTCACGGAAGGTCAAAGAAATTTATTTGTTTGTAATCATAATTGCGTAACAATTAAAAATCCTACTTTCAAAATAACGTAATCTATGATCTCGGCTAAAAATATTCGTGTTGAGTGGAATTGTATTCATAAATACAGTAGCATATTAATAATGAAAAACCGGAACTAAGGGAGCTACAAGTAATATAACTATTTTATATGCTAACAGTGTTATGTGTTGTTTAAATTCTTAATCTTTATTACTGTTTATACTCCCCAAATTATTGGTATACTACTATAGAAATTATATTGTTGGACTATTACATTGCTATATGTGTACGAAATAAAATTGCTCAATCTAGTTAATGGTGTTATCAGAAGAGGCCGAGAGAGGCTCCTGAACCTGTCAAGTTTTATTTATAGCGAAAATGAAATAACTTTTCGAATCTTGTTCCAAAGGGCATTATGAAAGCTTCGTCCAAGGGCGCTAGAGGGACTGACACCGGTTCAGGATATAAGGGAACATAATATTCTTTAACAAATTCCTTAGGAACTACATACCTGCTATTGCACTGTAACATGATATACTCACTCAAAGAAATATAATTATTTAATTGCTCAAGTTACATATTTGTAAAAGGCGATATTTATTACGAAACAATTCTCAAGTATTACGAAAGGATGATACATTTAGTCTGAATGTTTTCTTTATTACTCAATTGGTCCATTAATAATTATTTCACTTCAGCGTACTCAAAGGCGAATATAAACATTATAACGAAATAGAGACTGGACGGAATGTTTCTGAAATTTATTTGTAACTTATTTTTTTCTTCGGTTTTGTTTCACTTGTGCTTTCACTCGTTATATGAAGTTATTAGACCGAATCAAGTATTCAAGTTTAGACGTCGTACATGTTGTTATGTAATGATATTGCATCTGCTTCTTAGATTATATATATATATATTAGTACACAATATCAAATGTTTTTAGAGAGCTAAGGAACACGGCTATAAATAAATATTATGAACATTAAATGTGTTTGATGACCTCTTCCGTTACTTGTAATTTAACATACGTATTCTTATTCATGCGTCACCTCGTCAATTTGAATGTTTCAATAAGATTATGTTCCATTTTTTCCTTCAGATTTAGGTGGGGTTGGGGCTAATAATGAAAACAACAAAGTGTTTTAAATAAAATCGATGTGTGAAAATTTTAGTGATTATTCTTCAGGACATTAAAATAATGCACAACAGTAATTTTAAGAAAATGAAAAATAGGTAAAGGTAGTTATAGATGTAAAAAGGAAGAAACATTATTTCTACACTTTAAAACTATCTCTGACAATTTGACATCATTAGGTGTGTTTGGTGAACAAGTCCAGAACGTCCCGAACTAAAAGTTACAACTTCCCACTGTAGTTTTAAAATAAATATCACTTTGACAACAACTATCAAACGTAAAAATCCCGAGTGTACATGTTTGTACACCGAACAAAATAGTTTTTAGAGTTCTAGCAATTCGAGTTCAGTTCATATAATTCGCTGACTTTAGTCCAGGACGTTCTGAACTGGGTCACCAAACACAGCTATTGTTATTATTTTCTTTTTATTTAATATTATTAATATATTGACAACAAACTGTTTTAAATGTAATATAAATAATTTATTCTAGATACTGAACTAATTTGTTTATCAAACTTATGACGGTTTTCCCAAAAGAATGATAGCGATAATAGCAATTTAATGATCTATTAATTTTATTAATCAAATCGTCCTTTTCTGACCCATAACCACTACATTTTAGTCAATCTTATTGTTCTGTAATAGTAAGATACTTTTAAAGTAGGTATAAAAATAATTTTTCTCTCTATTTCTTACGTCAATACAATATTTAAGATACACAATCCGCAGTGTCTTGAAAAAAATACATTAAATTGTCAATGTCCCAAAAAAATAAATATAGTCAACAACTTTAAATATTTAGGTATTATTCTTGATAGATACTTGAGATGGAAACCTCCCATAGAATAATTGAACAGCAGAGTGAGAAAATGTATTAATATTTTTCATAGGTTATTATAAGACTACCTTAATATCCAGACATTACAAATTGTGTATAAAGCCTTAGTCGAGTCAGTAATAAAATATGGAATAATTTTGTGGGGAGGTCTGTATGAATCTTCATTAAATTCATTAAGTATCACACAAAATACCATAATAAAAATTATACAGGATGGTCCAGTTTATAATAGCAGGACTTTACCAGGAGCTAGTTCAGCGTAAAATAAAGACATTTTGTCCTATAAACTATGGTCGAATTCTGCTTCATTTAAGATCTACAGGGTGTTAAAGATGGAAGTTTTTTTAGAATAATTGGCCACAACTCTATACTAACAAAAGATAGCTCTTTGAAATTTAGCACAGAGAGGTTGTTTTATATTCTTTATCGGATAGTGGTTGCAATTTTTTTTATCAAGAATACAGGGGCGTGCGTACGGGCTAGTCAAAAATTGTTTTAATTCAAAACAAAGGTACGCTACTGTTTTTTCACAAAATCGATGTGCTTGTGTTATTCAGTGTACCATTTATTGACTTTTTTGTATCTCTTATATGTAAATTAAATGCATCGTTTTCGAGTAATTCAACTTCAAAGACGGAAGAAACTAGCACCAGGTCAGTTGTTAAGTTAACTCAAAATGTTGACGTATTTTAATTTATTTTTTTCTCGAAAACTGCCGCTTGTATTTCTCTAATTCTTTTTATATGGATTTACCATTAACGGACCTACCGTCCCTTAAAAGGAAATAAATAAGTTGGGGTTCACCCTGTATTGCAAAGAGTTTAATATCTCCAAAGAGTAATTGATAACATACAGCAACCGGCAGCCTACATACGTAACTAGACATTTCATATTCACGGGTACTACAGATTGAGTGCACAACAATCTAAATGGTGGGGACGCGAGCGCTGGCACCAGTCTACAGTTTACAAGATCACACATATTATCGTTTTCACTATTTAGGCCATAATCAAAAGTTTTTAAGCTGCGTTTACATATAGCTAACAACAGCAAACAAACATCGAGTGCGCTATATGGAAATGGCATATTTATTGTGATCGAATGAACTCGTTCGATTTTTAGTTCTCGATTTAGAGGTCGCCAGTTTAGCGATATATCAAAAGAAAATGTTGCCAAGTTCTACTCTTAGCATCGGTAACCACATTGTACAACAATTTACAGAATAGTTTGATACGCATTTGTCTTCATTTAGCAAAATTTTGCAGATTCTTTATTAATTTTACTAAATGAAGACAAATGTGTGTCAAACTATTCTGTAGATTGTTGTACAATGTGGTTACCGATACTAAAAGAATCTGATCAACTTTTCTGTGAACGTATTGAGTATCTACGATTATGATATAAACATTAATACTGTGTAATTTCACGAATTACACAAACCAAAAATTCTAAGCATTGAAAAATGAAACAGATTAAGTTTCCAAAACGTCTGCGAAATATAATTGTTTTTATTTAGTTTATTTATATTTTATGTCAAAAAACCAACCTTTAACTGTTACATAGGCGTACAAGTTATTTTTTTTTAGATCCAGATATTTTTTAGATTGTCTGGGAAATGTTCAGTGTGGCAGTAAATCCCAAATAAGAAAAAAAATAATGGTCCGGCCAAGATGGGGAATCTAGCTCTATAAGTTTAGTGTTTCTCTGGTGGTCACTTATCCAGATATTAGCTGCGACTTCTGTTGACCTCGTTAGTTTTTTATTTAATACGTTCCATTAATATTTTTTGTCATAAAATTGTAACTAAAATTATTAGTCATTTCCAATAATCATTACATTAAATAGAAATATAGGAGAGAGAAGAGGGGAGATGGAGAAGTGTGGGAAATACTAGACAATAAATCGAGCAATAACTGTTGTTGACAGAATATGCGTTCAACATAAAATTTGTCAATTGATTAAGGAATTTCATACCCATTTCTCGTTTCAATGAGAGTAAAATTGAGGAAAATGTTAAAGAATGTGAATATCTTAGGAATCTTTCTAACTCTAGTAGAGTCTCCGGTAAGTCAGATGATAAATTATTATGTTACTGTACGTAAAAAATATACTACATATTTCAAATGATACAACACAAATTAGAAAAATTCGCCATATGTACAGGGTGATTCCTATAACGCTCTCACCCCAATTTTTTGGTTTGTCCGAAACAATTGAACATCAAACAAAACTGAGAAACAATAAAAAAGTTCTCTTTCCAAAAATATAACATAACTACATTTTCCTTCATATTTAGTAAAATACTGATGATAATTGAAATAATTTAACACTAAGTTGGCTTAGAATGTTTGTTGAACTCAGATTTTACTAAATATGAAGGTAAATATGTATAATATGTTATATTTTTGGAAAGAGAATTTAAATCTTTTTTCAAAATTTTAAAAATACACAGGGCGTTCCATTTAAAAAAATATTGCTTTGCTTTTACAACTTTTATTTGACTTTCAATTGTTTTTTTGTTGAAATTTTCAAAATCCTAAGGAAAAAGTTACGTTAAAAATTTTTATTTTAGTTCCAAAGATAAACCAAAAAATTGGGGTGAGAACGTTATAGGAATCACCCTGTACACCATATAGGTATCTAAATTTAGCATTTTTAATATAGGTAAGTATACATCGACATGTCCCTACGTTTCTACCCAAGCAGCACAAACCACACTAAAGCCAACTAGTGACTAATTTTATAGTAAAATCATACACATTATGACTACAAAATTGGTATGAACCTGGTAGAGTATTATGCCTATGGTCGAAATTGGAGGAATTTTGGTAGTTACCGCTAACGTTGCCGTTGCCAACGTCGTAACGACGTCGGCAAAGTCGACGTCAGCATTCCGACCTGTTCTATACTAATGACGATCATAAATACTAATAAATGAACAATGAAATAGGTCGGATAGGCCGACGTCGACATTTCTAATTTGATCCTAACCAATTGTATAGGTCGATTGAAGTCGTCTACACCGACGTCGTTACTCCAATTTATTTAATACCAATCGTGACGTCGGATGAGGTAGGTGTAGCCGACGTCGGTGTTTCATACCTATTCTATACAGCAAGTAGGTTAGAGGTATATTTTTGTCTACCATTATCATATACGGCTTACTAATAAATGAACAATGAAATAGGTCAGATAGGCCGACGTCGACGTTTCTAATTTAGTCCTAACCAATTGTATAGGTCGATTGAAGTCATCTACACCGACGTCGTTACTCCGATTTATTTAATACCAATCGTGACGTCGGATGAGGTAGGTATAGCCGACGTCGGTGTTTCATACCTATTCTATAGGTACAGCAAGTAGGTTAGAGGTATATTTTTGTCTACCATTATCATATACGGCTTTCCGATGTACACAACTACTACAATTTGGTGAAGCAATTTTGACCTATTCGGTTAATATACAGTACTGATTGTCTTTATTATACCAATTATGACCACTGGTATGTAATAGTAGTAAACGAATACATCTAATATGACCGGCTGTACGGAACAGATATATTCGTTTACACCATTGTTAACTTCAGGTGGCCCAAGTATACAACAGATCGGACTTGCCGACGACGACATCTTTTTTGAAGAAGTAATAGGAAACCATTTTGGATTATAGTTAGAGATAATGTTAATTTCTCATTTTTAATATTTTGACTATTATTGTAAGATTTTAAGATGACATATGTGTAAAAATGTTAGTTTTTTAACTTACTCGTTCTTATTTCTTCAGATAACTACTAAACAATTATTTTCAAAAAAAGTACGTTAAAAAAGTATTTATAAAAATGGTTTAATTTTGACGGCGCTTTAATTTTAGTGGTCTATTTTGTCCAATTTAATCAGTAAAGTTGTAGGCGTTTGTAATTTTAGTGCTTTAAAGTACTTACCTACCAAAAATAGTATCCTTAAAATTATATTTCATAAAACGCTGATTTGTATAGATACCGTTGAAGAAATAACTTGTCTTGTAGTAAAATGTACTGCAATATTTAGCATTAGCTACAAAATTGGTATAAACGAGTCAAAAATACAGTGCTTGTCTATTTTATACCTAAAACTTTATACATAAATTATAGTAAAGGTTATATTAGGTAAGCTTTGCCGCATCTAAGGTGACGTCGAGATAGGTATAAAAGTCTACACCTAAAGCCACTTGCTTGGACGACTATGTAGCAAAAGTCACTTTGGGTATAATTTGCCTTACCTAAAATGTCATCGAAATAGATATAATAATTTATATCTAAAGCGACTTTGTTGGTCGGACGCGTGACGTCGGGCCGACCAGAATTTGTGTGACCATTTTCGCATAAATCTTGGCCGGTACGCCGTGGCGCGGACGTCGACTACCGACTTCAGGTTATACTACCGACGTCGGCTCGACGTTGCCCCGACCAGTCTGTGCTGCTTGGGTAATGTTTTGTGTTAACCTTTTATTGAATTTGGACTCTCGCCTAACAACAATTTTTTTTAGTACATCAAACGCTTGTTATAAGCTGCAGAGCATCATGTGGTAACATTTTAAAGACTAGTGAAACAAGTAATGTCTTGTCCCAATTTTTTTCTCAGGTATGAGATTTACATTTGGTATCATTCTTTATGCTGATTTAATACCACATATTAGTACTACTTAACGGGTTTTTAAAGTATGTTATATAATATACAAAATCCTTGCGAATCATTTATTACTTTGGCATAATTTCTTTTGCTTTAATATATTTATATTATAAAATTGTTAATTTAGATTAAATAACATTTGATATTGTAGTAATGAAATGTAAATATATTATACTAAGTTTGAAAGTTAAATAAATTTGACTACGCAAAATAACAAATAAAAGTTAAATAAATATATACAGGGTGTTCTGTAAATTAATATTTCATTTTTATCATGTATATTTTGTTATTTAAATATGTGTATCTATTTAAATAACGAAATATGAAACACTGTACTGTGTTGAGATTTTTGTTCAGTGAACAATATAAATAAATCTTCGCAGAATCCGAATGGAATGAAACCCTAACAGGAAATCGTGGACGTGAATATAAGTCTCAAAATTTTGAATGTGAATATCTTTCTTACTATTTCATTAAGATGATTATCCGCAACAGTGTAATATGATAAGTAGGTACTATCTAATATTAAGAGAGAACTTCCACTTTTGAGAACACCCTATATAAGAAATTATACATATATATTTTGTAATACGTTAAGTTTTATGTATATTTAATATTTGCAAGATGTTGAGGGATATAAAAAATATGTTCATTTAAGTTTGTTTTCTTGCTATTAAAATTAATTATTTAATTAATTAAATTAATAAAAATTCAATTAATACGAGTTACCAGTTTCAGTTGGTCAGTAATTCTAAAAACTGCTAGTATTTTATAAATACTCTCTGTGGTAGAAACTTTATGAGTACACGAGTAGATAGTAAATCATTTTTATGTCATACCAATTATTTTACTTGTAGAATCAGCTTCTGAATTTATAGACCCTAACTTAGAAAATATTTTTTTTTATAAAAAAATGAAACACTTGCATTTGAAATATTTAGATCATTCGGAGTTGTCTATTACACTGATAAATATATTTTTTCTTTAGTACATATTGCAAATATTAGATTTTTTAATAGGTATTTCCGTTAAAAATATCTGTTTGCATTTTATTATCTTAAATTATTCATTAACTTACAAGTGTTTCGTGTCTGAATGCAACATTTCACAACGGTTATTTAGAATAGTAAGTATAACAAAATAATTGCCAAATCCATAGCTTTTTGTTTTCAAGTAAGTATATAAGTAGAAGCAATCTCGTGTTCCTACTAAATTTGGTAAGAACCATATACGTATGACAGTCTTTCACAGTCTTGTTTTGGTTGCCTATAGATTTAATCATGTCTTTTATATGTAAACTTGACAGCTAGATGTTATAGTTGTTCACGAATAATTTAATCGATATTATTTGTTAACTGTGTCAATAACTATAACGATGATAAAATAAGATAAGTAATGTTAACTTGTTTTAATTCTAGAAGTATGTTTAGGTCAAGCTTTTTTCATTTAGTAAACAAAGTGTTGATTGATGTATTGTGTACAGGGTGATTCATTAATTCACAGACAAACGAATTCTGGAGAGTCCTGAAAGCAATACAAGCATTTCTTGCCATTGAACCCATGTCCGCAATTACTTCATTACCTAGAGGCTGTCCAAATTTAATGATCAAAGTCACTCCTTTGTTAATTTTCAACGATAAATTGTAAATTATCGTGTGTTTAATATAATAATAAATATTCACGGTCAACAAAATAAAAAATCAGAATTGTCATGGAAAACATACAACTAAAGAACTAATGTACACCTATCAGTAGAATACAATAACTACAATAATTATTTATGAACAATAAAAAACTGTTCTTTAATATCAAGACACATTCGACATTTCAGCAGTAATGGGTCTGTAGCTCTAACAAGGATGTCAGGTTCATTTGGTAGCAGCTTCAAAAACTCTTGTAATTGTTCGCAGGTTAAAATTGGCATGCACACTGTAAACTAATTGCTTCATATGTCCCCATAAAAAAAGTTTAGCGATTATGATCCGGTGATCTTGAAGGTCACTCAAAGGGGCCGCCCAATTCAATCCAGTTAAAACCCCAAATAGTTGACTTCTTCTGTAACTTGCCTATCACGATGCACAGATACTCGTCGTGTCGGTACCACATATTTTGAATAGTATTGGGAGGCACATCTTCAATAAAATCAAGTATATGGATTCGTAGAAACTCTCTGTATCTAAAGTGCTCAACATACTAACCGCACCGATCTTATTTTTGGTCATTTTTTAATCGCCGTACCTGGGGCCTGGGCCATCCGATTTAAACGACTGGCACATCACTCGAAAGCTTGTCTCTTGTAGAATCGACGATTGGGTAGCTTTTTTTAAACAGTTAATTTCTTGGGTGTTATACAGGGTGACAAAAAGAGTGTTACAAAAATGTTAAAGTAGTTCGAAACCGGTCTGTGTCTGGTGGAGAAAAGACAAATAACAAATTTGGCTACCAATTTTGGATTTATAGGTATAATTCAATGGGAGTCGGGGCCTTTGCCCGTCCAGTAGTTGTTTCCTATAATCCTATTTATTAAGCATGTTTTAGTCCATCAGGGCTAGAGGTCGCCGCTCTTGGTGCTTGCTTGGCAAGCCGCTATCGGTCACGAGACATCTTCGATGTCTTGACTGGTAGTAGCAACTGACCACCAGAGGGATGTACTTATCTCTCACAGTTACTATGTGCTGGGTCTGCCATAGACCAGTTTGGTTTGCCTTTGTTATTTGTCTTTTCAGCTACCTGTGGCACACTGATGAGAACATAAAGAGTTCGAAACCGGTCTGTGTCTGGTGGAGAAAAGACAAATAACAAATTTGGCTACCAATTTTGGATTTATAGGTATAATTCAATGGGAGTCGGGGCCTTTGCCCGTCCAGTAGTTGCTTCCTATAATCCTATTTATTAAATAAGTACGATTGTCAAGCCTTTATCTTAAACCATTTTGAAATATACAGGGCGTCCAAAATTGTGTTAAATTTATTCTTTGTTAAAATTTATAATTTAAAATTGAAATTAAAAAATCGGAAAACCCCCGTAACTTTCGTTCTAGAGCCTTAATAAAAAATCTGCCAAAAACGTCTAGAGGTGCTTTCCAAAGGTACAGTATGACATAAAAACGAATTTTAAAAACTTGCTCCTATCAACGTTGCAAAGAGGTAAACTTTAACATTTTTGTAACACTCTTTTTGTCACCCTGTATAACACCCAAGAAATTAACTGTTTAAAAAAAGCTACCCAATCGTCGATTCTACAAGAGACAAGCTTTCGAGTGATGTGCCAGTCGTTTAAATCGGATGGCCCAGGCCCCAGGTACGGCGATTAAAAAATGACCAAAAATAAGGTTGGTGCGGTTAGTATGTTGAGCACTTTATTTGTGTTTAAATGCCCAATAAGTATTACGCCAATAGTCTGTTGAAAAACATACCACCCCAAACATTGACACTGAAACGTTTCTGAAAATGTCTCTAGGCCTAATAGCATGAGAGTTGTGCAAGGACCATAAATATTCATTATTATTTGCATTTATGCCGCCTCTAGTAAAAGTGCCCTCATCTGACTACAGAACTGTCTCCAAGAATCTTTCATCTTTTTTATGTTTATCCAGTACCCAATGAGAAAATGGTATTATCATGATCTTCAGGATGTAGGGTCTCGACAATTTGAAGATGGTAAGGTTGCAGTATTTTTCGATTTAATACTCTCCAAACAGCTACTTGAATTACTCTCCGTTGATGTGATATTATCTTCCAGTGCTTATATTTGGGTCGTCTAAAACTGCATTACTATGTTCTCCTCGATTTGAACACTTGAACTATTTGGTTGTTCGTTAGTTTTAGGTAAAATATTCTCTGTTCTAAATCTTGGAAATGCAGGTGTAAATGTTTTGTGGTTTGGATGTCGCCTATTGTGATATCTAATTTGATTTTCTCGAGCCGCTGCTATTGAGTTTTCATTACACAAACCATAAACAAACACCATATTTGCATATTTTTGAAGAAAATAATTAATTCTTAAATAAAAAAATGCCTGATGATTTAAAATTACATACACACAAATAACAAACTGATTTCAAAATTATTCGGTTTTATTAATGTCAAACTTGTTGTTTTTTACCAAAGCTCTTTAGATTGTTTCAACTAATTTGCAAAAACTGTTTTACATGGCAATTCTGATTTTTTATTACATATTTAATTTATCGTTTTTCATAAAGACTGTCAAAATTACCAAAATTGAAAATTGATGTAATTACTTTTTTGCCGAGTTTGAGTTGCTCTTTTTGAAAAAGTAATTAGTTTTGAAAAAAAATGGTTAAGCAGGATTTTATTGATATCTACGCCAATGGACATTTAAGCGAATCCAAAACAATACAAGTTATTTCAGAGTATTCATGCCTAAGTGCGTGTCAAATTTTGTCAATTTCTGTTAGCTAGCTTTTGAAGAATTAACAAAGAAGTGACTTTTACTATTAAATTTTGATAGCGTGTATCTCGGTAATGAAGCATTTGCGGACATGGGTTCAATGGCAAAAAATGCTTGTATTGCTTTCAGAAATCTCCAGTTTCCGTTTGTCCGTGCATCAATGAATCACCCTGTATAACTAATACAACCTAACCTACTGAAGTTGAATTTATTGTTTGATTTTAAATTGTAATCGGTATATGAAAATATTGTTTAAATTAAATTGAAATCTAACAAAAAATAATGGAAAAATTTGGTTGATTAAATAGTGATGTATCACTTTAGCACGAATTGTATTAAACATTATATCAGTACATTCTATAAGCGCAACGACGCGTTACAGCAATTATAGCAATATGATCTATTCACCGGATGTTCGGGGGTATTTCGTAAACGAACTAATAGCGTATAGTCTGTGCGGTCCATAAAAAAACGTAGCAAATTGGGTTAAAAGCATGCAACTTTGCATAGTTGCTTAATAGGTGTTTTTAATTGATTTGACCCGCAGCAACTAAAATTTCACCCCTTCAGTTAGGACTTTTACCCCTTTTTCGTTTTTAAGGGGTTAAAATTTTTACAAATTCCATAACAAACTAATATTTAAAAATTGGTGTCATTTTCGACTAATTGGAATGTGAGGACTTTGAAAAAAAATATGCCAACTTTATAGGACTCACCGTTAGGGCTCTACGGCCGCCATATTTGATTTTAAGTGCCAAAATACCTTTTGTTTTGAATTGAGGCAATTCTAACTAAAATAATGACGATTTCTATTGATTTAAGCATAACAAATTAGAACTTGTGCCACCTCTTCAGTTAGGACTTTTGCCCCCCCCCCCCCCCTTTTTAAGGGGCTAAAATTTTTACAAACTGCATATCAACCTAATATTTAAAAATTAGTGTCGTTTTCGACTACTTTGAATATGAGGACTTTGGAAAAAAATATGTCAACTTTATGGGACTCACCGTTAAGGCTCTACGGCTGCCATATTTGATTGTAAGTGTCAAAATGTCTTTTTTTGAAATTTAGGCAATTCTAACAGAAATAATGCCGATTTCTATTGATTTAAGCATAATAAATTCAATAGAACTTGTGCCAGGACCGTAAAACCTACCGTTAAACTAATTTAAAGGCATGAAATTAAGAAAAAATTGTATAAGTTCATAAGTAATTAAAGTTGTTCTAATAAAATTATAGAGTACAAAAAGTAAAACTAAACTGCTGGAACTTTAGTAAAGTAAATTTTTAGTGTTTATTTGAAGTTAAATATCTTAGAAAATATGAAAGATATTTTAACGAGATTAGAAGCATATTAGGGCCTATTGTCCGGTCTTAGAGTAAATCGGTATGTTTTGGTTTGTAGGAACTTTAATCCTAAAATACAGGGTGATAAATAAAACAATGCAAATTTTAACAAATTTCACTGTGCCACCATTTCTTTCTAAACAAATTTTTTGTTTTTTTCTGGGTTTTAGAAGAAGCAGTGGCTCAATTGTAAAAAACAACAAGAGGTAGCTAGTTGCTTAAATTAGAGAAAAGTTGCACATTTTCATGCTCTTTAAGGACCTGGAAAGAAATCCGGGATAACTTGCCTCGTTCCTGAATATCCTGAAAAATATGAAATATGTGCTTTCTCTTATTTCGTTCATAACTTTTTTATTATTTAAGCCGATGTATTGAGATTTGTTTAGAAGATACCAATGGTGTACATTGTAAAAGTGACCACCTTGTATATTATACACTACTATTTTCTTTTTAATTGCCTCTTCGAGTACATCTAGTTTTTGAAGTTTCATTGCGGCGCCGGCATTGTCGAATTGTTCCCCTTTCTTCATAAACAATGTTACTGTAATTTGAATAAACTTATAATGCAGGTATATAAAAAATAAAGCTAATGGCAAATGAAGATTAAAAAAATTTCATTATTTTTTCCTGTTGTAAATGTTATATAACAATATTAATTTCCTGAAATACAATCGTTTCAATACTCCTGACAAGACCAGTTGTATAGTCCAGGATATTGTACTGAAGATAGCGTATAGATGAATTGAATAACCGTGAAAGCAGAAAGTCTCAATTACAACAGCTCTATTACAATGAAATAAGGCATTTCACAACTATAGCACTGTAAAATAACTTCCTAATTTTACCGTTAAGTATATGATTTTAATCTCAAATTTCCACTCTTCAAATTGAATTGTTTTGTAGCTATATGCATATTGCAGCATGAATAATATATGATTGTTCATCGAACTAACAGATGCGTTTCTTTACCATATAAGATAATGCAAAATAATTGCTAATAATAATAACTAAGTTTTAAAATAGATATTTATGCAGATTAAGATGTTGTAATGGTAGGTAGGTATTTTTAGTAAATGGTATTTGACCTTAGTGTTACACGATTATTTCCATTATTTTACTGCATTTTGTATTAATTAAGTTAACTTTAATTATTACTATGTCGGCATGTCACTATATAACAATTAATTATAAAATAACGATATATAGAGAAGATTTACGTCGTGAATATTAATGACGATGTTCCAAAGAAATAAGTAAACTCATTAATAATCGATTCGACCCACTGGATTTTAAAATGATTCCAATATTTTCGACGAGGTTTCAAGTGCAGATATAATAAATGTATTATTCTAAACCAGGACAAATTTATAAAAATTATCGCAGATGATTAATCCTATAAACCAAAACTAAGGTATCGAAGAACTACTAGATACTAACTCATCTAACATGGGTTGGTTCATTTTTGCTAGATATCTTGGATCTATCGTTATATTAGGCAACTGCCCAATAATTGGAAATCATGTCAGTATCCATGATAAGTAAAAAATCTCTCATATGATATGATTTTAATAACTATGAAGGTGACACAATAAAATGGATAATTTAAATGTAGTTCATTTAAATTATACCTCAGCTCAAGCCTCATAAAGCTCAAATATATTCTGACACTGAAAAGAAATATGTATGTAAACTACCGACGTATACTTGTTTTTTAACGTAAACGTGCAATATGCTCTCATTTGATTATACAATCATTTGTTATATTTTTTAATTGAATACTATGGATGAAAAGTGAAGTAATTAAAACAAGTTTTATGCATTATCATTAATTACCGCAACTATTTTTATACGATATAGACATAGAATATTACCATATGTATTACCATATTAATCAATCGATTTTAATCATAATACAAGAATAGAATCAATTAAGAAATACTAAAATATTAGACGTTAATAATTATAATCACTTCAAATAACTGAACAACAATAAAAAAAAAATTAAAATTTGGTCAATGTCAAAAAAAATAACCTCGATATAGATTAGTAGTGAAGTGTAAAACTAGGTTAATTTTTATAAACAGTATGTTACGTACAAAGTGTTTATGATTGCTTTAAAAGTTTATAAAAATTAACAGTACTAATTAAATGACTTATGACTTTTAAAAGATGATACGAATGTTTACAATGACAGACTGAGATAAATCAGACTATGGTAATCCCGAAGTCAACGACTCAAAATCAAGAATCACGCTTTACTGCTGATGATTTTTCCGACATAAAATTTTTATATTACCTACTTAAAAATACTTTATAAAAATTACGATTATATTTTATCTACTATTAAATATTCGTTTTCAATAATACCTATATGTTCCTTTCTGTAATTTTTTTCAATATGCTGCATTTATCTGTTCAATAATTAATATTTATCGTTACGTAACTTTCCTTTATTTAGTAAAAAGTTGTATTGCAATTTAAGGTGAGCATATTAAAGTCAACATCTAACATCATTGGACGCCAGTTCTGAGAGTTCCTCGAGGATGCAATATCACAAATTTCGGTACGCAAATGAACGTTACGTAAAAGGCAAATGATTGAATTTGTCAACACTTTTATTCACTCGCTAAAGACAAGGAGTTTTCATTGGTGCCACCAGTCTTTCGCTGGTCACTGGTAAATTTCAGTAGAAGAAAATGTGAGTTAAGAACTTAATAAAAAGAATATTGAAACACTCTCAAATTAGATTCCTGAAGAGGGGTTGGAACCTTTGGTGTAGAACTTACACTTGGAGTAGTTTTCCACACACACCAAAACACTTTTGCACACACTCGACGCGCGTTTCGCCAACCAAGTTGGCATCATTGGGAGATGATTAAAACTAAGCTTAACCTAACAATGGGACCTATTTATACATAAAAATGCGTTACGCTTCGACGAACAATTACCGCGATAGTAACAAAAAGGCGGGTAAAATATTTAGGTTTGTTGAAGCGTTAACGCTTGACTAACATAAAAAGCGGGCTATTTGGAATGGGCCCTCTGTCACTATTCATACTATGTTTACATTTGTTAATTTCCAAGCTTTCGAATGCATCTAGTTGTCTAGAGTTTGTTACATTTCTAATCAACCTTAAATTATTAATATCTATTTTATGATTGTTATCAAAGGCATGTTGGGCAATGCTAGACTTCTCTATTCTTCCGTATTTTAGATGTGCTATATGCTCCTTAAACCTCGTCTGAATAGAGCGTCTTGTTTGTCCAACATACTTTTGGTTGCAGTCCTTACAGCTAATTTCGTAAATCCCCGACCTTTCGTTCATTCCAAATTTATCCTTAGGGTTGCCTAAAAGTTGTTGTAGTGTATTTCCTGATCGATGAACCACCGTCATATCAATGTTGTTGAAAATTCTACTAAGACCTCGGGTAAACCGGGGTTCATATGGAATTGATACAAATTTTGAATTTTCCCTCTCAATACGAAAAGTCGAAGAACTTCGAAGTGCCTCCCTAAATTTACGCTTCCTAATTAATTTATCAATCAAATTAGTAGAAAAACCATTACTCAAAGCTATATCCTTAATTAACTCTTTTTCTTTTTCAAACCTCTCTTTAGTTAGAGGAAAACTTAATAATCGACTAATTAAAAAATTAATACTTGCCATCTTGTGTTGGTCACAATGATGAGAATCATTAGAAATATATCTAAGAGTGCTGGTATCTTTCCTATATACATCGAATTCTAAATTATTTTCATTATTTCTAATTAAGTACTAGTACATCTAAAAATGGTAGTTGTTGATTGTTTTTAATTTCATATGCGAATTTGACAGAAGTGAAACGACTATTTAATTTGGAAACAAAAACGTCTACATCCGCGACTTTTGTATCAAACACTGCAAAAATATCATCCACATACCTAAGCCAAACTCTAGAAAAATACTCGAATTCTTCTTTTGCTTCTGTTTCGAAGCGATTCATGAAAAGACTGGCCATGGATGGTGACAAAGAGTTACCCATGGCTGTCCCTTCATGTTGTTCAAAGAAATTATTATTGAATTGAAAGCAATTTTGCTTCATACAAAGTTTTATGAGTTGAATATATTTGTTTACTACCTCTTGGCTTAAATTATTTGATTCGAGTAAATCCCTGAGATAGTCCATGTTTTGTGGAATTGGTACACTCGGAAACAACGAACAAACACTAAAGGAGACCAAAATTTCCCCATCTTGTAGCTGAATATTGCTAATTTTATTAATGAAATCATTTGAATTAATAACTGAAAGACCAGGTTGTGAAATGGGTAAATTTTCGAACTCCTCCGACAACCATTTTGATAGGTGATAAGTCGGTGATCCAATTGCTGAAACAATAGAACGCACCGACTTACCTGGTTTATGTATCTTGGGTAGGCAATACAATTTAGGGACGCTTGTGTTAGATATATGTAATATATTTTTTAAAGCTGGGGTAATAAGGTTATTTCTGGATTTAAGTACATTCCTTACTTCGGTAATCATTTTTGGTAGTGGGTTTCTTGAAAGTTTTTTATAAGGACCTTTACTAATCAGGTTGTCTACTCTTTCATAATAGTCCTTTTTATCTAAAATAACAACCTTATTACCCTTATCGGCTTTTAAGTAAAAACAATCTTTCTCTCGCAATCGCTTGACAATGTTTCTATTCTTTTTGGAAAATGGTTTTTTATTGACATTATTAATAATATTTGTAGAAATTTGATTTCTGCACGCTTCTCTTATAAAACCCTTAGAGGAGTCGGGCAGGGACTAAATTGAACTTTCCACATTTGCCACGATCTCCTCCAAAACGTCTGTAGAGGCAGGTAAAGCAAACTTTAATCCCTTGTTAAGGAGACTAAGTTCTTCTTTGTCAAACGATTGTGAGGAATGATTTTCTACAATTGTAATGACTTTCTGATGAACATTGTCTTTTCGCGTTGCTGAAACTAGTTTTTTAAGTTTTTTATTTTGTAATGACATTTTCTTGATAAATTTTGCATTAATCGATAAAAACATATACCTCTGAAAGTCACACCATTGTTTATATTCTGAGTTATTTCATTTAAATGTAAGTTTTCTGAAAAGTCCATATGCTTGTAATTCAAGCATACTTCGTTTACTATACAGATATTTGATTTCTAAATCTAGCCATTTTTGTTTTGCAAAATATGTAACTTTATCTGAAATATTTGAGGATTTTGGGATTTTACTTGAATAAAATTTGGAAAAACTGAATGACGTTTACAGGCTTTTAAAAACCAAATATCAGAACCTATTAATCTAATTTTAGCACTGACCTTATGATAAAGATTGAGTTCCGTTGACCGTGAAGCCATTCTATTCCTGAAGAGGGGTTGGAACCTTTGGTTGGATAGGTCCCATTGTTAGGTTAAGCTTAGTTTTAATCATCTCCCGATGATGCCAACTTGGTTGGCGAAACGCGCGTCGAGTGTGTGCAAAAGTGTTTTGGTGTGTGTGGAAAACTACTCCAGATGTAAACTCAAATTAGATAATAAATCCAAAGCGTTTCTTAAACTAAAATAATGCAATATGTTCAAATTGATGATACAAAGTAAAATTTATACTCACAAAAAAAATTAATATCAATTAATTAATTAATTAATTAATATCAATTAATTAATTAATAATAACTAAACGTTCAAATTCAGTAAGTAAAAATTCTTGTATTTAATCTGATACATAAAGAGAATATATTAAAATAAACAGTTTATTAATATTCTAATTAAAATATTCATATCTACTTTGTTAATTAAAATGAATGCCATATGTCTCCTTTAGCTATACCATATCTACTTCGTAATGATTCTATTGTAACATAAATAATTAGAAAGGAATTAGTAGGCTTTTATCAAAATAAAAAAAAATAAAAAAAAAAACAATCGTCTGAAATAAAATGAATGGTAGGTAACATTTTCGTATTGAAATAATTCTGCATTCTTTAAATTAATTAATTGAATTTCATGGATTTTGAAATTTCGGAGAGCATTATATGGGACATGAACTAAACATGTCTAAAATTATGTTTAATTGATACATACGGCGTGTGTGCAAAGTAAAGCCTATTATAATTATAGCTTAACCAGTTTATATATTTTCTTAAAATGATGTTGATTATAGTTTGTCGACGTACATAACATGTAAAATTTGAAATATTTAAGTAAGTACTATCGGTTTGTTTTGTCCTTATGGATAACCATATATTTTTTTGAGTCAAGGTGCTTCTTTTTGAGTCTCTTAACAATAACTCGCCGGTTTTGAAAATTTCAACGATGGATTAGAGTATGTTATGTCAATATTATCACTTAAGAGCCTATAATTACAAACACCACTCATTAGATGATTCCAATTAGAAATCTATCAAATCAGTAGATTTAGTTAGCCATTCTCCCAGGCATAGAACCGCCCAGTTTCAGCGGTCGTTTAGTTATAATGCAGTTAAAATTTTTAATACTCTACCTGCTAATGTCAAGTACCACTCATCTATCAACTCCTTTAAGAAAAGTGTAAAAGATCTGATATTTTCTGAGAGAGTTTAAAACCTATAGTGTAAGCTGGCTAATTTGTTTGGCTGCACTAATCGTAAATAATTGTAAATATTTATTTAATTATTTTGTGTTTACCTTATACTACATGAACTTTATATACTTTTGTACTTATAATACACTTATACTATAATTTGGTACTGTATTTTTGTATTTCCTTTTTTTTATGTTGATGGTTGTATGGAAGAGCATACGGTGTATGAATACCGCCATCCTTTTCTGATGTATATTGTTAATATTATTTGTAACGTGAATACGACATATATTATTATTATTATTATTATTCGATTGACTTTTTTCTTCCTATCATTGGTCTGGAAAAACTATTTCTTCCTGTTGCTGCAATTGGAGGAGTCATATGTTACTTAAGAGAACATTGTTTTTATCTAAAAAATAATTTGAATGCACCTTGAGCCTATAATGAAGCTTAATATTGGCATTTTCCTGTTACTATTTTGCAACACTTCTAACTTCGATCAAAATTGCTTTTGGATCTTTATGAAAAGTTCTGCACTGATTTCATCAACTTTCAATAGAGTAGTTGGGCTTTCCAAGTGCAATAACTTACGATTCAAAAATACAAGCGATGTCAGTTTGATTAATTGTAAGTATAGTGTTTTTGTTTTAAAAACGTTTAATTTTAATTAGATTGAAACTTGAAAAAAATTTGGTAACAACGTGCAAATAATGAACATTCCCGAAATAATAAATATAAATAAATAAATACACCACATGTAATTACGACCCCCTTTATCCCAGAAGGCTGAGCCTTGTGCGGGAGGGGGCTCCACATTTAAAGACAAGGGACACACATCCAATATCCGTGTATAATGGAAAAATTCCTCTCACAGTATTTTCCATTGCCACGACCGGGATTCGAACCCGGGACTTTTGGGTGAGAGGCAGGTACTCTACCATCTCGACCATCAGTCATACAAATGGCAATAAGGAGGAAAAATGTTGTTTTATACCAGGTGCTATGAACAATATTTCCCACAGTTTTATTTACTGCAGGAAAACATTACAAAATAAAACTGAATTTGTTTGTATTAATCATGTCATTGTAGTTATGCTCTAAAACCCATATTACAAAAAATAAGGATAATGTCACAAAATATTATCTTCAAGTAAGCTATCTTTTGGACGTATTGAAAACTTTTTTATCCAAGGTTGCCCGTCAACGTAATTTTGCAATAAACTTTTACTTAGTACTAATTTTGATGAATACAGTATGCATATTAAGTTTTTATAAGATAAATTAGTAAAATATAGGGTTTTTCAATGACATAATTCTGCTAAAGTCTATTGGAAAAAAATTAAATTACGACATATTTGATATTGAATGAATTTAGTGAATGTTGATCGTGATCTACATTCGGTCATTTTAATGGCTAGAACAGAAATAGCCTTCGAAATTTATAACTAGATTGTTGCAATTAAAGTCAAATATAATTGCATTTATTTGCATTGGTAGAACTGAAAGTAAATTATAAACTTAATTGGTTACAACTTGGGGAACCGGGTCATGTATTTACTTAACGACTTTAAAACGATAGAGGAAGGCGCTTTGCTTAGTTAATTTACTAGAACCCAGCTGTTTGTTTTCATTTTATTAACTTGCTTTTTTCATTGATAAAACTACACTTTGTACCATGAACTTGAATTTAGCGAAATAAACTGTTTTATTTGATTGTTTGTAAACAACTGTATTTATTTTAAATATCTAAGACACTACAAAATGATCGGATCGAACTATATGTAACGCCAAGTTCAAGTTGTCTATCATAATGTTATGTATATTCGAGAAAATTAAAGAGATGAATAATGCTGATTTCCGTTGGATATTAATTTTTGTTCATAATATTTTTAACTGTCATAACTTTCATATAAGTACTCGTATTTGTAAATTTTGTGGCTTCCCTATGTTATTCTGTTGGATTTTCGTAAATAAAACGCATTTTTAACAATGACATACCTATTGATATGTACCGTCAAAGACTGTAACTATCACGAATCGTCCGACACCATATTTTTACATATACCTATTTCATAAAATAATATGACGAGCCCTAAAAAATACCGTCAAGTTACTCAACCAAATGAAAACTTAGATTATTTTAAATCTATTACGTTTTCTTCCTTTCTTGTAGTTACAAATTTCAATATCAATTTTCTTTCCGCAAAAATAGCTCAGATAAAAAATATGAACAAAATATATTTAGTTGATAAAACTTCTCTTAAAATTACAGGAGAAGACACGAGACAAGGTTTGGAGTTAAGGAGTCCTACGTATCCGGTTTTCGATGTCCCATATCTGAAGAAGTTTTTGTGAGCAAAAATTTTGCAATTCACATAGATCCGATTTTCGCATCTGATGCATGGGAATCCACCTTTAGTCTTATCTCATCACGTTGCTTTAATAACCAATACGATATCGAAGGCTTGTCTCGTTTTGAATAAACTCGATCAATATGGATATTATTGGTCAATTAAATACAAAACACGATAGGTGACTAGTAATAATTATATACTTATGACAAATTATTATCGCATTTATTACATCAATCAGCACTGTTCCATCAAAAATACCAATGAGAGCTGTAACTATTCCCATTTCGCCCGAGAAGAAACTGAATGTCTGTTTCATCTTGAAATTTCGAGCAAGACTAGAGATGAGGAGACTAGTTTCGATCTTGGTGGCATCACTATCTATTCTTCACTTTTTACACGTACAAAGTGGGTATATGCATCATATCAAATATAAATTCACAGATATATGGTTCGAATATAATCTGTATTAAATTGAGAGTCACTATCTGCTATCGTCCTTTTAGAACAATTAATTTAAATGTCCATTTGTTAACTGTTTTAGGACTTCTCTTGCTTAGCCAGAGATTTAATGCGTATAGTCCCTCAACATAAATTTGCGTAACGCATATCAAAAATGTGGTGTTTAGTATGCATAAACCTAGTATATAGAGGTAACCTTTATTTGCTTTACTTAAATAAACTTATATTTTCTAAATTTCAAATGATTGCTTTGGTAACCTCGGAAGTCGGATAAAAAGCTTACATTTCTTATTTATACATTAATAGTGTGTGTTGTAACAATGTTTTTATCAAAATAAATTTGGGTTTTGGTTTATTTATATGTTTACAGGACAGGATGTCCCAAATTATCTATGCACCATTGCTAACCTCATTATTTTTGGAGTTACGAAGTCGGTAACATTAGCAAACTAGTGTAGATTTTCTGATAATTAAAACTGTAAAAACTATGTTTGAGAGTAGTTCCGATATACTTACATACTTTTCTTAAGAAGTACTGTACCTCAACTATTGTAAATATAAATGTTTTAATAAATTTTATAATACGATTAGGATTATTCTATCTATATTTAGGACTAATTTATCAAACTCTTGTAAAGTACACTTTGCATTATTTTGTTGATATTTTTCAAATAGGAATTATTCATAAAACTCTTTATTGAAGCATTGAATTAAAATCGGACAACTGAGCAAACGTAAAATTTGATACATTGTCCAAGACTCCTATTCCTACTTGAATAAGAGTACGATGAAAACCGTGATTCATCTATTAACATACTTGAATCCCATTGTATATTAGCACAATTTTTATAGTCTTCAGCTCAACTTAAACTCTACTTGTAAGAGGCTAGTTGTAGCAGTATGGACAATTTTGATGGCATAAGTATTTAGAATCTCTGGAACAGTGATGATCGGGATGTACTGAACATGAATTATGGAATTGACCTGTTCTGAAGTTGTTCTTCTCAATACCCCAAATGTCACTTACATCTCCATGTTCACAATATTGAGTTTATAAATGGGCAATCACGATCTGAATCATAACCAGATTGTGCTACAACCTGTCGTGCACTATTTACCAATGTGACTCTTAATATTTTATTCCGATGCAAAATAAGAAATTTAGAAAAAACCGGAAAGCAAAAATTTCATCGAAAAAAAAGAGGAAATTTTTTCTTACAAATCATTCAATATAGACGAGCTGTGTTTGTATCTATATGTGAACGCGAACTAAGCTTTATAATACCTATATTAACAGAACAAAGGCTATCACATCACTTTTAATCTTAATATAAACGGCAGAGTATCGTTGAAATTGTCTTCATTTCAGTTCCTCTTACCAATTTAGAGCATACGTGGGTATTTGTGGTGCAATATGTTGTATAATCGTTTTTTTGGTAATGCTGACGCAAGTCCTGCCTACTGTTATTCTTTTTAACGTATTAAAAAATAAGTATTTCTTTATTTTTCATTGTTGATGGCACTAACATAATTTATACTAGAATATATTCAATCATTTATTTTACCGTAAGTCTACTTTTTACTTTATTATTATAATAATGAAATTAACTACCTATTAGACACTTTGTTTAATAATTTCAGTTAATGAAAAATTAAGGGTTTTCAAGGTGCTCAATGCTCAATAATAATACAATTAATAAACCCACAAAAGGTCCTAACAAAATCTTAAGGAAAAGTTGGTAAATGAAGTCTATAGTAATATCCAGAATATTTTCGCTGCAAATTTGCAAATAATTAATAATTTTTAAATATTTTTGGCAAAGATAAATTTAATGTAGTTATTAAATAGTAACAAGCACATTCATATTCTTTCATGTAAAAATAAATAAACGTGCAGAAACAAATTCTCCTAGAGCTTTTTAAATATGTAGAGGTAGCCATTAGAAACATAGGCGCATCTAAGGGGGTGCTGGGGGTTGCTAAACACCCTCAAATTAAAATCTCCCGTTTAGATATTTTTATTCTTTTATTGTAATACAATTTTGAACCTTAGCTCCCTCCAAGAATTAGATGCTAGTGGCGCTTATGGAAATATGGGTAGCAATATTAAATTGAATGAAATTTTGATGTCAATATTTCCAATATCTGCAACGTCAATTGTCTTGACTTAGTTTTCCTTTAATATCTATAAAACAATATTAACATTGCCGAATTAAATGGTATCTAGTAAAATACAACGTGTAACGTTTTAGACTAGTTCCATGACCAATTTGTGTAAATAATATCTTTAAGGTACTGTTTTATGACCTATAGTATGAAGAAAATCAGCGACTAGACTTGCATTTATTTTTCACCAAGCTTGCCTATCAAAAACGGACTTCATTATAATAGTTTCAAAAATTTTGATCAGCGCACTTTGTTACTTCTACAACTTATCTGCCTATGGCATCTAGGTAAATAGGTAACGACAGTTAATGTATTTTTGCCCCAGGAACACCCAACTAATATGCCACTATTTCTTCATTGAAAAGTTTTTAATCTTAATTACTTTTAAATGGCAAGTTACATTTTCTAAATGAATTACGCCAATTAAAGATCGTTAGTTGTGTATGAAATTTATTTGTCACGTTTGTTAAATAACTTAATTAGCACATGTGTATAGCTGATGTCATTGTTTTGGTAAAAAATATTGTGTACTTCTGAAAAACAAATTCAGATGACTTAAACCAGTTTAAATATTTTTTATAAATGTAAAAGCTTTACATCGACAAGTATTGGTATAATGTAATAAATTTGCACATAAAGAAGACGATTTTGTTATGCTTGGATAAAACTCGAACACATTTAAGCTGTTTAAGTTTTTTTATTTTGTTGGTAATAAACCCATCAACTGTTTGAACATTTATTATTACTCTTCTATTTTATTATTATTATATCTATAATAATTATTATTATATCTTATTTATATTTGCAATTTAGAAACAGCCTGCACACGGATTTTTTACGATTGCACAGCTTCCGTCAGAATTATAGTTAAGGAAGTAATAAATAAAAATAAAAACAACTTCGAATGTCGAATTTTGCATATTTTCAAGGTATGATAAAATTTTAACATTAATATGATTGATTGAACCTATTCTAAAGCATTCAATATGGAATCACAATGTTGCAGGAAGTGTACAAAAATATGATAATAACACCACCTAAACAACTCAGACATATTTGTTACCATTGTACAGGGTGCTACAAATTTAACTTCCGTAAATTTAATTAGAATTAATAGAAAAATTGGAAAAAAAAACAATAACATAGGTCGGGATCCATAATATCGGTGACAGACAGATACTAAAATAAATCGAATTACTCAAGAAAGTAGATATTGTGGAATTGCTCCTGTTTACTTCCTATTTTCTGTCACTGCATCTTTTTTTAAAACTGATGGTTCTATGAATTAAAGTCTAATTTAAAAGAAAGCAATGGTCTTGCAAAATTTTTATTTGTGGTTTCATTTTAGAAATATTCAAGGTTCAAAAGTTCATTGCATTTGGCTTTAAAAATAAATAAACTTAAAATAATAAGTATTCTATAAAGTACGGAAACAGTAGTTCTTGACAGTTTCTCTCAATAGGACAAATTTATTTTGACTTATGACATATACCTATTAATTTATTAATTAAGATATTTAAATATTTTTTAAGGCCACTCCCCCAATATCTACAACACTGAGAACTGAGAACCAAATTGATCAGTATTATTTTGTAGTTGCTTAATTAAAAAACGCATGTTTAAAATATGGGCCAAATCAGTTGAAGGGTATAAAAAATGTTTTCAAAAAAATATTGTTTTTCACATTATTTTGAAGGGCTAGCATTCCGGTATTATGGGCGTTAATGGGGACTGTTTCCATATTATTGTATTCAGAATCATTACATAAATTTACAGACCTAAAATTTGTAATGCCCTTTTGGTAGCGATAATTCTAAGTTTAATAATGTAGTAATGAAAATGTTTGTATTACATTTTATAGATCATCAAGTGACAGTGGTGATAGTCAGGCTATAAACTATTTATTGTGTGTTTTGTTTCAAATTGATACACCTCAATAACTTTCTTATGTTGCATTGAATTTAACAAAAATTTTATTTGCAAAGTCTTTATTAAACCCATTAAGTACATTAGTTATATTAATCTAGTAAAAACCTGACCTATTACGATTAAGAATAAATGTAGAAAATATCAAAAAAAACGTATTAAGTATGCATTTTTTTAGAAAAATATTATATATAAGGAAAAGTTGTTAAGAATCACTTCAAAAATCCAATTCAAGTAAAAATGATTCGCATTCCAAAAAATAGTTCAAAAACCGATATTTAGATACTTATCAAATCAATTTCGTACGTTATTTGGCAACTTTTTATTTTACTGTCCAGTTCTAAAATTTTATTTTTATTATTTGGATTTTTTTACAAATGAATTTGATGATACATATTTCTTTTTGTAAATATCCTAGGACAAACTTTATTTTCAAAATTTTATTACAATAGATATTTAAAATGTGCATCGTTAACAATTTGACAATAACCAATCAATACGATGTTCGAAACTTATTAATTACATTTTCAATTACGTCTGGTGTTGTTTTGTATTTCGTCTTGGACTCGTTGTTTTAATCCATTTAATGTAGGTATCTGTTTTTAAGATACCTCCACTAGAAAGAACCCAATGGGGTTAAATCAGGCGAACGTGGCGGCCACATCAGACGTAATTGAGAATATAATTAATAGTTTTGAACATCTTATTGGTTGGTCATTGTCAAATTGTTAACGGTGAACAATTTAAACGCTTATTATAACAAAAATTAAGTTTTCAATAATTGTAATAATCGTAATAAAAAATGAAGTTTCCTCCTTAAAAGAATTATCGATGACGTCACAGATATATGACAGGTATCAAACATTCTTTCCCTTACGTACAAGTAGAGCAATCTGATATTACTACTAATTGACGTGTTCTTGCATGTTTGTGAATGCAAAAGAAAAGAAAAGTTATGATTATATCCGTTTCTTTTGGAACGCACTGTATATATTCGTCGCTAGAACCACAGAAATTAGACAACCACCAAATCCAAAGCTAGGCTGTCCGGAAGGGGGTTACACATTAAAAAAACGCAGACAAACATTCATAACCACCGACATTGCCAGTACCGGTGCTGGGACTCGAACTCAATCATGATAGGTAGTGTGATCAGAGTCATGCCTGTGGATTTAAAGGTGTTTGAGATAGGGGGCGTTAAAAAAACTATTTTTTCAACTAAAAATAATTAAAATAATTTTTATCTGTAAAACGGATTCAAATAAAAAAATATATTCTTCGTTTTTGTCCAGAATAATGTATTGTACTAGTTTGAGTTGATTTTACAGCAAAATAGTTATTTATTTAATAAGACAAAACATTTTAATTCGTACAGACCATCCATTTTTCTAACAGATAATCTTCAATAAAGACCTAAGAAAACAAAAGAATAGCTTTTGTTTTCCTGGCTGGGAGCTGATGGGAAAATTTGAGTAAGTTCTCAGGTCACTTCGGTTGAAGTTGACAAAGAAATGACTGATATTTAAAAATATGGTTGCTTGTTTGATGAAATTATTATTAGAGGAGGATGACAATCCTCTACTTTTACGTGAGGTTACGAGATAGGTATACGAAAAATAATGGCGTAGAAGTAAATGTATCAAAGAAGAAATGAGGAAGGAAATTAATATTTACTGATAATAAATCATCTAAACGACAGTGAGATATTTTGAGAATTTTTTTCGACTAAATAGATAGAAATTCAATTTTGCTCCAAATTGCATTAGTAGTAGGTAGTATTAATTAAACGTTTTCCAAGAGAATAAAGAGTTCAATATCGTTAGAAGGAAAACTATATTAATAACGTATGCATTTTGACGCACATAAGAAATCCCACCTTAAGACAACATGCCTTTTTTCGTTGTTGTTTTTTTTGTTGTGGTACAGTATAAAATACCTATTTGAAGCAACATGGACATTTCCTTATTTATGCATTTAAACTGAATTTTAAAAATTTCTTAACTGTCGTGTTTCTTAATACATATGCCCAAAATTTTTTTATTGTTCTACTGTAAATTATTTTAAATCTTGCGACTGGTAGACTAGGAAGTTAAGAAGAAAGTGATTTAAAAATGTATTATATCGGCAAATAAATTATAGCAGATAAATATTTTCAGACATTTGTTGGAAACTTAACATATTTATCTGCTGCCGTCTAACTGCATGTAACAAAACCATAAAAAAGTAACCGGAAGTAACTGAAATTTATTGTCTATATGTAGGTGTTACGATTGAAAAAAATACTAATTTCTAGAATGCTTATGGCATACTCTATCTGTGTGCTCGTTTGAAAGTATTATTTTTAATAAAATAAATTTCCTCGAGAAATTTATCGTTGTCAATCCTCATAGAGTGTGACCAATTTCATTTCTGATTCTGATTGCATACGTTGTAAGAACAGTGTATACATGATCAACGTTCCGTTTTAATAAGTTGATGATTAAAACAGAGGATTGATAATAAATAATTGATAAATTAATAATATATTATAAATCAAAGTAATCAAAACAATGTAATATATTGCGAACTTTTAATCATGTAAGAAAAATTACTGTACTTCTACTATTTCTCTAGAAATGCAAATACATTGGAGAACATTTTCTACTAAAATTTGTCATATCTTTGTCTGGAAATTGAATTCGTTCAACTGGCTGCATGGTACGACCTAAAGCCAAAAAAAAAAAAATTGGGTTCAATATCTAAGAGGCAACGTAGATTTCATATCATTTTAAAGTGTTAAATGTTCGTATGCCAAGAGTTTGTTCGAGAAAACGTTTCTACATTTATCTTGAAATGTAAAAATAGAATTATTTAATGTTTCGTAATGATAAAAATTTACATTTAAATAACATTCCTCTACAGAAAATTGAAAATGTTACAAAATATGCGATTCCTTTTAAACTTTTACTTATGCAAAATAAAATGCAGGTTAATGTTTATGCAACTACATAAAAATAATATGTAAATCATTTTATGACGAAATAATTTTGCATAATGTCTTCATTAAACCTGCATTTTGAATAAATAGTCAGATTTGCAAATATTCATCAAATTTAAAATGTAAGTTTCTATAACTGCAATTCTTGCTTAATACCTATTGTTTACAAAATTATTTAGGAAGGACATGAGACATCATTACACTTAAGCAGATTATGTTTTAGGTGAGGAATTACAAGAAATTTCTTTGACTAATTCAGTCATCCCTTCTATCTCCAAAGGAAATCAATTTTCACAGCCAGTTCTTTAAATAAATTAACACGCCCATAACCTCTGATAGGGCTTAAAGTTTTAGGATACGTTTTTAGAAAACTATCTTTGAATAGAAAACCGCCGAGTTAAAGTAAAATTAAGTCAATAAATAGATGCGTTTTGTGTTGCAGTTAAACTTTGACAAATATGTGCCTCTTTATTTATTTTCCGATGCTATTTTGTTATATATCTTTTTGGCAAAAGATATGGCACCAAAATCTACAACTTTTGTCTCCACACTTTTTTCATATCTCTAAACATAACGGCTGTAGATAGGTGTCAAAATATATGGAAGTACCCTGTACATGATCCTTATCAAAAAGTTCCAGGTTCGATTTCCCTTGTGGCAGCTGAATAATCTGTGAGAGAGACCATTTCCACTAAACACATTTCTAGATTGGGTATGTGTCCGTTGGCTCTAAATGTGTACTTCTTCTTGCACAACGTTAGTTTCGGAATACGGGAGGTTGTATGGTGTTATTATTATTATTATTTTATAGTTCATTACATACTTATAAGGCACATAATCACCCCAACGGGTTTAACGGGAAATTAACTTCTTGTTCTTTAATGTTTATAGTCTTCACAGCTTTATAGAAATGAACGTTGCTATGGTAGTTTTATGGTAGTTTTATTCACCCATAAAATATAAAGGATTATCAAATATGAAATTGATTTTAGTCAGAAATGCATGTGACAGATGTAGTCCAATTCAGGTAGATATCACATTTTAAAATAGTTTATATTTTATAGAATTATAGATGAAACTACCAAATCGGTCAGTTTTATGAAACTATAGAGGCCAAAAATCAAAACACAAGTGGGTCTTTACGAATTACCTATGTCGTTATATTTTAGTAATAAATACTTATAACAGAGCTATCCAGTATTATGTACTAAATGAAATAATGTATATAATACATTTTGAAAATTTCATATGTTTGATCTTACTTTAGGTATTTATTTCGTGTTCAATTGTTTTTAGATTGACATTTCTCGAAAAAATGGTTACAAGAGCAGTTTTAAATTTTCATTTCATTTTGAAAATAAAGCCATATATCAAACGGTTTGGATAGTTTCCACTCAGTATATGGCATCTGTTTGATTGTGCTCTTCTAAGAATTTGACAATATATTGAATTACACACAGTAAGTTTTTGTAGTTGAAGGATCCTTCACATCCTACAGTTATTCTGTCATGTTTAAAATTTAGCAGAAATTACAAATTACAGATCTGCAATATTTTCGTAGACCATGATGTTGTTATTTTGGATATTGAGTTAAAATTACATTTGGGGATGAAAATAATTGCAGTTTTTTTAGTAAGAATGAAGATCTCCAATAGCAACTTGTTTCTATTTTGTGCGTATTCATTTTAATGGCTGCAAAATCTTTACTTCAATAAATTAATTTGTATTAACGGTAGAATTATTAGTTCGATAATGGCTTCCAAAAGGAATATTACTGGTTCTAATCTAAGAGCATATTAAAATAATTAGGAAAATTGTATCTGGATTGTTTCATCAAAATATTTTTAAACGATAGCTGAGTCTTTTTTTGATAATAATGAATGCCCAACATTTGTTGGAATTGTTTCATGGTTTTCAGAACACAGTAGGATATTTTATATTTATATCTGACTTTATTTCTAGTTCCATATTTTTAAACTTATATATTATATAATAACTATCTCTGGACATTAAATTTTCCATATTCCATAGGGTCGGTCCTAAGGTATTGATAATTTTAATGAAAATAAGTTTTCTGATATATATATATGTATATATATATATATATATATATATATATATATATATATATATATATATATATATATATATATATATATATATATATATATATATATATATATATATATGCGGTTCTTTTTAGATATGTCAACGGAATTTGACGTATAAATGTACTAAATATGTCCACAGTTGAGTAAAAATGATCAATAAATATGGGAATAGCGGATGTGATAGGCAAGCACATGTAAATCCTTTATTCAAAACAAAAAATATATATCTTTTTTTGTTTTCAGAATGAGCTATTACGGAAATATTCGTAATTCCGCTGTGGTGTGCCAATTATTAATTAAAATAGTAATAGATAAGGAAGTACAGTGCATGTTTAACACTAGATTAACGACATGTTGTTTCCGACGATCTTTCCATGCTTAGAAACCTAACACTGTGGTTAATTATTACACTTCAAGAAGTACATATACTTTATTTGCAATTAATTGTATAATGAGAACAAAATTATTATAATCGTATGATTTAGTTTAAAATTTGTAGCGTCAAGGACATTACCATGAAAATATTCCTGTTCATGTTTAGGTGGGCAATAATTAACTAGGGAATCTGTTTGATTAATATTCGTAAAAAAGACCAAGCCTTTTAATATAAATGCTTTTTTTTTTTATGATAGAATAGTAAAATAACCAACTGCACCTTTTGGTTTTCTGGGAGAAAACATGATTAAAAAAAATTAATATTCTCATTACAATGACTCGTTATTAAATCATTTTCAATTATTATAAAGAATGTTGTAGTTAAGATTATTAAAGTAGTGGCCCTGAAAGGTTCAACCTAAAGAATGAAATTCACACATTTTCCTAATTTTATTCAGATTACTTGAAATGACTAGTTTTCGCTGTTCAAGTTGAAATTTTTTGGTCATGACTTTATAAATATAAACTGATTTTTATTATAAATACTATAACATTCCGTTTATAAATATGAATGTTTTATGTTTGTTTACCATTTTTAAAACATCGAAAAATTCCAAAATTTAGATCTCCTGGGTGGCCTAAGCCGTAATGTAACAGTGCCGTTTCTACAATGTATAGAAAAAGTTTTTCTTTATTCTCAAAATTAAGTAAAGCTCTAAATTCAGCTAAATGTATTTCTATGATAAAAATAGGAGCTGGATCTCATGTATCTACATTCAGAAGCCTTAAAAAGTTCCGATTCGAGACATGAAGTAAAAATTTGTATTTTTCTAAAGCAGATAGAGCGGAAATTCAATGTATGACAATTTATCGTCAAAGCATTAAATACCAAAAAATGGCGAGAACTTTTTAAACAGTTGCTATAGGTTATTGAAGATATTTTACTAAGAACAAGAAAAAATTAAATATAACAAAAACTTAAATTTTTGGAATTATCCAGAGCAAAAGTACTTCTTCTCATTGTAGTGCGATTTAAAAATTCATCAGCAATGGCATTAATATTTAAATGGACCATTCTTTCTTTATAACAAAATAGTATCGCAAGTGAATTCAGCCGTCTTTGAACCTACTAGATCTCAATTAAAATGTTTTAAGTCTGCGTAAATCTGAAACAAACGTTCCGATGTACAGGGTGTTTCCTATAAAACTATACCCCCCCTTATTTCGGTCAATTACCACCGATTTTAATTTTTCAAAAACCGGTCTAACACAGAATTTTCTGTAGATTTTGAATATGCTATTACTTTTTTTCCTACTTCAACCGTATACGAGGGGCAAAAAGAAGTATGGTTTTTTTAAATGAAACACCCTATATATTTTTACATATTTGGATTTGCCTCATCCTTCTGATTACAAATATATATGACACTTATATATTTGCTATAAAAATGGCGTAAATAATTGAATTTAAATTTAGGGCGTTTCCTTCAAAACTATACCGCCCCCCCCTTATTTCGGTCAATTATTAACGATTCAAAATTTTCAAAACCTACACAGAATTTTTCGTAGATTTCATATATGCTATTACTTTTTTTCTCCCTTCAACGGTATACGAGGGGTGGAAAAAGTATGTTTTTTTTATGGAATGCCCTGTATTTTTTTACATATTTAGATCCACCCTACCTTTCTGATTATAAATATATATATATATATATATATATATATATATATATATATATATATATATATATATATAATACTTATATATGTAAAAAAATACAGGGCATTCCATAAAAAAAACATACTTTTTTCCACCCCTCGTATACCGTTGAAGGGAGAAAAAAAGTAATAGCATATATGAAATCTACGAAAAATTCTATGTGTAGGTTTTGAAAATTTTGATCCGTAAATAATTGACCGAAATAAGGGGAGTATAGTTTTGAAGTAAACGCCCTAAGTTTAAATTCAATTATTTACGCCATTTTTATAGCAAATATATAAGTGTTATATATATATTTGTAATCAGAAGGACGAGGCGAATCCAAATATGTAAAAATATATAGGGTGTTCCATTTAAAAAAACTATACTTTTTTCTGCCCCTCGTATACGGTTGAAATAGGCAAAAAAGTAATAGCATATTCAAAATATACGGAAAATTCTGTGTTAGACCGGTTTTTGAAAAATTAAAATCGGTGGTAATTGACCGAAATAAGGGGGGGTATAGTTTTATAGGAAGGGTGTTTCCTATAAAACTATACCCCCCCTTATTTCGGTCAATTACCACCGATTTAAGTCACGTAAAAGGTCCACCCCATTTATTTGGGTAATTTTGAATATATTTTTGGTTTTCGGGACTCTATCCTATATGAATTTTAACGTAGATTACGATTCTGATAAAAGATTTTTAATTCAACCAAACATATACAGGGATTTTAAAAATACGTGTTTTTTTTAAATGACACACCCTATATATTTCTACACATTTCTATGCAGCTATTCGAGGGGATTTCAAAAATATATAATACCTGTATGTTTGTATCATAAATAAATAATGTGTAGAAATATATAGGGCGTGCCATTTAAGATAAACACGTATTTTTAAACAGCTTGTATATGTTTGGTTGAATAAAAAATGTTTGATCAGAATCGTAATCTACGTTAAAAATCATGTAGAATAGAGTCCCGAAATTCAAAAATATATTCAAAATTACCCAAATAAATGGGGTGGACCTTTTACGTGACTTACCCTGTACAAGACGCGACCGGAATTATAGAGACTATTTTTAAAAATGTATAAAAGTCTGGTAGAATAGGTGATAATATGATTACTAGATTTGGCCTTTGCAAGATATTCCCATTTAAATTCTCTTATGATTCCGTATTGATACTCTATTAATACACGTATCTAATATTTCAATAAATGCTTTTCTGTGAAAAGATTCCTTAGTTTCGAAAACGTGGGGCTCTCTTCATCATATATGTCTGGTATTTTTCTAGCACTGGGAAGTTTGGGCTCTTTTAATTCCAGGCGATCCACTTCCGAAATTACCAAGTTCCAAATTAATTTAAATTTTGTATAACTCATATTATTATATATATATTGTATATTGTGTAATGTGATGTATATTGTATACCGGGCGACCACGAGATGAGGTTACACTCTGTAACTTATTTGTTATTAAACCGATTAATTTTAAATTTATAGGTGAGGCATAACATTTAAATGCGCAACTTTTGACACTCATTTTTTACTTCCGATTTAGCCGGAAGTGATGTCAACTTTCTTATTTTAAAAATAACTCTACCTGTTTTTGTAATGTATCTTATTCGTTGTAAAATTTGCAACACATTGATATGTCACACAATGAGATTTCATTTCAAAATGGCCAAAAATAATTTTTTTTCAAAAATATTATAATGTCAATTAAAAGATATTTGCCAACTTAATTTTTTCCAAAAGTTGGCCGTGTAATCAAGAGTAATGAATTTGACATGTTTAATTTTTAATTTGCACCAAAATTGGCGGCAAGATATTAGAAAAATAAAATAAATATTAGGAGAAATTTTTATTTAATTTTTAAATTTTGTGAATAGTTCGGTACGTTAATGGCATTAAATCAAAGAGAAGAAACAAGCAATTGCAAAATTTAAAATAAAGTCAGGTAGGGGTATTTAAAAAAAATTAGTTTTGAGTATTTAAAAATTGCAGAAATAGTTATTTATGTATCAAGGCATTAAAGTTAATCTTTTTATCATGAATGTGGAGTTTATAAACCACATGAGTGATAAAAAGGAGCTTTAATGCCGAGGTGCATATTACATTTTTTTTTAAATCCAAAAACTATGAAATTAAGATTAATTAACTCTTATTTTTTAAATAATTTTCAGTAACATTAAGAAATGTCATAAATTATTTTAAAATTTTAAGTGACATTAGGAAATGTCATAATTATTTTTAAATGTTAAGTCGGATTAATTTTTTGTAACAAAACCATTATTTTTAGCAATTGTAATAGTGATAATACAATTCTGAATTTAAAAAACTGTATTTATTTACCTTTTGTTACAACACAATTATTATCACAAGCAATAAAAAATGAATGTTTACGTTTATCTGTCACCTCGGCCAACTACAAAAATCGTACAATAATGGATTACTTTAATGACTATTTTTATCACTTTAATGACGATTTTGAGGTACTTTAATGTCGATTTAAAAAAAAAAATTTATCTTATTTTCCTAATATCTTTCTGCCAAAACGAAATTTTTGTACAAATTAAAAATTAAACATGTCAAATTCATTACTCTTTTGATTTCACGGCCAACTTTGGAAAAAAATTAATTTTCAATATCTTTTAATTGACATTTTGACATTGACATTCTCAGATTCCTTATATATTTTTCCAAGAATTTAACACTCCAAATTCTTTAAAAATAGATACACCATGATGTAGTGTTGTCATTTTTGGATTAACTACGTTTCTTTATAGATACCTATACAATTGGTTGATGCTTTATAACTAACTTTGTTTAAGTTGCTGATATAGTGATGATTAAAAATAAGAAAACGGGAATGGTTTTGGATGGAAAAAATGAGATAGTAACAATAGGCTCTTATGATAAAAGTCAGAGCCAGTTATGGACTACCAAGGCAGGCGCAGCTGAGTCTACTATTTTTAAGAACGTCGCAAATGGGTAATTATAAACTTTTACACTACTCTAACAATCATAAAATTGTTGTTTTATATTTCACTCCGTAAGATGCTGTAATATAATTTTACCAAGATCCTTTCCTTTTCAACATGTTTCTAATACTTTTAAAAACCAAATTCTTAAACTTAAGATCACCAATAATTGACATTAAGAGTGTATAGCAGTAGAGTAGTATTACCGGAAGGTGATCCCCCCACCACTTTTGCTCCCCCCACCACTTTTTCTGGGGTGGGGGGCAATTAGGATAATTAGACTGGGGTGGGGGGCAATTAGGATAATTAGATTGGGGTGGGGGGCAATTAGAGAGGGGAGGAGGTAATTTGTAATTGCATAATTAGTAATTTGTAATTGTGTAATTAGTAATTTGTAATTGTGTAATTAGACTATTTGCGCATTAATTACACTAATGTAATTAGTCTGGAGGGGGGATAATTAAAACCCAATTGTCGCGAGAAATGAAAGTAATTGGATTATTGCGCTGAGAAATGAAAGTAATTGAATTATTGCGCTCTAATGTAATTGCGTAATTAGTAATTTGTAAATGTGTAATTAGACTATTTGCGCGTTAATTACACTATTTTATATAGTCTGGAGGGGGTTAATTAAAAAACCCAATTGTTGCGAGAAATGAAAGTAATTGGATTATTGCAATTAAACTAGTATAATTGCAATATATCTAATTGAATTGGTACAATTATATATTAATTAGTACATCAATTGGAGAAATGAAAGTTTATTACGCTGTAATTAGATTAGTATAATTGCAATATATCTAATTGAATTGGTACAATTGTATATTAATTAGTGCATCAATTGCTAAATTATGCGCTCTTAATTGTCAAAAATATATGTCATTCAATATCGCTAACAAGGGATCTGGTAACCAAAGTCAGCTTTTATGCGATTCGAATAGGACAAAAGGTTTGAACCGCATACTAAAGGAGTCATTCATTGCCACTGACAACGTTATTTACTGTCACATAATTTCTCGAAACAGGTGCCTATCTGAAAATCAAACCACTCGTATTTCACATACCCTACTGTCACTGTGCCTTTACAAATTATTAAAATTCCAAATTGTAGGTAGTCTTCGACCAGTATTCCATTAAAAAAGGCACACTTTCTATACTTTCCGACGTTGATTCTATTTTTTTATTATTATGGCGATTTAGTGATCGATTTATTAGAGCTTAATTTGATTATAATTTAGAATATGAAGGTTTTAGAGCAAGGAGCTAATTCACTATTAAATATAAATTACCAACTCGATCACAAAGTATATTTGCAGTCTGGTGGGGGGATAATTAAAACCCAATTGCCGCGAGAAATGAAAGTAGTTGGACTATTTGCACATTAATTACACTAATTGAATTGGAGCAATTGTTGTATATTAATTAGTGCATCAATTGCTAAATTATGCGCTCTTAATTGTCAAAAATATATGTCTGTCAATATCGCTAACAAGGGATCTGGTATATTAGCAGAAATGCATTTATTTTCTAGGGGTAAAAGAACAAGCGACATCGCATTTATTTTCTAATGATCAAAGATTAAATCAGCTTTTTAGTTTTTACTGTCGCATATCTCGAAATAAAATAGTTGGTTAAATTTATAGCTCCCATTTGTTCGACAGACAATAGGTCTGCATAAAGGACACAGGTACGTAGGCCAGGTGGCTCGCGCGAACGGTACCGACCTGAAATCGAGGGTATGCCATTAGGGCGGTCGACTTAAAACCGTCAATAACACAATTTGGTATTTAATTTCTAGTCGAAATGCATTCATTTTTCTAAGGACAAATATATTGCACAAAAGATTAGCCATCTCTTATCTAAACAAAAGATACGTCGATTTTTACAAAACAAAGCCACACAATTACCTGAAATTTTAAACTTAAAAATAACAGGTGAGAGTGTGATTCGAATAGGATAGAAGGTTTAGAACTGCCTACTATAAAGAAGTCATTCAATGCCGGTAACAAGGGTGGCAATATATTAGCTTATCAAAGATAGATCTATTAGCTTTAAAGCCGCAAAAGGTAATACATCCTTATGCACATGTAAAGTTGACGTGTTAGAAATTTTATTCATAATTGTCTAAGTTTTATCCAGTCTCACCACATATATGGAGTTATCTCTGTATTAAAGTCATACAGTTGATTTTTCTTATTTGCTCTTTTGCAATTTATAATAATTAGTTAAGTTAAATTGTATTTTGAATATTCAAAGAATCTACCTATATCTTGCACCGGTTGATGGGTTAGGATTTTATACATTTAGTAATGGAGCGCAAATAATCCGAGGCAAAACCGAAGTCGTTAAGCCGCAGTGACAGTAGGGCAATATTTTCAATTTTTGGTATTCTCTATGATGCTTTTCGATTGAAATGATAAGTCAAGAGAATGATTAAAGAACATTTTAAGTGGGCAACTACGAGTATAAAAATACTTATGATATACGTAGATATATTTACAACTTATACATTGTACAAGTCCAAAAAAAAACATGTATTTATTTGTAGGATTGATTTAAATCGCGACAGCTGATTTTTAAGAGTCAGGAGCAACCCCTTGACAATCCCAAATAATAACTCATCCCAAGACCGCTTCTTTATTAACAGAGGCTAAGGGTAGATAACTTGATTCAAATAATAACAAACAGGAAGTAATTAGTTTACTCTTTTATTGGTGACAACCTATTGCTACTGCCAGCGCCCAGCAGAGAGCTTTAACAAGTGTTTTACAGTTTTATTCTTAATAGGTACAAGACTAAGGTTATTTCTTTTCCATAGGATTATATCATCCTTTTCTATATAGTCAAGAAGGCACTTTAATTGTGCTGGAGTGGCTTTTTTCGGTGGCATCTAAAAACGCTCCGTTAGAATTATTGCTTTAATGTACTAATAGTAGTAATTAAAAATTATCCAAAAGATATGCATTTTAATTGTACGAATTGATATTACTCGGAGGCTACGAACTAGGGAATAAATAATAAAAAAAACGTATTTTTGGTACCAAATTTTGACAGACGAGTAATGTTGTTTGTTTACATTAGTGTATTTAAACTGATAAAAAATATAATAAAATGGATCGTGATTAACTAAGTCATAATTATCGTAGCTTCTTTATGGAACTGAATTTTTAACTAGGTTTCATTAAATAGTTTTACAGACGGTTGAAGAGAGCCATCCCCATTATTCAGTAAAACAGATTAAAAGAGGCATATAATTATTTAGATTTGTTTGAATTGAAATCGATAAAATAAAGTAGGGGTTATTTACGAAACCTTGTATTATTTGTGTTTAATGCTCATCTCAAATCTCAGGGCCGTAGAGAGCCACAGCAATCATATAATTTCAATATTTTGTAATAAAAGAATATGACCATTAACTGCATATGAAGATAACCATTTTTTTTTTTTTAGTTTTAAAACTATATCAATATCTACCTTTGATACGCTAATATATTGCCAAACCTTGTTAGCAGCATTAATTGACTTTTTTTTTTTTTTTATCGGTAAATTGGGAATTGCATGTTGTTTTCGACTTAGTACCATCAATGAACAATGTATACCGTAAATGCACCCGTCATGCAAAAAACTTTAAAAGAAACTTTATTTATATCTAATCTTTGGATACGGTAACTAGTTGCATTTTATTTGAACCGATATTCATGATTAAATCAATAATTTCTGCAACATAATAGGAGGCTTTTAATTTTTTCCGTTGATATGAATTTCCTGTATTAAACATTTCCAGAGCTTTATTAAAGCATCGCTGTAATTTCCGTTAAAATATTGCATTTTAATGCATTATCAAAGTAGTCATCGTTTCCGCTTGCTTTTGTTAAAACGCCGTCAAGTTGGATGTATACTGATCTGTAAATATATCTTAAGATATACTGCTTTTCTATAAGGTAATAAACCATAGAATTTCGAGAAATTGCACCTAGTCTAATTAGAGCGCAATATAGTGTGCCATCATTTCAGTGTTTCAAACAACAAAAAAATTTTGCATGTTTCTTTAACACCCTGTATCTCGGAACTATGTGTTCCCGGCCCACATTTACATATGAACTTTTTTCATATTATTTTGGTAGTTTATCACACCATAAAGTTTGATCTACTAAGTGTCTATGTTTATTTTCTCAAAAATGTAATTGTGTATTTAAAATAATTATACTATGGCTGTTTTTAGTTGTGTAATAAAAAATAGGAAATAAAATTAATGTAATCTTTTAATGTGTATTTCATTTATTTAACCTTATAATATAATATAAAATATACCATCATAACTACATAATACATACAATATTTGATGTAATAAATATGGCAATAAAAATAAAAGAACATTTTATGTATCTACATTAGCTTCTTAGTTAGGTACTCCACTATCTCGTATAGAAAATGTTTTAAAACTATGACAATATCTATCTTTGATAAGCTAATATATTGCCACCCTTGTTAACGGCATTGAATGACTTCTTTATAGTAGGCAGTTCTAAACCTTCTATCCTATTCGAATCACACTCTCACCTGTTATTTTTAAGTTTAAAATTTCAGGTAATTGTGTGGCTTTGTTTTGTGAAAATCGACGTATCTTTTGTTTAGATAAGAGATGGCTAATCTTTTGTGCAATATATTTGTCCTTAGAAAAATGAATGCATTTCGACTAGAAATTAAATACCAAATTGTGTTATTGACGGTTTTAAGTCGACCGCCCTAATGGCATACCCTCGATTTCAGGTCGGTACCGTTCGCGCGAGCCACCTGGCCTACGTACCTGTGTCCTTTATGCAGACCTATTGTCTGTCGAACAAATGGGAGCTATAAATTTAACCAACTATTTTGTTTCGAGATATGCGACAGTAAAAACTAAAAAGCTGATTTAATCTTTGATCATTAGAAAATAAATGCGATGTCGCTTGTTCTTTTACCCCTAGAAAATAAATGCATTTCTGCTAATATACCAGATCCCTTGTTAGCGATATTGACAGACATATATTTTTGACAATTAAGAGCGCATAATTTAGCAATTGATGCACTTATTAATATACAACAATTGCTCCAATTCAATTAGTGTAATTAATGTGCAAATAGTCCAACTACTTTCATTTCTCGCGGCAATTGGGTTTTAATTATCCCCCCACCAGACTGCAAATATACTTTGTGATCGAGTTGGTAATTTATATTTAATAGTGAATTAGCTCCTTGCTCTAAAACCTTCATATTCTAAATTATAATCAAATTAAGCTCTAATAAATCGATCACTAAATCGCCATAATAATAAAAAAATAGAATCAACGTCGGAAAGTATAGAAAGTGTGCCTTTTTTAATGGAATACTAGTCGAAGACTACCTACAATTTGGAATTTTAATAATTTGTAAAGGCACAGTGACAGTAGGGTATGTGAAATACGAGTGGTTTGATTTTCAGATAGGCACCTGTTTCGAGAAATTATGTGACAGTAAATAACGTTGTCAGTGGCAATGAATGACTCCTTTAGTATGCGGTTCAAACCTTTTGTCCTATTCGAATCGCATAAAAGCTGACTTTGGTTACCAGATCCCTTGTTAGCGATATTGAATGACATATATTTTTGACAATTAAGAGCGCATAATTTAGCAATTGATGCACTAATTAATATACAATTTGACCAATTCAATTAGATATATTGCAATTATACTAATCTAATTACAGCGTAATAAACTTTCATTTCTCCAATTGATGTACTAATTAATATATAATTGTACCAATTCAATTAGATATATTGCAATTATACTAGTTTAATTGCAATAATCCAATTACTTTCATTTCTCGCAACAATTGGGTTTTTTAATTAACCCCCTCCAGACTATATAAAATAGTGTAATTAACGCGCAAATAGTCTAATTACACATTTACAAATTACTAATTACGCAATTACATTAGAGCGCAATAATTCAATTACTTTCATTTCTCAGCGCAATAATCCGATTACTTAACGCGCAAATAGTCTAATTACACATTTACAAATTACTAATTACGCAATTACATTAGAGCGCAATAATTCAATTACTTTCATTTCTCAGCGCAATAATCCAATTACTTTCATTTCTCGCGACAATTGGGTTTTAATTATCCCCCCCCTCCAGACTAATTACATTAGTGTAATTAATGCGCAAATAGTCTAATTACACAATTACAAATTACTAATTACACAATTACAAATTACTAATTATGCAATTACAAATTACCTCCTCCCCTCTCTAATTGCCCCCCACCCCAATCTAATTATCCTAATTGCCCCCCACCCCAGTCTAATTATCCTAATTGCCCCCCACCCCAGAAAAAGTGGTGGGGGAGCAAAAGTGGCAGGGGGGATCACCTTCCGGTAATACTACTCTACTTATAGCAAATTTTAATTTTAATGAGTTTCAATGGTGCTTTATACAAAAAGTATCGTGCTCTAACGAATGAGTCTATATTCATTAAACTTAGTTCTGGGAATCACGCCAAATTTTAAAAAATAAATAGAAATAAGAAAATGGCCAAAATATGTAAAAATAAAACTGCAGTATTTTTTAGAATTTGGCGTGATTCCCAGAACTAAGTTTAATGAATATTAACTATCCGCCACAAATAAACTACAATCAATATTTAAATGAGTCTATGCAGCACAAGCAGCTCAAACATGCCTAATCAATGAACCTTAGTTGATTTTATAAAAAAAATCAGGTGGGTTCAGGTCCAAGTAATGAAAAGACCAGGGAATTATGTTTCCATTACGGGTATAAAAACATCAAAACTACAAATAGACATCAACATTGACATTGACAGCTATTTTAACGATTAAGAGTTTTTGTAATATTTTCTCGAAAACGTCTGACTATTGAAACACCCACAGCAATCAAAATAGTTTCATAATCAGTGGTATGAGATGATTATTGCCTTGACTCAGTATGAAACGATACTTATATTATAGTTCTATGCCATCTAACACTTGTTTATTTCTTCTGATTTTGACAATATTTTAAGCACACATTTTTTGTAGGAGAGTTTTAGACGCGTCCCCCTTCACAAAAATAATACTGACATGGTCTCAACATGGTGGTAAAAATCAACAGTGGAATTTGATATGTAATGACAAGTTTACAGTTAACCATTACCCAAATCATGTGATGGTTCATAGAAATAATAAGTTGTTTTTGGACAATTCAACGCATAATGATTATTCCGACGAGTGGCTAGTGGTTGCACCAGAGGATGTCTAAAGTATTTTGTTTAATCGCCCTCAAATTATTTTGTTTTTTAATTATATTTCAAATAATATCAATAATGTTTTTTCCGAATTGTACGTATTTTTCTATATAAATTATATAGATTTGCATAGATTTGGGGGTTGTCTAATTTCTGTTGTGTGTTTGTGTTTTATAGATATTGGTCTTTCAAGTATAATATAATCTTTAGAATGCGTGTCTTCACTAGGATGGTACTGACACTAATGAAATAATTAGTAATTAATAAGTGTCCTTACATGCTAATGATTATATTGTATTTGAAAGCCCAATATCTATATATATGCTTCTGAAATTTTTAGTTATTTTATGGTGTACGCGGAAAACTAATTTTTAATTGCCCTGAGGATGATATTAAAAGATATCGAAACGTCGGCAAGTTAATGAACTAGTTTTCCTTTTAATTCATGAGGACTTAACTCCTAAAAACTCATTTAAAACAAATTATTTATACCAACCACCTCAGTAGCTAGGGTATGTTGTGAGTATGCATTGCACAATGTCTAATATGTGGACCGGATTCGATCACCAGCTTTGACATTGGCAATGTCGGTGGGTATTTGAGTCAATATTTTTGAAAATATATAACCCACTTTCAGTTATCTAGCTGTACATAGTCTTTAAAGTATGTGATGAAATTAGAAGAAATGTTTGTAAATTGAAAGTAGTCAAAAAGTTATATCAATATTTCTTAATCAAATATAAGTTGCAAAAATTTGAGGTTTTACCAAAAAAAGCTATTATTCATGTGAGTAGATATACTAAGAGGTTATGGGACCACTTGGAACTGGATGGCATGTGTCCATCCCGAGCACCATGGAGAGGGTGGTTTAGGTGAAGATGACTTCGAAGTCAAGATTTAGGTGGGGTGGAAATGGGGTTGTCTTCATCGAGGGGGTGGAGAAGGGTTTATGGGGTGTTGTACAAGAAGTAAATCGTCAATGACCGAAAGGTAGAGTGCGGAGAAGAGATTATGGAGGGGTGTGTATAAGAAGTAATCGTCAATAACCGGAAGGTATGGGGTGGAAAAGAACTGATGGGGTTGTGTACAAGAAATCGTCAATGTCCGGAAGGTATTGCGCAATATTGCATCATAGCGGTGTTCTAAGAATAATCGATGAGTCATGCGCACAAGTGTTTTCAAGGTTACGTGACTAAGAGATTGCGCAATATTGCATCATCTAGCGGTGTCGGCTGCCAACAAATGAGTCTTTGATGAGTCATAGGCACACCTGTGTTCAAGGTTAAAGCGCTCTCACGGTTTATACTGACTTGTCGAGACTTGTTCTCAGAGGTTGTAATGTAAACATCAACGTTTAGAACAAAGGAGTCTTTGATGGTGTGTGGTTCCAAGAAGCTGTCAGATATAGGTGGTTAATGGTTCCCGGCGTCCGATATGAGTCACACCTGCGTTCAAGGTTAAAGCGCTACACGATTAAGAGATTGCGCAATATGATGAAGTTTTGCTGACGTGTGATGAGGTGGGAATATGTGAGGAACAAAAATATAAAAGGAAGCGTAAAGTTATTATAGTCTTAATAGTTAAACAGTTAATGAGTCTGTATATTTCATAGTTTTTTGGTGTGTTAGTGATTCTCGCTATTAAATTAAAAGTGAGTACATTTTCAACTTTTGTTTAAATTTCAAATTGAATATAATATATATTTTTAGATAAATAATTTACATGAACTGAATCAAATTGCGCTTTTAGAAACGAAACCGCTTATCAAGGTGTCCGAATTACCTCGAAGTAGACCTCACCCAATATTATCTGCTAAAATAGTGACAACGAAATTTGGTGACAGCATAATAATTGAGTTTGAGGGGATAACAAGGCTTTTCTGCCGAAAATGGTGACGTCTCTAATGAAAGATAATTTACCAGAATTTACCTGAGACAAATACAGCATTATATTTGAAGGCCTTAAGCAATTGAAACAGCATATTAGATAAAGTGAACACCTGTTTTTGCGGAGAATTTTAGAAAAATATTTCAATATAAGAAATCAATTAGTCGACGCTGGGACAGACTTGTTACATTTTTTTCAAATTAACGTTAAAGATGAAATTCTCAATGCTTTATCTGAATTTTCCGGATGAGTCCGGATCTGGCTGGGTCCTAGATAAAAGTCTTAGCTTGGAAGTTACTTTTAATAAATTCGAAGTGGGAAATGGTATCAGCTCATCCTACATTAGACTGCCGGAATTTAAAAAAAAAACGAGCTTGCATTAATATAAAAAATATGAATGACGACGCTTGCTTCGTCTGGAGCATTGTCAGTGGTCCTTATCCTGCGGATGTACGTACATTCAGATAGAACTTCTTCATATCCTCATTACACGGAGGTGTTAAATTTAAAAAGAATCGAATTTCCTATGAAAATACCACATATTTCCAAATGAAAAAAATAATGCTGATATTTCTGTTAATGTGTAGAGATGGACAAAAAATTTTTCAATACTCCCAGTGCGCTTGACGAAGCAAAAGCGTGAAAAACATGTAAATTCATTATTAATCCAAGATAAATATTATCCAAAATTATCTGAATTTAATCCGGCACCCAAGTCAGATGATGAGGAACAAGATGAAAAAATTAAATATCATTATGTGTACATCAAAGATTTATCAAGACTTTTAAGTTTAAGTTTCAAAATGTAGAAATAAATAGTATTTCTCTGATAGATGTCTCAATTATTTTTCTTCGCAGGTTAAATTAAATGAACATACTGTGTATTGCGAAAAAGTTAACGAATGTAAAATTGAATTTCCAAAAGAACTATACGTTAAGTTTAAAAATTTCGTCTATAAGGACCTTTTATTATTTACGCGGATTTCGGATCTCTGCTTGCAACCCATTAATGACGTGGAAGCTACAGATAAACAGTCCGAGTACAGAGATCGCTATGTCGCAGAACCATCAACGAAAAGTTCTCGATATCAAAAGCATAGAGCAAACAGTGCCAGGTACTATTTTAAATATGACTATAATAACGATTGGTCTTTTTACAGAAGTAATCGTGGAATAGATTGTATGTTCTGATGTGCGGATGAATTAAGCACCATTGCATAATTTGTCTCTTCCAAATTGAAGAATATCGAATCCATGAATACTGAACCTATGAAAATATGTCACATTTACGAGGAGGAGTTTAATGTTAAAAATAAAATTGTTAGGGATCATTGCCACCTTACCGAAAATTTTAGACGGTTTGCGCACAATAAATGTAACCTAAATTATAAAAATGCTTTTGTAATTCCAGTGGTGTTCCACAACCTAGGTTGCTATGACGCATATTTGTAATTAGACGGCTTGCACAGAGATATCACGTCACTCTGTTACCAGTAAATAAGGAATAATATATTAGTTTTACAGTATACGATGATAAAACTAACTTAAAATTCAGATTTATAGATTCATTTAGATTCATGGACTTTTCTCTAGATCAATTAGTTTCCTCACTGACAAACGAAAACTTTAAAGATCTTAAGAAAGAATTTCATGATTTTGTAACGAAGTGAATTTTAGCACCGACGTATTATTAGTTTTTAATTAAAATATAATTTTAAATGTATAAAACAGGCAGGTAAAATGTAACAAATATTAATTTACTTCAAATTAAGCATTTTGAACCGCGTCTTTTCCGTTTATGCATTTTTAAATTATGCCGCAACGAATGCAATAAACCAGAGATAGCTCCGATCACGCGTTATGCAGAAAACGCATCTACTGCAGTACCAGCTGCACCGCGCCAACATAAGTGAGCAATGCTTGAAGTCAGTTTCGCGTTCAGTGCGCAAGTTGGGTAGGGGTACACGTCAGAAGCCGGCTACAAAACTAACACACCCGTCGTTTAACGTTCAGTTGAGCTGACGCTCCATCCCGACCAGACCACCAGCCCAGAACGAAGTCCGAACCGCCACACCGACTAGAAGGAAGCTCCGCTGCTAGAAAGAGTAAGACATTAGGGTAACCTATTATATTTGACCGGTAATTTTATTTCAATTATTTTCCTATGTATGTTCGAATTGTTTTGTATGATCCGCGCTTAACGTTTTAGTGGCTTAATTCTAAGTCAATACAACGTCACGAGTACCGTTCCGGTTTAGAGCAAAATTGTGCTTCCGAGTATAGCGTCTTGCTAACCTGCCAATTTGACGTGTGTAATCGCTTACTGGCAACGTTACCAAGTCGTCGTCGTTATTTTCTGGCCTAGCACTAAATCGCGTAAATCAGTTATCCCCGCGTAGATAACTCGGCGTCTTGACGACCTCCTGATTTGACGTGTGTAATCGCTTAACAGGACTGTCGCCAGGGCGTTGTCGATACTTGATTCCGCTCCGCGTTAATAAAATCTAATAACCGCGAAACTCGGCGTCTTGACGGCCTCCTGATTTGACGTGTGTAATCGCTTAACAGGACTGTCGTCAGGGCGTTGTCGATTTTATTGTTATTAACTTCACTAGTTCGCGTTTTTCCCCCTGGGCAGCCAGAAAAATTAGTCCGCGTGTTCCGTTATTTCCATGTTTTTTTTATATATATAAAATTGTACCCGTCATAAATTAACTGTTGAAAAATAATTCGAACATATGTTTTGCCTGTAAATTAGATTGTCTTGTCTGGTCAAATAATAGATTGCCAACCGAGCTTTGCTAGTAGCTTTTTGTAGATAGAGCTTTTTACCTGCCGCACGCTTTCCGTTTAACCGTTTTTAACCGTACATTTGCTTACTCGCTTTATTTGCTTGCCGTTTTTTCGCTTAATAACCGTAGTTTGCCGCTTTTAGTTTTGCCTAGCCTGCCTGCTTTAAGTTTTGCTGTAAATATTTGTGCTTATATTTGTACTGTAGTTTAACCGTAATTACATTAAATTTATTGTATTAATTCCTGAATAAAAATTGTTCTGTTTTTAATCCGAAATTCTGAGTTTTCTTTATAGGTTAATTAGACCCCTGGCTTAACCGTGTCTTCACTGAAGCTATCTGAAGCCTCTATTATCCTGCTAATAGAGTAAAGTGGTCTTTCTGCACTCTAAACAGAAAGTGACGCCCGAGACACCGTCCTAAAAAGCACCGCCGCCCCTCAGGCGTCAAAGTAACCTCCTTCGAACTTCCGCCATTAACGAAAGAAGGTTACAATTTAGATGAGGAAAAATTTAAATTGTTAATGCGAAAGGGTGTATTTTTCTATGAACATAGAAGAGAAGGATTACGCTTATGCGCAAACCGTCTGGGAGAAATTCGATATGAAAACGTTAGGTGATTACAGCGATTTGTGTATGAAAACTGATATCATGTTAATGACATCAGTGTTTAAAAGTTTTAGAGAAACTTGTCACAAAACATACAATCTCGATCCTGCAAATTAATACACCGTTCCTGGGTATACGTAGAACTGTATGCTCAAATATACAGGGTGTAAACTAGAAACACTTCAAGATATAGATATGCTAATGTTCATCGAATGAGGTATTCGTGGGGGCGTAAGATAATGCTGAAATCGGTTTTCCGAGGCTAACAATAAGTACTTGAAAAATTACGATGTAATAAACCATCAATATATCTGATCTATTATGATGTAAATAACTTATATGGCTGGGCTATGAATCAACCTCTTCCATATGGGGGCTTCGAATGGATCGATAATAACATTGACGTCACCACGGTATCCGATGATGCTGAAATCGGTTACATTCTTGATGTGGATTTTCCAAATTAATGACCACTCTGTATCCTAAGCAAAACTATGTTATTCATTATACAAGTCTAAAGCAGGTTTTGCAGCATGCATCCACAAAGTGCTAAAATTTAAACAGTCTACTTGGTTGAAATCGTACATAGAGCTAAACACATCGCTAAGGGCTCAAGCAAAGTCCGAATTTGAGAAAACAAATTACAAACTTATGAACAACGCGGTTTTTGGAAAAACAATGCAGAATATGAGAAAACACCGCGTAGTAAAACTAGTTAGGAAGTGGGAAGTAACGCTGCTAAAAATTTAATTTCCAGTCCGAATTTTGACAGTAGATCCATTTTTAGCATTTAATATAATTTTTTTTTATCTAAATCACTTAGAACTTTACTTAGGTTAAAAGACAAGCAAGAATACAGTATGTGTAAATGTTACAAGGATATAATTTACTTAATTTTAATAGTACATTGTAAGAGGATAATTGATACTTTATTAATAAGGTAGGACTAATGCACTCTTAGGCTTGAGGTGCATTCCACAGATGTTAGACTTGGTCCCGAATGGTGATACAGCTCCACAGCAGGTAGAATTAACTCCGAATACGTTCGTAGAAGTTAGACTTAGAGATGAATGATGTTTGTTCTTTGGGTTCAACAATAGAGTTTTGATGTACTTCTCTTTGATCTTCGCCTTCATTCGAAATAACATAACTTCTTAAATTATCATTTCTTTGCTCAATTGCATTCACATCAAAGTTATGATCTAGGGAATTTTTAGTTCTTTCTCGCTTACCTGGAAATAATTTTGATATGACGTTTTGATATTTCCAAGAGTTGCTTGGGTTAATTCGGAACCCATCCCGATATTTTCTTAAGTGTCCATTACTTAATGTTAGGATATGTTTATAAGTGATTAGATCATTGTTAAAATCATGAGGAAGCTGTTTCGTTAATAATTATCTTAAACCATTAGAGTAAATTTACTTCTTTGATATAAAGAACATTGTTCTGCACTGCACTGATACTTCTCTAATGAGTAGATCAGAGCCAGCATGCCTTAATCCGTAACTATTAAGTTCGAGGTTAAGTAGATAAGACATGATATCTTCACTAATACACTTAACGATTTATATAGAAAAATATTCCTTACCTTATCATTTCTTTAGAGCTTAGAGGTAGTTACAGCATTTGTATAGATCCATAAACATCCATGGTCATTCATGGTCAGGTCATGGATGGCTATGAAAATATAAAAAGATGTAAAATGATTCAATGAAAGTATTAGGCTATAGTCCTTAGTGAAGATATCATGTCTTACTTAACTTCGAACTTAATAGTTACGGATTAAGGCATGCTGGCTCTGAGCTACAGGGTATCACACCGCGATATTTTGCAAACGAGATGAAAACTGTATGCTAAACATGCAGTCTGATAAACTAAGGAGTACTTTCAACTTCCAGAAACCTTTCAGGATAATAATACTGGAGAGGGGTGGAGAAGAAAGGAAATAAACTTTACGAAACCAAGAGGGATCAATTTGGCATACAGATGGATCCAAAACAGCTGAAAGTACTGGTTCGGGTATTTATGAAGAAAGCACAGGGAATGGAGTAAGCATTAACCTGGGACGTTTCACAAACGTATTTCAGGCAGAAGTGATAGCAATCACAACCTGCTCGCAGATCATGTTGTGAAGGGAATATGAAAATAAACGAATCTACATTATGAGTGACAGTCAGGCAGAGATACACTCAAAAGTAGTACAGGAGTGCCTTAAAAACCTGGTGGTTCTGGCTAAAAAGAACAGTGTTATTCAGGAATGGGTACCAGGACATCAGGAATTTGAAGGCAATGAGGCAGCTGGCGCTCTAGCGAGGAAAGGAGCGGAAAATATCCTAATTGGCTCGGAACCCATGTGTGGGATATCGTATCAGACCGCAAAGGGATCAGTAAAGGGCGAACTTAGTGAGCAACTTGGTCCTTACTGGATGAGGCTTCCGTGAATGCGGCAATCGCGAATGTTCCTTGAGGCACCAATCGGAACAAGAGTCAAGGAATACCTACAACTGAGCAGAAAACAATTAAGAATGGCAATAAGGCTCCTAACCGGACGTTGTCCCATGAGGAAGCACCTTAATACCACGAGGATATTAGACGACCCTAGTTGTAGGATATGTGGTGATGAGGATGAAACTCCTCACCATATTCTATGCCAGTGTTCGGCCTTATGTGCAAAAAGGCACCTTCAGTTTGGGGAACCATTTCTGGAACTTGAAGAAATTGCAAATGCATCCATCGGCAGTATCTTGAATTTCGTTAGGGATACTCGTTTGATGATGGAGTAAAAACACAAGGTGCCCCCTTGTGTTTTTACCATATACCATAATAAGCCAATTGAGCTACAGTGCGGTGCGCCTGTAACCACAATCCTAGAGATAGATAGATAGATCACTAGTTGCAACCATATATTGGTCTGGCATTTCTCTAGCTCTGGGAAGTTTGGACTCTTTTAATTCACTTCCGAAATCACCCCGTTCCATATTTAATTTAAATTTTGTATAACTCATATTATTATCAAGATGGCGTCGAATGTGACAAATGCTAAAGATGTGCTCCCCAATAAACCGTGCAAAAAGTGTAAAAATGTGCCGGCAAATGGACCAAAATGTAAGAAATGTGGTGCAGTAATACACCCTGATTGTGTTAAGTATATTAAGAACATTAAGAAAATTGACGAGAAGACAGTAATCTGTTGTGAAAGTGAATCAGAAGATGACCTCGACGCGACCTTCAGTAGTGTCACGGAGACCATTGACGGCGAGGTCAGTGAGGCATTAAAAGTAGAGATTAACTATCTGAAAAAGCTAGTAAATCAAAAGGTGAATAATCAGAAAGAAACAATAAATGCACTAAAACAACAAATTGATTTACTAAACAAATTGTTGCCGGTCACACATCTGCCATCTAGTGGAGAGAAGCGACAAAGTAACATGGAGGACAATATTTCAGAAGATTTCTGTAAAATTTCAAAGCAACAAATTGAACTAGATCGTGAAGGAACCGATTGTCATAAAAACAAAACCGCAAAAAATGACAAGAGAGAATTCACAGGAAAGGAGGTAGCGGATGCAATTTCGAAAGCTCAAGCACAATATACCAGTGGGAAAAGTCCAAATAATATGGCTCATAAGAACAACACAAATAAACAGGTACATAGAAATTCTGTTGTAGGAAAAAACAAATCTGTAGAAGGAAGTCCCACAACAAAAATAGTGGGAGCAGATAAAGAGAATTGCAACTTAGTGGCAAATAAGAAGACGTGGTACTTTATATCAAAATACAATACATCCTATACGGCAGAAAACCTAAAGACACACTTAGAAAGAAAGTTTGCAGATCGTAGCTTTATTGTTGAACAAGTGCGAAACTGGGGATCATTTAACTCGTTCAAAATGGCAGCTGATGAGGACCTGAACAGTGATATTATGGATGCAAACTTGTGGCCAGAAGGTGTAGAGGTATCAGTGTATAATTTTAAAAAGCCCTTTCGATCAAAATCATTTCAAGGACGGTCCTCAAATCGAAATTACAGATTTGCAAGCAACAGGTGATGTTGAGGTGCAGGTTCTACATTTAAACGTACAATCTGTACGTAATAAAGTAAGTGAATTAGAAGCATTTATGTACGACAGTAATAGTAAATATGATGTGATATGTATATCGGAACATTTTCTTGACGAGCATGAAATGCAAAATCTTGTGTTTGACAACTATGAAGTTGTATATTGCAGAAAGAATACTGTTCATGGAGGTGTTGCAATTTTATGTAAAAAAAATCACCATTATTTTATTCCTTGTGTTGACGTAAATTCATGTACTGTAGAAGTTGATTGCGAAATAGTAGCGGTAGAGTGCGAAAAATTAAATCTCTTAATTTTAACTGTCTATAGGTCACCTCTGGGAGATTTTGCTAATTTCTTAACAAGGTTTAATCACATAATGAATAAATTTAAAAATTCTAAGAGGGATGTTATAATAAACGGCGATTTTAATGTGAGATTTAACACCACTGATGGTAAATATTTAGAATTCCTCGATATAATAAACTCGTTTTCTTTTAAGCACACTATTTATGATAATACAAGACAAAAAAACTGTTTAAATAACATTATAATAAATTTTAACATATACAGGACGGAGGTCTTTGATCCTGGGCTATCAGACCATAAAGCTGTAAATATAGTCGTAAAGGTAAAAAACCCTGCATATAATCAAAAAATTGTTACTACAAGGAAAGTCACTGATGAAGGTATGTTTTTATTGTATAATAATCTTGAAAATGAAAATTGGAGTTTTGTAGTAAACAAGGAAATTGAGGTAAATAAAAAATTCGAGCATTTCATGGATATTTTGAATACAAATATAGATAAAGTTTTTCCTGTAGTTAAGAAAAAAGTAAATACCAACGATAGGCCAAAAAAGAGTGGTTCACTACGGAGTTACATAGGATGAGGGAAAACCTGTGTTTACTAAACGAATTACATAATAATTTTCCTGATGAGAAATTAAAAGAACATGTAAAAAAATATAGAGCTAGTTATAGACAGCAAATAAACAAAACTAAGAACAATTATTATGATAACATCCTAAAAAAAAATGGAAGTAATCCAAAAACTTTTTGGGATATAATAAACAAAAACAGGAAAGTAAATAAAAAAACTTTAAATTTTGAAGAAATAGATGTAGAAGATATAAATAATTACTTTATAAATGTACCTGAAAATATAACGCAAAATTTACAAACAGTTAGTAGTAACTACACAGATTTTCTCTCAACTATGAATTCTAACGATCCAAATCCAATTTTCAAATTTGAAACCATCAGTATAAATACAGTACGTGATGTAATAAATAAAATGAAAAAGAAAAGCAGTAAAGATCACTATAACATTTCAATAAATATAATCAAAAGTATTAAAAATATATTAATCGTGCATCTTACTAGCTTAATAAACCAGTGTATAAGATCTAGTATTTATCCAGATGTGCTGAAAGTGGCAAAAGTGATTCCAATCCATAAAGGCGGTGCAATGAGTAATGAAAACTTCAGGCCTATTTCCTTGGTACCCATTATATCGAAAATATTCGAAACCTGCTTAAAAAGCCAAATGACACTGCATTTTGAAAAAAACAACTTATTTTACAATAAACAATTTGGTTTCAGAAAAAATAGGACTACAAATGACGCAATTACTCATCTCTTAAGAAGAATTATTGAAGGTAACGAAAATAGAGATTACGTTGGAGTCAATTTTTGCGATCTACAAAAAGCATTTGACTGTGTCTCTGTTCTTTTAGACAAGTTAAAATATTACAACTTTGACATAAATAGCTGCAATTTGATAAGATCATTTTTAACTGACAGACAACAATACACAAGCCTAAATAACAACAACTCCACATCTCAGTTTGTCAAGAGTGGAGTACCGCAAGGATCAGTCTTAGGACCCACTCTATTTCTAATATACGTAAACGACTTAAATAAAGCCTTGTCAGGTATTGACTTAGTACTCTTTGCAGACGATACTACACTATTGTCATCTGACAAAAATTTAGGTATGCTGAAAACACGCATGTGTGAGGCAAGGTCAAATGCAACTGAATGGTTCACAATAAACAACCTGTCACTAAATCTAAATAAAACTATAGACATGATGTTCACACATAGACCAATCGATAATTTTCAAAATCCAGAAAAAGTGAAGTTTCTAGGTATTATTCTGGACCCAACTTTAAACTGGTCTCATCACGTAGACTATATTGCAAAAAAATTATCAAAAAACATATTCGTCATGAGAAATTTAAAAAATATTGTACCTCAAAAAATACTTTTAACGGCCTATCATTCCTTATTAACATCACATATGACTTATGGTCTGATAAACTGGGGTCATGCCCCTCAAGCTGCGAGAATTTTTAGTCTGCAAAGGAAGACCATGCGAATAATGACGAACATGGGATATAGGGAAGATGTAAGACACAAATTTGTCGAACTGGGAATTTTAACATTTCCCTCACTATATATATTCCACTGCTTACTTTACATATATAAGAATAAATTATTATTTAAAAAGCAAAATGACAATCATAAGTACAGTACACGCAATCAAACAAATCTTATGATCAATTACAATAGACTTAAATCTAGCGATTGTGGGTTTAACTATTTTGGTGTTAGGTTCTACAATAAAATCCCGCATTGTGTAAAAAACTTACCAGAGGTGAAATATAAACAGTTGATAAAAAAATTTTTAATAAAAGAATCCTTCTACAGTATAAACGAATTTTTAAATTTTAATATGAATACAAATACTGTGTTAAATTTTTAATTATATTATTGAAAATTTTTAAGTAAGTTTTTATGTATTTTATGAATACAAATACTGTTGAACGCGCCGGGGATATTCTATCCTTTTAAAATATTAACCCAGACGAACGCTATTACGCTATAAGCAATGGACTGTAAATTACTACGAATTAGGTTTAAAATATAGATGCACTTACCAATGTTGTTCGTGGTTGAATCCCAGTAAATGATAGGCGGGTACAAAACCTGTGTAAAAGGGTGCAAGGATTGGAAACCAAGGAGAAGCAGGATACACAGTTGATAATAAACACTACTGGACAAAAGTACGCTCTATTCTTTAAACCCCGAAACCACAAAATATTGAGAGAATTAGCAAAGTCAAAAACAAAAACTTTTCTACAACGGAACAAAAAGTAACGTTAACGTGCCGATTTTAAATTCTCGATTCTTCTTTTCTACAATAAGGTCGCGCCCTCTGGCGAGTGATCCACTTAATTATAATAAGCCAGTGGCGTAACCATACCCCCCGACATTGAAAACCCTAGATTTTCAATCATAAAACTGGTTACTCCAGAACTAAATCTATAAATCATTACAAAAAAAAAAAATAATAATAATTCTGTACTCTACCTTGACCCTATTTGTTGAGTAGATACGAATATGCCAAAACCACAAAACAAAAAAAATCGAAACCTAAATAAACTATTTCCTAGAAAAATTACTATAAACTATTGACTTGGCAAAGGACAAAGTTTAACTACTGGTCTTTTATAACGACCACTTTTAGTTTTGACAAGAGCGACTCGAACAACTCCGTCATTGCCAGGATATGTCTCTTCAATAATGCCAATGGGCCACTGAAAAGGAGACACATTATCTTGAATGAGTAAAACTAAAGTTCCTATTTGAACTGGAAATGATGGAGTGTTCCATTTTTGACATATTTGTAAACTACTTAAGTATTCACCTTTCCAACGCTTCCAATACGATTGTACTAAATTATCTAGCAATTGTTGACGGTCTAATCTATTAAGCGGTTCGTCGGATACATCTATAGCGGGAAGAATTTTTAGGGGGGTAAGCGTTAAAAAATGTGCTGGCGTGAGAACCTCCGGTTCAGAGGGGTCACTGCTTAGCCAACACAGTGGACGACTATTCATCAACGCCTCAATTTGACTAAGGACGGTTGAAAACTCTTCATAGGATAGTATCTGAGAGCCCAATACTTTGTGCAAATGAGTTTTTACACATTTTACATTTGATTCCCATACACCTCCCATATGTGGCGCCAATGGTGCATTAAATTTCCATTCAATTTTATTCTGAGTTAATTCTTGTTTGAAAACGTTTGTATAATCAGGCGACTCTATAAAAGCATAAAATTCATCGAGTTGAGCTTTGGCTCCTATAAAATTTGTTCCGCAATCGGAGTGCAAAGTTTTGATAGGACCTCGGCGACACAGAAATCGTTTGAATGCGGCTAGAAAAGTCGGTGTGGAGAGGTCAGACGCTAATTCTAAATGTAAACATTTGGTCGTGAGACACACAAACAGGCAGACGTATGCCTTTTGCCTTTTGACTCCACGGCTACGACTTAAGGTAATAAAATACGGACCGGCAAAATCTACACCGGTTTCTACAAATGGTTTGACTTGAGTTACCACCCTTGCGGACGGTAAAGCAGCCATAAGTGGATAAGTTTCTTTGGGTTTAAATCTAAAACAATAATTACAAAGCGAAATACGCTGACGTACTACTCCGCGTGCAGACAGTATCCAATACTTTTGTCTTAGAAGGCTTAACAGTAAATGTGGTCCGGTATGTAGATGTACTCTATGATAATAATCGATTAAAATATTCACTAAATGCTCCTTTTTTGGTAAGAGAATTGGATGCTGGTGATCATAAACTAATGACGAATGAGACAGTCTCCCACCAACACGTACTAAATTATTATCTAAAAAGGGGCGTAATTTTCTCAACTGAGCGGAACACGTTTTGTCCTTCTCTAATGCGCGAATGTCATCTCTAAAATGAATTTTCTGTATTATTCGAATTAAAGTATGTTCAGCTCTATCTAAATCGGTAAAAAGAATCTCTTTTCTGAGCGGTAAGATTTTTGCAAATCTAAGTACTATTACTGTAACGCGAAGTAACTTTGACCAAGAAGAATGTCGCGAAATTAAACTATATAAAGAATTCGATTCTACCGACACTATTGGCAAAGATACTATTTTTTCTTCCGGGGAAGGCAGATCAACCTCAAGGTTCTGAAACGATTTAATAGGCCAACGTGTTACTTCATAAGCTAACCAACGGGGGCCTGACAGCCACGTGTCAGAATTTTTTATAAAATGTGATGGCGTCATACCACGAGAAAGACAATCGGCAGGGTTGTCCTTGCCCTCAACGTGGAACCAGGCATTTTGCGGTAAACAACTATGGATTTTTGCAACGCGGTTCGCAACAAATGTCTTCCAGCGGTGCGGCGATGAATATATCCAATGCAAAACGACCGTGGAATCTGAAAATGCAAAAATCTTATCTATAACATAACGCGAGCGATAGGTTTCAATTATAAATCGCATTAGTTTGGCTAATAAAACGGCCGCGCACAGCTCTAGCCGCGGGATGGACACTACTTTTAAAGGCGAAACCTTAGATTTTGAACAGATTAAATTTGTTTTAATACTATTATCATTGCTGACTGTATATAAATATACGGCCGCGCCGAAAGAAGATTCGCACGCATCTGCAAACCCTACTAGAATAGCGGTGGAATCTTCGAAAAAACCTAAATGTCGCGGAATTGAAAATTTATCTAATAGCGGTAATTCCAATTGAAAATTAGACCATTGTTTTATTATCTTGTCAGGAGGGCATTGATCCCAATCTAAGCGGAGCGACCACAACCTTTTTATCATTAATTTTGCGTATAGTGTAACTGGAGATACTAATCCAAGGGGATCAAATATCCGAGCTACCGTGGAAAGTATATTTCGTTTTGAACAAACACGATTTTGAATATCGACTTTAAAAAATAAAGTATCTCCATTTGGATGCCATTGCATGCCCAAAACCTTCAAGTAATCGGTTTCAAAATTTACAACATGAGATAAACGTTTATCGTCAGGTACGTAATCTAAAAATTCTTTTGAATTGACTGCCCATTTGACCAAACTAAAACCACCAGCATTAAATAAATCTATTAATTGGCGATAGAGTAATTTTAATTTTTCAAGATTCGCCACACTAGATACCACGTCATCGATGTACATATCACGCAGAACGACCTCAGAGGCGTGCGGATACATTTTTATTTCGTCATTAGCTAGTTGATGCACTACTCGCAACGCTAAGAACGGACTTGGTTTCACTCCAAAGGCTAACGTGGTTATCTCTAAAATTTCTAACGATTCCTGAGGAGAATTTCTCCATAAAAGTCGCTGAAACGCTGTGTGCTTCTCACACAAATTTACCTGCCGATACATTTGTCGAATATCGGCGGTAAACGCTATTGGATACAATCTAAAATTTAGAAATATAGCTAAAACATCATTTTGTAGTTTAGGCCCAGTGTGTAAGATATCATTCAATGAAAAAGATGTGTTCGTCTTCGCGCTGGCGTCAAATACAACACGCAGGGGTGTACTTGTGCTATCGGTTTTAAAAACCGCATGATGCGGAATATAATATGCCGGGCATGTTTGATCAATTCCGGTAACTAATTTTCGCATATGGCCTTGGTTTAAATAATCGTGTATTACGTCATTATATTGTTTTCTTAAATTTTGCGATGATTCTAATTTTCTTTCTAAGGAAATAAATCTACGTAAGGCTATAGAATACGATTCACCTAAATTACTAGGATCGGCTTTGAAAGGTAACGCTACAGAATATCGACCACTGATATCCCGAGTGTAGGTCCTTTCAAAATGTTTTTCACATGCTTTGTCGTCCGGACTATCTATTTGGGATAAAGGAATATTTTCTATTTCTAAAAATTGTTGCATAAGTTTTTCCAAAGGCGGTTCTACTATTGAACAAAATGAATGAGTTTCTTCTACACTTGAAAGTATAGGTGCTTTACCCATAACTACATATCCAAAATAAGTTTGTAGCGCGATAGGGAGATCGGGTGTACTCGACATTTTTCCAACTCCAACTATTTGTGGGAATACTTGTGCACCAAAAATTCCATCTATTTCACTTGATTCGTAAAACGCGGGATCAGCGAGGGGTAAATCTTTCAAATAGCTAAGCGCTTGTGTTTGAATCACAGCTGTCGGTAAATTATCAGTAATTTTTTCTATAACTAAGGCATCAAATTGTAATTGTATATTTGAATCGAATCTCGAAGAAACTGTTATATTATATACTTGGCCTTTCACAGGTTTGGAACTTGCGCCAATACCTAAAACCGATGAATAAATTCTACTAAAAGGGAGTTGCAATTTTTGACAACATTTTAAAGTAAGAAAATTTGCCTGACTGGCTGAATCTAATAGAACACGGATAGGTTCAATTTCACCGGTTGGCAATTTAATATTTACAACAGCCGTTGACAGTAGCGTAGTATAACTTTTATTTTCTGACTGTTGTAATACTCTATCATTTGAAGTTGAACATAAACTAAGTGTAGTCCCATTGACTACCTGTTGATCTGACTGTAAAGCTATATCAACATTTGATGTACCACTCGAACTAGTCGAACTAGAAGCGATTGGAATAATTGCTTTATTAAAATGCAACAGCGAGTGATGGCGAGTTTTACAGGTCGAACACGTGTTGTCTGATTTGCATGCGGAAATTCTATGTTTGTTACTAAGACAGTTAAGGCATAAGTAATTTTCCTTAACACATTTATATCTATTTTGCGGCGAAAGTTTCAAAAATGTGGCGCACCTACTTATAGGGTGGGAGCTCTGCTTACATACAGGGCAACTACTATTATCAAATTTAAAACTATCGTTTACCGACGTGTTCACAAAAGAATGCGTGGCCTTAGATCTACTATCAGGTTTACTAATTGCGGCCGAAACAGATTTCGACATACTACTACTACTATTTGATGTGCGAGATAAGATTTTAGTTTGTTGTTTTACAAACTCTGTTAAGCTTTCGTAAGTTGGGATCTCAATGTCCTTCGTGGACATTTCAAATGAACGCTGCGTTTGATTGTCTAATTTGGATAAGGCTACGTACGTCAATACAAAGTCCGCCAAATCTGAAACCCCTAACTTTTTTAAAGCGTTGACAGATGTGTCAAAACGTTCGAGAAACATATTTAAATTGTGCGATGATTCTGACTGAAGCGGTTTAAACTCCAAAATTTGTTTTAAATAATTAGAAGCTAAGGAGCGTTTGTCCTCATATTTGTCTACTAATATCTTCCAAATGATTTGATAATTATCCGCAATTGGCGGAATACCAGAGCAAAGTGCCAACGCTCTACCCGTTAATCTACTCAATAAATAATGAATTTTGCAAGTGTCATCCAAATCCTTATTATTATGAACTAAAGACGTATACATGCCGTAAAAAACTGGCCACAATTTAGGATCCCCGCAAAATTCCTTTATTTCTATTTTTGGTAATTTGGGCATAGCCTTCGCCGTCTGCACTTCGTCTTTTCCCCTCCTTGGTGCCTGTGAATTATCATTATCATTTGAAGATTTTTCCTTGAAGACGGTTTTGCTATACTTTTGAATACTACAATAAATTTGATCGACCGTATCAAGAAGTTGGACCTTCGGGACATAATCTGGGTTTAATTCTAAATTAAGCAAATTAATTTCATCAAGGACTGTTTCTAGTTTAGAGCGTGTATCTTCTAAGGATGCATACATAGTTTTAAAATTTCTTAAATTCTGTGGATCTGCAAGATTTTTCGACCAATCGTACAATCTTTGAATGCGTTGAAAGAGTGTTTCTTTTTTAGCTTCAAAGAGTTTAATTTTAGCTTCAATACGTTCCTCGTTTGTCATGATTCTCCTTTTCAAAACCAAATCAAATACGAGTCAAAATCTTAAATACAAAACCATACGACTTTTCTTTTCTTTATTTTTTTTTATCAATAACACCCGGACTATAATAATTAGAATAACTTATAAATCCTAAAGACCGAAAAGTAGAGTTTTCAATGTCGTTTTTTAGAACTTATAATAAGCAAACTAAAGTAGTTTACTTTATTTGATTTTACCTTACGCACAATAATTGTGAAAATATGTCTTTTTTATGTCAACAAACCACTACTACGAAATGAATACGAAGAATTCCACTGTGTCGTGTATGAACACAGTTACCGAACAAAAAACAAGAAAGCGGCGGCTAGGCAAAAACTATAAGATAGAGATATCTACTATTACTAAAAGTTTTTGTTTAATTCTCTCACATATTATATTACTATATTAGAATTTTATTTATTCAAAACCACTAAACTACCTTATATAATACTGTCGACAAGCAATCCAGGGTCGATCAGGACCATATGAACGCGCCGGGGATATTCTATCCTTTTAAAATATTAACCCAGACGAACGCTATTACGCTATAAGCAATGGACTGTAAATTACTACGAATTAGGTTTAAAATATAGATGCACTTACCAATGTTGTTCGTGGTTGAATCCCAGTAAATGATAGGCGGGTACAAAACCTGTGTAAAAGGGTGCAAGGATTGGAAACCAAGGAGAAGCAGGATACACAGTTGATAATAAACACTACTGGACAAAAGTACGCTCTATTCTTTAAACCCCGAAACCACAAAATATTGAGAGAATTAGCAAAGTCAAAAACAAAAACTTTTCTACAACGGAACAAAAAGTAACGTTAACGTGCCGATTTTAAATTCTCGATTCTTCTTTTCTACAATAAGGTCGCGCCCTCTGGCGAGTGATCCACTTAATTATAATAAGCCAGTGGCGTAACCAACTGTGTTAAATTTTTAATTATATTATTGAAAATTTTTAAGTAAGTTTTTATGTATTTTTTTATGTATTTTTTATGTATTTATGATGCGGTGTATGCATGTATTTATTTATTACAAATATTTTAAATTTAGAAATGCTTGTGACATTGTTAAATTTAATGTTAATTAAATTTAAGGTATCTGTATTTTAATCTGTATTTTAATTTATCTTATGTACACAATATCCTCGACAATATCTTACTGACCTGTGTAAAACTTCGTGTTAAAAACACCAATAAATTGATTTTGATTTTGATTTTGATTATTAGGTAAATTTTAACACCATTAATATTATTTCCAGCTTCTTTGAAATTAATTTGCGTTCTATGCAAATATTGATTTAGTACTTCTTCTAAAATATATTATCAAGGTTTTAAATAAAAACCAAGTTGATTTAAATACCCTGAAGCATTTATTTATTTAGTGGATTTAATGTTTCAACTTCAAGGATATCTTACAGGTAAAAAGCATTTTCTTGTATGGGCGTATGCTATGTTAATATAAAAGGGTTCCAAGATACGTTTAGAAATGTTTAGAGCCATCCTATTTTCAGGCCATCAAAATTAAGATAAAATGTAAAACCGACATTTTTGATGTGGTAACTGATATTCCCAATAATTAATTTCTTAGGAACTGTTCATAACTCTGTCACTTTTGAAGATGCAGTAAAAAAGAAAAGAAAATTATAGGAAATTAAGTTCTTTAAAACTTTCATTTTAAAAGTGTTTTTTTAATCAGATCTTTAGTAATCAAGTTAATCGCAAAATAAGAACATAAAAAAAAACTCTTCCGTGCATGGGTTCGAAAACGCAAAAATTCAAAAATCTGAAAAGTTGGGTATCTTTTGTCGTAAAAAATAAAGATTACAAATTGAAGGAAACTTAATAATTTTTCAATAGATTGTTTTTGTGACAAACAGTTCTCTTCGAAACACCTACAAAATGTTCGATATTTCGATATTTTAATAGATTCAGTTAATTTAAATGCGATTTTACGAATTAATGAGTGAAATAATTAAAAGAATGAGGGATTTCTTGACCTACGGATCAATATAAATAAATTCTTTATATCACATTCTTATCTCAAATTAAACGTATTTTCCAACAATTCTAAAAATAATTTGTAGCTGAACTTATAAGTGTGTGGAAGCGAATCTATTCTCAAATAATTCTTGAAAGTACCTTGTTGTGTGTTGTCTACAAAAATGTCCAAAGCTGTGATTTTTGTGTTGCTCCTTCAAGTGTTGGCTATATGTAGTAAGTTGCTTATTACAATTAACCGGTTAAATGTGAACGAGTTACTGAGTATAATTAAAATTTAGCTGGATTATGTATTTGGATAGTTAGAGTATTCTAAACGTGGGTAAAACGTAATTTGTACCTTAATATGGAGGTACAGGCGGTTCTCAGATTCCTTATATATTTCTCCAAAAATTTAACACTCCAAATTCTTTAAAAATAGATACACCATAAGATAGTGTTGTAATTTTTGGATTAACTACGTTTACCTATATAATTTTTATTTTTTGTTGATGCTTTATAACTAACTTTGTTTAAGTTGCTGATGTAATGATTAAAAATAAGAAAACGGGAATGGTCTTGGATGGAAAAAATCAGATAGTAACAATAGGCCCTTATGATAAAAGTAAGAGCCAGTTATGGACTACCAAGGCAGGCGGAGCTGGGTCTACTATTTTTAAGAACGTCGCAAATGGGTAATTATAAAGTTTTACACTACTCTAACAATCATAAAATTGTTATGTTTTATATTTCACACCGTAAGATGCTATAATATAATTTTACCAAGACCTTTTCCAACATTTTTTTAATACTTTTAAGAACCAAATTCTTAAACTTAAGATCACCAATAATTGACATTAAGTGTATAGCAAATATCAATTTTAATGAGTTTCAATGGTGCTTTATACAAAAAGTACCGTGCTCTAAAGAATAAATCTATGCAGCACAAGCAGCTCAAACATGCCTAACCAATGAACTTTAGTTGACTTTATAAAAAAAGTCAGGTGGGTTCAGGTCCAAGTAATAAAAAACCAGGGAATGATGCTTCCATTATGGGTATAAAAACATCAAAACTTCAAATAGGCATTAACTAAATCCTACTTATTCTATGACATTAACATTGACATTGACAGCTATTTTAATTAACAGGTTTTGCAATATTTTCTCGAAAACGTCTGACTATTGAAACACCCACAGCAATGAAAATAGTTTCATAATCAGCAGATATGAGTTGATTATTGTCTTGACGCGGTATGAAACGATACTTATAAGAGTCCTATGCCATCTGACACTTGTTTATTTTTTCTGATTTTGTGACAATATTTTAAGCACACATTTTTTGTAGGAGAGTTTTAGACGCGTGCCCCGTAACAAAAATAATACTTACATGGTCTCAACATGGTGGTAAAAATCAACAGTGGAATTTGAAATCTAATGACAGGTTTACAGTTAACCATTACCCAAATCTTGTGATGGTTCATGGAAATAACCAATTGTTTTTGGATGGTTCAACGCATAATGATTATTCCGACGAGTGGCTACTGGTTGCACCAGAGGATGTCTAAAGTCTTTTGTTTAATCGCCCTCAAATTATTTTGTTTTTTAATTGTATTTCAAACAATATCAATAAAGTTTTTTCCAAATTTTACTTATTTTTCTATATAAAGTATATAGATTTGCATAGATTTGGGGGTTGTCTAATTTCTGTATGTGTTTGTGTTTTATAGATATTGATCTTTCAAGTATAATATAATCTTTAGAATTCGTGTCTTCACTAGGATGGTAGTGACAATAATGATTTAATTAGTAATTAATAAGTGTCACTACCATCCTAGTGAAAACACGAATTCTAATGATTATGTTATATTTGAAACCCAAGATCTATATCTTAATTTTTTGTTATTTTATGGTGTACGCGAAAAACTAATTTTTAATTTCCCTGAGGATGATATTAAAAGACATCGAAACGTCGGCAAGTTAATGAACTAGTTTTCTTTTTAATTTATGAGTACCTAACTCCTAAAAATTCATTAAAAAAAATATTTATACTGACTACCTACAGTAGCTAGGGTATGTTGTGAGTATGCACAATGTTTAATATGTGGACCAGATTCGATCCCCAGCTTTGACATTGGCAATGTCGGTGGGTATTTGAGTCAATATTTTTGAAAATATATAACCCACTTTCAGACAATCTTAACATTATATTTGGCGGTTATTAAATTTCTGTTGTAAACATAAAAACAAGTAAAACAAGAACCAGTTTAAGTAATAGACAATAGTTAAGATGAAGTGTCATTACTGGAAAAAACAATTTTTGAATGTCATTATCAGTAGTTTCAGAAGTAATCAACTACAATTTTAAAATCTAATAGAGAAGTATATGTATAATGAATTTCAAAAAATGATAAAAGGAGTTTTCCTTCTATAGCAACGAAACCATTTGTGCTGAAAAAGTTTATATTTCGATAAAATTAAACTTGGTGAGATTATAGGCATTATATAATTTATAGAATGTGAAATCTTTAGCCTAAATGAAGAAAAAATGTGTGATCGGTTCTTTTTAATAAGAGTGGATTATTTAAATCTTATAACCTTTTATCGTTGACATGGACAAATAAAGGATGATTTATTATCTGTAGTTACTACATTACATTCTAAAATTTGAAGGTGCAGGTAGATATTTATATGAAACTGCTAATTTAAATAGTACTTACGACTATCCGTGTATCGTTAATTTTTTTAATGGTATAGAATGAGCACCGAGGAGGGACATTCAGGCACCATTGGTAATTTCTCACGGTAGCGTTTCTTATGTAGTGCTCAGTAACATTCACGGTGTAACTGGAACATATAAATATCAAAAAGTTATCTAGCTGTACATAGTCTTTAAAGTATGTGATGAAATTAGAAGAAATGTTTGTAAATTGAAAGTAGTCAAAAGGTTGTATTAATATTTCTTAATCTTAACATAATAAAAATTTGAGGTTTTACGAAGAAAAAGTATTTTATTCATGTGATTTTCCATAATGTTAACTTCAGACATCAGAATCAGAAGTAGTTAAAACAGTAAAAGTTTTTGCGCATTTTAACTTTTCACACTCTTTAATTTTCCCATGATTTGATGACGTAGATTTAGACACTATCAAATCATTTCTCAAAATTTATGGACTGTGAATAATTAAGACTTTCTTTCATTTAAGATTTGCATTTGTGTTAAATTATATATTTTATGATGCAAAAATATGCATCTTGTTATACTAAAAATACTGTTTTTTGACTGCTTGCACTAATCATCAGAGAAAGGCAAATGTTAAATGTCATATGAACTCGTGGTGTCATACAGTCCACGTAAAACAAAAATACATATAATAATATCTTTCAAAATATTGTATATTATGTAATCTTAATGCGTAATGATTATATATAATTTACTTAATCTTTGGCGAAATGGCATAAATCGCATAAAATTGTTGAATGAAAACTGAGACTTTGATAAATCATAAAACTGAAAATTGCTCAATTTTCGTATAATAAGATGATTCTTATATAAATAACTGCCCATAAAAACAAGGTAACGTGTGAATGTTTGGATTATTGAAGAGATTGATATAAATTTCATGTTTGGGAATCATTTATTTTTAATAAGAAGAAATCGGAGCACTTATTTAAATTTACAAAAACCGGAATATATGAATATGTAATATATCCTTTCTATCCAGGTACAATTGTTTTTAAAACAAGTTAATTTACTGCCAGTTCTACTTTCTCATATTTACACTCTCAAAAAAATGTCACGCGATTTCAGGCATTTCGTTGTAAACATGTATACTTCCGTTTTACAGTAACGAGTTAATAATCACCGATAAGTATAATTAAGATTTTTTTATTGAACGGCCCTTCCTGAATTAGTTTAAGGGTAAAGAGATGATTTGCTACATTTTGTCTAGGAGCAGAGTATGTCGCTCATGTTGGTATATGCACGCAACTTCCAAGAACATTATACATGAAAATACCGGTAAGAGACTTAGATCACTAAAAAAGTGGTCATTGAGCTTGTAAGAGCTGCATCATCGACAATTTTGATTTTAATTAAGCCAAAGGTTTTTTGTGTTATTTTAGGTACAGATAATCCAAGACGTACTTTACATAGATAGCTATATCTGTTGTGGAGTAAAGATTCACTTAGATATTATAAAGGAAACTAAGCTGCTTTCAAGCAGACTTAGCTATGTTAGTAACATGCATGTGAGTACATGTACAAGGAGATATTATCGAATTCCTGTTGTGCAGGAATCAACTGCACTCACTGATCTTAAAAAAAAAAAGATATTGCATGAAGAGTATTGTCATATGCAAAATTGTACACAGGGTTAGAAGTAAGTCACTAAACGAAAGAAGGAACAACGTTGGAGGAGGGAATACCCGAGTTAGTACGTAAAGTTTCGGACGAGACTTCCTCACTTACAACATAAAATGAGCGGTTAGAGAATAAATCTGATATTCATTGACATAACTGGGCTGATAAGCCTTAAGATGACAATTCATTTAGTAGATCTTGACACTATGCTCTATGAAATGCTTTGGAAATATCTAAGGTTATAGCTTGTTCCATATAGAGGTAATATATGTGGGTAGATCTCTAGTCGAAACCATATTGCTGTAGATACCTGCCGGTTGGGGATATAGTGCATTATGTGAGTCGGACGAACACACAAGTACTTGGGGAGTAAAGTCAACCAAACTACTGCCCCCCCCCCCCGTTTTTTCGAGAATGCTGAACACGTGGTGATATTGGATCTGCTTCCCCTAAACGGCCTGTATAATTCTACATATTTTCGAGTTATGCAGAATTGAAAACCAAGAAAATGATCTGCAGGCAAAATTTTTCTACCATTTCAGATACAGCCGTAATCGACCAAATTCAGAACTTTGGCGCACCCTGTAAAGTGAACATTGCAGGAATCATTTCCATCATCCTGACATTCAAGTTATTTGCATTAGATGGCAGCATAGAAATGGTTTGCATGTCGCTTGCTTACAGCGATTATTACTAGTAGAGTCCAGAACTTACTTCTTAAAACCGCGCATCAAAAGGGTAGTTTGTGTCGCGGAGCGCGGAGCGCGGAGGTCGAGGTGACTTGGTAATATTTTTCTCTTGCTCAGCATACTCAAAAACAAGAGATAACCCGGGTTTTCTCGTTTGTAGCACGAAACAAATTTGTCACCCCATTGGCGGGTGGTTTTTGGCCGTTCGGGAGGTTGGTTCGCCTCGAGGAGCAGAACTCTGACATCACCATCGTGTTCAGCATCCTCAAAAACGGGAAGTGACATATATTTTGCCGGTGGAAGACGTCAAATACGCGATTCACCACTTTGGGGGTGGTTTTTGGCAGTTTGGGGGATAGGGTCAACTCAGGGAGCAGAACCAACATCACCATCATATTCAGCTTCCTCGAAAATGGAGTGAGGAGTAGTTTGGTTGACTCCCCAGATACTTGGGTTTTTCGAGTTTTTTTTCCGACTCATAGAATGCACTAATATTTTCAATAGCTGTATACAATAGCGCTACCCATCATTTTAGGAATCAAGGAGAGAACGTCTATAGGGCGATACTTGTTTGAATCCATTTTCCTTTCTTAGGTGTTGGTTGCTCGAGCAATCTTTTAGTTGGACACCTTGTTTAAATGAAAGATGAAAGAATTAGCTCTAAGGCATATATTTTGAAGATAATGGCTGGAATTTCAAAGGTCCTCGTTGATTTATTAGTATTCATGTTTTTCAGAATATACCTACTTAATTTCACATTGATGGAATACTATTTCTGACATCATCGGTTGTTTTCTTATTATATTTAGCCTCACTTAACAGTTGCATGGCGCTTGCTTACAGCGATGTTTTCATTTGATTTGTTTTTGCTGCATTCTTTGGCGAAACAGCTTTAGCACATTGAATATTGAACTATGACTCATCTCATTGTCTTCTTTTTAAGACTGTTATTGAGGACAAAAACAACCTAGGCGGAATATCATTCCAGATATTCGCCAAATACTTAATCCATCCATTTGAAACCGGAAACAAAGACTAGACGTCAAAAGAGTCCTGCCATTTCAAAGTGCCTGTGGTTCGATGGGGTCGAAATTTACCGATCGTTAGGATGCCATCTACCACCTATAATTTTGGTACATTATAGTATATAATTTTCTATGAATTATAAACTTATAAATTCTATTCGGCGATCTACAACTAAAATGACATTGGGAATTTTGGATTCGATTCAAGATAGAGCTAACTATACGAATGGATATTGATGCTGCTCTTACAATCTCGATAACCACTTTGAAACATTGTTACACTCTAGACAATCAGTCTATTTTATCCTATTTTTAAGTTGCATCGGTAATATCGACGCGAATGACATACTTGTGCTACAAATGTAGTAAATCATCCCTGAAGCTCCATTAACTGTTGAACATCACTTTACTACTCATCGTTTTACTCGAGCAACAAAGTTGTGGTGTTCCCTACCAGGTATTTTCTGGATACGTTCAGCACTTACGGTGTTTCTGTGGTGTGACACGTCTGACCTTTGTGAAGTACCGTTCAATAAAAAAGAAAAATCTGTGGAAGTTTGGATGTTTTTAATCTGTGAGAATTAATAAAGGAATTTATATAATTTAATAAAACTTTATACGGGTTTTGGTAAAGCCAAATTTTGAATAGAATCTGTTCAAATTCTCGTATTTTTCAACTTTGAGTTACTTTAGGTAATTTAACTAACTTTGAGCTAATTTAGGAATGCTGAAAATACGTTGACCTATCACAACACCATGAATATCATTCTGTGCATATCAAATAATTTTAAAAATAATATTAGAATAAAATATATAGGTATATCATTTGCATTAAATAAATATTATATAAAAATTAAATATCAGTTATGTTATTATTATTATTATTGTACAATTGGATATATTACCAATGAAAATATTAAGAATTAAGTCATTTTAACATAATTGTACACTCAATTCTGTTTCAAGTATTACATATGTAATTATATACGTATTACGTAACTAATAAACATTAAATCCTCTACAATATAATATATTTTAATTTGCTTTAATTATATTTATTATGTATTTCAAGTATAAGGAATTAAATAAACAAAACCGACAACTCTGTCTGAAGAGTCCACTTGACCAACTTGCCATGTCTAAAATAACATTAAACATTTCACAGATTTTCTTATACAGTGTGGCTGCAAAGTAGCGTGAATTCGATTTTAATTTGGTTTTGCAAGAGGTTCTTGAAAATTTACGTTACGTTACAATACAGTAAATTAAATATATAAATTTTCAGACATATTTCAACAACTTTTAGAAGTTTGTTTTGGTTTCTGAAGAGAAAACGTATGATGTAGGCACTGCTTCTGACTAAGTGAAGGGACTACTTGGGATAGGTCGCTTGCCATTATTTCCAAGGCGTGAAGTTTGGTAAAGTAAGAAAAAACGCTCTAAATTTTCAAGAATTAAATCAATATCCAATCAGTACCTAATTTATAGAAAATTCGAACTTGCTGAATGATTATTTTTATGTTTATTAGTAACACACAAAAATTGTGTATGAACAATCAAATTTTTTCATAGAGTTAATAATATTTATACTTATTTGTCAGAGGTCCGAGGATTCTTTAAGAGCTCAGACATTTTTATGAGAGGCATCGACACAGCTATTTGACAAGATGTTTCAACTCTAGCCCTGCTCATCAGGAAGTGTCTAAGTCTAATTATTCTCCACGTATTTTATGAACGGCCCCCTTTAAATGTATTATCACTGATAAACTATGAATAAAATCTTCATAACTTTTTTAACACCATAATAATATTTATTCAATAATTATGACCACACTGTATTTCTTACAGCACTGAGAGTGATCCACTTTTTACGAAAATTGCATCATTACTATAGACAAGTTCTAGTTGAAAAGGTAAAATTTCGAAAATGCAAATAACATCTTAATGATGGTCACTGTAATAGTTCTCAAACTAACCGTTAGTGTTACACAATTGTATGGGTGTACATACGTGATATCTCTTACTTTACATCAATGTAGAAATGTATATGTGTAAAAAATTGTATAAGCAATAGCAAAATATATCATCCGATTAATTACAAAATGATCTAGGCAAAAGAAAAGTTATTGGTACTTCTTTCTCGATTAATTAAGTATATAAGCATGTAGTCTGGAAATAAATCACGTTATGTAATGTTTTTGGTCTACCGTTGAATAGATAAATATTTATGACATCGTTAAAATGTACTAATATCTAATATAAGAGTGAAAGAATGCTGATGACCGTACACAATGATAATTTTGTCCTAGTTCCTTCATCTTAGGTTTTGTTTCTTCACAAATTGAAGACGCTCTAAAATCACTAATTATTAAAAATTATATTTTGACCTCAAAAAGGGCCCGTATTCAATAGGACTTGATGAATTCACAAAATTCAAGATCTTATTAACAACCAGTTTCAATTTTGGCCATAAATATTAATAAATAAACGTTTGGCGCATTAAACAATTTAAAAAATTATCTCGGCTCCTACATGTCCCAGAGCAACAATTTTTTTTATAAACTTGTAGAAAAATACCAGCAACTCAAATATGAAAGATTTGTGCAGATACGTTCATTTGTTGTAAAGTTACTTGCAAAAAACGCCGCTCCGAAAAGTAGCAATGTTGTTAACGCCATTTTGACGGTCAAAATTATTGAAAATCGATACGCCCATAACAGATTCGTAAAATTGACGTCTTGACGAAAAAAATTAGCTGTGGTTGAATTATTTTTGATAACGTTAATAGGTGAATTTTTCATTAAACATTTGGGACTTTTTTAATAAACAAATAGAATTTCTCGAAAACTAATAAACATTTTAAAACGAAATTTTTTTTTGTAAGTTGAGGGTAATGAGACACATATTCCACCAAAGTTTCAAGAGTCTAGCATTTTTCCTTTCAGAGTAAAAAATACTTGAAATTTTCGAAAATTTCGATGGTTTTCGGCAATTATTTAAATAAATAATCAATGAAATGAAATCAACCGGGGCTTAAATTAACCGGTTTGGAATTACCTAGTAAACAGAAACATTCAAAAAAATTAATCTACTGCAGTCTTACTGCAATTTTAAAAAAACTCCAAATTTCATGATTTTTTCACATAAAAGTGACTTATGAACAATGTTCTGTTTATTTGATTTGGGAGGAATCGCAGAGGTATATTCCTTATAACTAAATACACCTGTTTTTACCTACGGCTATCTGAAACGAATTAGTTACACCGTTTTTTCTATTTCTGCAGGCCTATTAAGGATAAATGAATAAAACAACATATTTGACTTAAATGCACTTAGTAACTGTGAGAGATAAGTACATCCCTCTGGTGGTCAGTTGCTACTACCAGTCAAGATATCGAAGATGTCTAGTGACCGATAGCGGCTTGCCAAGCAAGCACCAAGAGCGGCGACCTCTAGCCCTGATGGACTAAAACATGCTTAATAAATAGGATTATAGGAAACAACTACTGGACGGGCAAAGGCCCCGACTCCCATTGAATTATACCTATAAATCCAAAATTGGTAGCCAAATTTGTTATTTGTCTTTTCTCCACCAGACACAGACCGGTTTCGAACTCTTTATGTTCTCATCAGTGTGCCACAGGTAGCTGAAAAGACAAATAACAAAGGCAAACCAAACTGGTCTATGGCCGACCCAGCACATAGTAACTGTGAGAGATAAGTACATCCCTCTGGTGGTCAGTTGCTACTACCAGTCAAGATATCGATGGGAGTCGGGGCCTTTGCCCGTCCAGTAGTTGTTTCCTATAATCCTATTTATTAAATGCACTTGCCAGATAGAACATTTTTCTTTTTAACAGTATCACCGTTTCTTATTACATTTCTAGTAAACCGTAGAAGTGTAAATGTAGTGTTTTTAAAGAATGGCACATATTTTTACTGCAACCCTAATAACTTTATATCCATTTGGACAGTTGTTCGAGTGCAGGTCATAGCCAAGGAAAAAAAGCGATTGCCAGTAAGACCTGGATTGGAGGTCCCAGGTACAAAGGTCTACGTCCAAAATTTTGAATTCTATGCATTATCGAGCCATACGAATGATTGATGATTCAGATTTGATAATTAACTTACAGGTTATAATGTGAGCGATCTGACTTTTTTATTGATATTTTGGTGGAGATTCTCCAATAGAAGTTGTGGTGCTCATCATTACGAACTTCATAATACAATCATATAAGGTCTAATAACACACCCATTCAATTCTCTCTCATATTTATATTCAATTATGAATAAATAACGCAAATATTTTCAAATTCTTTTTATTCTTTATAATTTTTATCAGTACTTATTGGAAAATAAATTTCGGCAAGCTAAATGAAAAATAGTTTTTAAAGATGTAGTTTCCTTGTATTAGTAGGATGTAAATATTAATTAAACATAAATAAACTAAAATGAATAATCTGTTAAAAAATTTTGCTTTATAAGAAGTGTAATTAAAAATATACTTTTAATAACTTTAGATTTTAAATAAGGTCAATGTTTAAAAAAAAAAATATGGTAAAAAATACATAGGCATATGCTAATAATTTAGTATCTTTCATCTGTAAAGAAATGTTGTGTAATTACCTTTAATAATAGATGGATTCTAAAATGTATACTTATTAATTAAATTTTGACAAAAGAATAATTTTCCTAAACTGTTTGATTTTATAATATAAATATCAGTCTTAATAAATAATTTAACACATCTGTTATCCTCGTCATCATGCATAATAGTGATAATAATTAACCAAACACATGTACACTTATATACAAAATGTTAATTATATAATTTTAAGAGACAAATTAGAAAAAGTAATTTGTAATTGAAAGATCATATACATATAATTATTTTATTGCATAGTTTATTAAACAAAAATATAAATAGTTTAGTTATGTGGATATTTATTGAGTGCTAGCTCTTGTGATATTAAGCAGTATTTATTGTGCCGATTTATTTATATGTTAACTGACGGAAGGAAAATCGGTAATGTAAATAGGGCAGGATTCCTTTTAAAATTCAAACGTCAGCGCTGTTTCCAAAATGTATGCACAACAATTTTTAATTTATGTTAATATATGTCTTGAAAATTCAACCCAACGAGACGTGATATTTTTAAATTAAAATTTAAAGTCTTCTTAACATTGTCATCCCACTTCATGGTATCTCAACAAAACTTACGCCAATAAAGCCGAGACATTCTTAAGCACGAATTACTTTAAATTGTACACTCATTCTAGTGATTTGTTTGAAACAATAAAAATAGATTCTTTTTTATCCAAGTATTCTAACGAAACATGAAAAATAATTCATTTGTCCCTTTAGGTGTAAGTGAAGGAATTTTATCATTTAGTGTAGTTCAGGAATATTTTTGCCAGCGTGTCAGAATTATTCTCAAATAGCCAGTTCTTATCTTTATTCAAAAAGCGTTAATGCACTTGAATAATTTTCTACTAGTCTAAATTATTAACATTGACACGAATATTAAGAATATTGATCATTGAATATTGATATGAGAGAAAATTTAAAACTGACAACTCGGGCTATTAGATATAAGAATGATCAAAGATACAACATTTTTATGCGATTCATCATTATTCGACATTAATTCCATATATAAACGGTTTATCTGAGAAATTACCTACGTCGTGTCGGTAAAAAATTTAGCGTTAAGACAATTTTTCAAACAATTAATATCGGCGAACAAGCCCATGTGAGACGTCATGTTATGAATAGGTTTTAAGCAAAAATGTTTTATTATATCATAAAAATTTTATTTCTTAAAAAGACGACTAGTTTCGGAGCTAAACTAACTCCTCTTTAGGTCAACTATAAAAAAATTAAGCAATAAAAAGTTAAAAAAGTTTTACATACCAACAAACTACCAAGATTAGTGTCAAATTAAATTCAAATATATAAACAAATGGATATTATTGCAAATTTAAAAAAGGTCACTTAAATTACAAATTTAAAATTATATGAGTAATTAACTAGCAACTAATCCAAAAAATCAAATTCACATATAAATTCATTACTTAGAAAACGAGACAAAACCTATATTAGGTAATTACTCATACTTACAATTTTAACATGAGAGTTGTCAAAATATGGTAAAAAAGGACATCACACGCTGTATTGCAATCACTCCAACTTGGTTTCGAACGAATGTCATGAACATTAAAAAACGCAACATTTTACAAAATATAAAATTTTTGTGAGATATAATAAGACATTTTTACTTAAAACCTATTCATAAACAAAATTCAATAAACTGTATTTACAGTATTCCATGCGAGTGTAATAAACATTATGTGGGTGAATCATCTAGACATTAAGTAAATAAAAAATATAAACAGGCGCAACCGGCAAGGGGCCGAGATTTTAGTATTGTATTTTTTTGCCAATAGCTTCAGGATTGTTATCAATTTTTAGTGATACGGGAAGGTATTTGTAATTCGGTTGCATAGCCCTAAATATTGTAGATAATTCTGTAGTTATTGGCAAAAAAATACAACACTAAAATCTCGGCCCCTTGACGGATGCACCTCTTTATATTATTTACTCAATGATCTAGACCTCTTAAATGCTACTTAATGTATAGGGTTAGTTTTATTAATGTAAACCCCCCATTATTATTTTTATTTTTGACCGATTCGAAAAATAAAAAAACTGGCCTTACATGTTTTTTTACGTAGACTCCACTTCTGCTAACGCATTGGCAATAGCGTATTAAATATACAGGGTACGCAAAAAAGTTACGTTTTTTAAATGGAACACCCTGTATATTTTGACAGATTTGAATTCCTACAATCATTCTGATTACAAATATATACACACACATATTGTATAATCGCTTTACTGGTTTTTGAGTTATTTTCACTTTATTATGGATAAGTTGAAACAAAAGCGTTATTTTATAAACTCATATAATAAAGCAATAAATGGAATAAATCAAAAACAAAATATATATGAATTATTAAAACAAATTACGTAACATTTTCAACATTAACTTCGATACATTTTAAACAACGTTTAATAAAATTCGAACGGAGTCCAGATAAGCCTTAACCCAGTGAATTATTTTCTATGGGGATTGCTCAAAGAAAAAATTTACAGTAAACCAGTGGAAAATTTTAAATAAAAAAATCAAATTGTAAAAAATATAACTTTGCTAAATTTGGATGCAGCACTTTTTCTTCGAAAAATTCTTTCGAATTTTATTAAACGTGGTTTGAAATGTATCGAAGTTAATGGTGGTTGGTTATGTTGAAAATGTTATATAATTTGTTTTAATAATTCATATATTTTGTTTTGTTTTAGATTTATTCCATTTATTAATTTATTATATGATTTATAAAATAACGCTTTTGTTTTAACGTATCCATAATAAAGTGAAAATAACTCAAAAACCAGTACAGCGATTATACAATATGTGTATATATTTGTAATCAGAATGATTGGAGAAATTCAATTTTGTCAAAATTTAAAAAACTAAACTTTTTTGCGTACCCTGTATATTTAAAACGCTACTGTCAATCCGTTAGCAGGAAGTAGAATCTACATAAAAAACTGTGTAAGGCCGGTTTTTTAATTTTTGGAATCCCTCAAAGATGAAAATAAAAATGGGGGTTTACATTAATAAAACTAACGCTGTACAATTGGGCGAGCACAAAAGTTATATTAGAAGAGGTGATATAGAAAAATCTAAAATTTGTGAACATGCTTGGGAAAACAATCACAGGATAAAATGGGATTCAGCAAAAATTTTGACCAAAGAAGCAGACAGCAAAAGAAGAAAAATCAAAGAATCTGCAATAATTTTACTTAATGAAGATAAATGCGTATCAATAGAATGTTGTTCAACTTGGTTACTAATGTCGAGAGAAGAACTCAACAAAATTAATAATTTTTCAACATTTTATGGTAAGTATCTATGGAAATGATATAAACAATTTTTATTTTATGCCATGTTATTCTAAACGTTACATAAAAAATCTAAAGCCTAAACTTTGAAAAAGGAAACAGCTATAGCTATAGTTTCCGAAACGTCAGCGCAGTATTTTTGTATTCATTTAATTCCTAATAGTTGTCAAAAAACACCCTCTAACTGTTCCTCTGACATATGACAATTTCCCAGTTTTAAACTGGGTAATTTGAATATTTTTTAGATAAATCAACTTTTTGGATAGGAATCTCAAGAAATGTGGTAATAAATCCCAAGAAAGAAAAAGAAGAGAAATCATCTTGAATAACTTTAGAAATAGCCATTTTAGGTAGAGGAATCATCTTATATTATAGATAGATAAATAATGTTTCTCTTATTTTGAAGAAGTTTCTCTTGTTCAACTGTTTATCCCACAGGACAATAGACTTAAGAAAATAATGCAGTGATTCTTTAACTGATTCTAAATATAAATGTACTCTTTCAAACTTTCAAGTTTCATTAAAAATATTTCACGAAAAGATACTGAAGTAAATTTGGATATTTTCTATCAAAAATTTCCCATTTCAGAAACAAAAGTAAAGAATTTACCTTAAAAATATCAGGAACATTTCACATGCAACAGAAAGTGAAGAAAGAAAAAATACTCTCGGCACCTAAGTCTCATTTTAAAATTTTTCCACTTTAAAGAAATCACTATTTTTGTTCTTCAGAACTCTTAATGTGCGTGTTTCGGAAATCAGCCTGTATAATAAAAAGTCAAGGAGCCTACATGCCATTTATCTTTTTTAAATCTTTTTTTAAAATTAGTTGAAGTTTTTATTAAATCGTTTAAATTATAAAATTGCTAATAATATTTGTTGCTAATGTCACCATAATAACTCATTTATTTGTTGTCTTTTAAATTTTATTGTGGGTTATCGATCGCCCACTTATTCTTTAAATCTCTTTACTGAATTATTTATATTCCAATTTCTTTCCTTAAAGTATAAACGGCAATCATATATATTTTAAACGATTGACTGTTAAAAATTGTATACGACAAAACAAAATTTTAATTGCATTAGCATATGTTATTGTCGTTAAATTTGTCATATGCGAATAATCATTGCATATATTAATATTGCAATACATATCGCAAACTAATGACTCTGGTTCATAATAATTATTGTACTTTAATGAAGTAAAAATATGTTGGCATTATTTTTTCGTTTTCTACTCTAAACGAAAATTTCGTCGAAAAAGTATACTAATGAGGTTATGTTTGTGTATAACTTCTTCGATATGAATCACAAGTAATTTCCAAGAAAAGAAATAAACAAATTTGTGTTGATTTCCATTTCGATGTTCGATTTCTTAATTAATAAGAACTACCTGTAACGTAATAGTTGGAAACGGGAGATTCTGCAAGATATTGAAGGTTATCATCATTTCTGTTTTATATGCATTAACCACTTTCTATTCGGACAAATCAAATGGTTAAATGTTAATACATCTGTTGCACTTGTTTCCTTTTACCACTAAAGATAATGGGCATGCGTTATATATTTTTGAAATCAGGAGATTGGCTACTTTTTAATTATTTCATAATATACAGGTTGTCGCCAAAATTTTGTTGGATGTTAACTATTTCCGGCTAAACCGGAAGTTAGGTGTATGAATAGCATATGTCTTTATAACAACAATAATATACCATGTCGATTTTTGTAATAATATACAGGGTGAACATTTTTTGGAAAATCGGTTTTTTGACAATACCTCGTATATTACAGGCTCTATCGCTTATTCTAGCTTATAATCGGATTTCTCATAAAAAATACATGAGAATAGATTTTGGTTTTTCATTTTAGCCCAATAATAAAGTCAAGAAATCGAGTGGGCCTCTTACGTGGGACACCCTGTGCCCGCGTCATGTTACAACTGCTTAACTTATATTTTTGTTTCAAATTTAGCCAATATGTCAAATATCATAAAAGTGGCTAGCATTTGCAATTGGCAGCCATATTATCGTCCTATCTTTGTAACAGGTAGATAAATTATTTGAAATAATTTATATTCAATTATGACAAATAGGTAATAAAATTGAGAACTTTATTATTAGATAGAATTTAATAATCTATAATAATAAATTAAAATAGCACGTACTTTTTAAATATTTCGTTATATTTCCGCTTAATATACTTTATCTTTATTACATTTAAAAAAAATAAACCGGAATAGTGAAATTTACCGCAGTTCATGTCCCACGAAAAAAAAAAGCGATCAATGAAAACCCACATGTCAGTTGTTGTAATATTATAACCCCGCATCCATTTTCTGTTCAGCGAAGTGAAGTATTTTAAGTTAAGTAAAGTAAACTTTAGAAGTAAATATTTCCTTGTGTGGGTTAAGTAGCAGCATTTTTTTAAGATAACAATTAATTTATTTTCTAATAAAATATGTTTCACTTAGAAGTCGTACCCCTGTCTTTTAGCTGCAAACTGCAATGCTGGTTTACTTACCTAACTCATTGGGATCAGTTTACTAAGTCTACTTTATTTAGTTGGATAATAAGTATGTTTGATGTTTGTGACAGAACTAAAGAATCCAGATACGAATTCTAATTAAGAAAAACATATTTTTTTCAAGAACCACGGGCATTTACTTAGTTACGAAGATAGTAACGAAGTGATTTTTCCAGTCAAGGAATGTCCGTTTTTGCTTTAAATATTACCATCACTTGGGTACATCCTGCCGTCACTTTTTAGTAAGTAAGTCCTGTTTTAGTTAAGTTAGTAATGAGTTGTGAAAAAGCCCGCTGGTAAACAAGCAGTCAAGTAATTAATAGATTAATTTTCGATAATCCCCCGCATAATTAAAATCCGAGAATTATTATAAATAATGATCGAGTCGGAAATAAAAATCATTAGTTACTGAAACCGGTTAAAATATTAATCCGTGTCCGCTTCAATCCGCTTCATTTTGCAAAGATAGTCTAGAAATTGCAAGTAACTCATTTCCGGTTATTGATGCTCCGAGTCAATGTTACTAATTACATAATACGCCCGACCTCCGTAAGTAACGCCGTGTTGTGAGTACGAGTCCGTCGTTTCAAGTCAGTACACCCCTTCAAGTCAGTACACGACATCTAGATACGTCATAAAAGTAATAAAATTTTAATTTAATAGCTGATTAATATTATTTTCCTTTTTTATTGAATATTTTGTATTTTCTCTATAGTACGAGTATAGTCTGATTACTTTAAAAATTTAGCTGTTAATGTTTAAGTTAAATATAAGTAATTTTTTATTTTATTTTACACATACAATATAGTAATTTGTTGATATAATGATCTCATGTTTTCCTTTTATACAATACCCTGTAAATGGTTTTCTGTTGGGTTTGAATAAATAAATAAATAAATAAATAAATAAATAAATAATGTTCAGTCCGAGAAAGTCCGCAGCAGTCCAGGTTGTCCGAGACCGTCCGCATCAGTATCAGATCCGATCTTCAGTCATCAGTTCCAGATCAATCCGAAGTCGTCACCTTTTCCGTCCGTAACCGCCACTCCGAGTTATAATAGTAAATTTTCTTGAATATAATATTGGTAAGAATACACCGTGGTCCGCTACTATAGCGCCGAATTCAGTTAAGTATAGATATTCAGAGGTCTTATTGTTCATGAATATCGCCGTAGTATAGGTACTACTAAATCAAACTAGAGCTAATTAGTAATACCTCCGTTGGTCTTTTGTTTTTCATACAATATGCATCAGCTGGTTAGATCTGTTCGTTCGGGCCATCTATAAAGCTCTAATGCATACAGTTTTACCGGAAAACTTAACTCACGAAAAATAGTCCTTGATAAATAGCTCTACGTTTGTGGCAGTAGTTCGCCGTATTATAAAACATTCTATATAGACTAGAATATCTATAGCTAACCGACTGCCCGCCGTTCATGTTATATCCTATTTCATTTGCTTGCCGTCCGAAATAATTTCAAACCGCGAAAACCGGTTATCCAAATTCACCGTCTTCCGAAATAAAATCGTATTCACGCGAAAAGACTCTTGATTTCCAGCCCGCCTGTTTATTATCGTTTTCAAATTTGTACATACTCGACTGCCAAGTCGCTGAAATATCCTAATTATTGATTTGTTCATTAATGTTTTAATAAATAAATACGTTGGTTTTGTATGACTGATGGTCGAGATGGTAGAGTACCTGCCTCTCACCCAAAAGTCCCGGGTTCGAATCCCGGTCGTGGCAATGGAAAATACTGTGAGAGGGATATTTCCATTATACACGGATATTGGATGTGTGTCCCTTGTCTTTAAATGTGTAGCCCCCTCCCGCACAAGGCTCAGCCTTCTGGGATAAAGGGGGTCGTAATTACATGTGGTGTATTTATATTTATTTATTATTTACATAGGTAAAATTCACGAGTTATTATTTCAGTCATTTATTTCTAATTAACCCGTTTGAGCAATTGTCTAAGTACGTTTAACAGACAGTCAGCTCCAGACCTCTGGACAAATAATAGTATCTCCATCTGTTAGCTACACCGGAACGATCTCCTCTAGGAGAACCAAAGAAGTGTTGTTCCTTGCACTTAAAAACTAAGGAACTGGCGCCCGAGTTTTCCGTCTAAAAAGGTTACGTAAGTATACCGGGTGACCACGAGATGAGGTTACACTCTGTAACTTATTTGTTAGTAAACCGATTCATTTTAAATTTATAGGTGAGGCATAACATCTAAATGCGCAACTTTTGATACTTGGTAGCCTTATTTTTTACTTCCGATTTAGCCGGAAGTGATGTGAACTTTCTTATTTTAATAACAACTCTACCTGTTTTTGTAATGTATCTTACTCGTTATAAAATTTACAATACAATGATATGTCACACATTTCAAAATGGCCGAATAATTAAATTTTTTTAAAAATATTAAAATGACAATTAAAAGATATTGAAAATTAATTTTTTTCCAAAGTTGGCCGTGAAATCAAAAGAGTAATGAATGTGACATGTTTAATTTTTAATTTGCATCAAAATTTCGTTTTGGCGGCAAGATATTAGAAAAATAAAATAAATATTAGGAGAAATTTTTATTTAATTTTTATATTTTGTGAATAATTCGGTACGTTAATGGCATTAAATCAATGAGAAGAAACAAGCAATTGCAAAATTTAAAAAAGTCAGGTAGGTGTATTTAAAAAAAAATAGTTTTGAGTATTTAAAAATTGCAGAAAAATATTTATCTTATTTTCCTAATATCTTTCTGCCAAAACGAAATTTTTGTACAAATTAAAAATTAAACATGTCAAATTCATTACTCTTTTGATTTCACGGCCAACTTTGGAAAAAAATTATTTTTCAATATCTTTTAATTGACATTTTAATATTTTTGAAAAAATTTAATTTTTCGGCCATTTTGAAATGAAATGTCACTGTGTGACATATCATTGTATTGTAAATTTTATAACGAATAAGATACATTACAAAAACAGGTAGAGTTGTATTTAAAATAAGAAAGTTAATATCACTTCCGGATAAATCGGAAGTAAGAAATAAAGCCACCAAGCGTCAAAAGTTGCGCATCTAGATGTTATGCCTCACCTGTAAATTTCAAATTAATCGGTTTAATAACAAAGAAGTTATAGAGTGTAACCTCATCTCGTGGTCACCCGGTAGAGCGTCATTACAAGATCAATGGTTAAAATTTATCCTTAAACAAATTAAAAATGCAATTGTGATTTGCTTCGGACTTGGGAGAGTGGGAGCTGCCGATGTCTTAAAGTAGTTCCAACTCCACAATAAACTGTAGCGCGTTGTCTCTCTTTCCTAACACAAAATCTTAGGATTTTTTGAGAGTAGCTTCAGGGACTTGAAAAGTGGTTAAGAAAACATTTAGAGAAAGAAAAAGCTGCTAAAAATTTGGGGATACAATTTATATGACAACAGAACTTCAAGCTTCACCCAATAAGTAGAACGTAATCGTTTGTTACTAAAATTTTATATTTGGCGGTCAATATAAATATTGTTGTTAATAATAATCGAAACATTCCTAAGTGCAATTTACTCCCGTCCATGTAGGTTGTACTTATACGGATATGCTATGGCCATAAAGTGATTTAAAAAAGTTCGTTGTCTGTCTAGAGCACATCGTAAAATCTCCAGAACGTTAAAACGATTATGGAAGTGAACTGGTTTTCTGAACCATTTCAATGCGAAATTCTCGACGAAAGTAAAAGTAATATCCATACGTATGTATAACGGTCATGAAAGTGAAAGAAGTTCACATACACATTCCTCTAGATGTTCGGTAATAGTTTGCTAATAAATTTATTTTTGTAAGATTTATGAATGTTTGTATAATTTTGTGGTTTTAATTATTAGGCTAAAATAATACAAAAAAAATTATAGATATTAGTATATTATTAGTATTAATGTTTTGTATACTACTATTTATTTATGTATTCTATGTTAAATGTAAATAAACATTATTATTATTATTATTATTATTATATAAACTCCAATATACAATTTCTTTAGATCATTGTTAAGTGAAAATATAATTAATTAACCCAACGTTAACTGACAAGCTAACAAAATGGCACCTTTTTCGAAGTGAATTAAGCGACAAAATAAAACCTAATGTTCTACTACAAACAATAAAGCAGCCAGAATAGGAAGCGCAAAAGTTAACAGTCGATGTTCAACAATCAGCTTGAAATCATACTGTAGATTAAAAGATGAACAGTTGGTAATAATTACTCAGTAGTAAAGTAGTAAGTAAATTTGTAAATTATTTGCCTAGAAAAGAAAAACTAGGAGAAGATGGCAGCAAACCAGAAGCCCTGAAAATAAAGATATTATATAATAGACTCTCACTGCAACTCAAAAGAGAAATACAATAACTAAAAAATGAAAACGTTGAGTCATATCTATGCGAATTAACCGATAATAAAGATATAGACTACTCGTTGTGGAAGCAACAAAAAGACAAAACTCAGATTCCCCTATAGGAGAAGAAGAACGAGAATTGACAAAAAGCAACAGGCAAAAAGCTGACCTCTTTGCAGAACACAATATTTGAACCTAACGAAACGAATTTAGAAAACGGTCTAGTGGAAATGCTGATAGAAGAAGATATTTAGCTAGTCACACCAAAAGAAGTTTCAATAGAAATAAAATATTAATTCGACAAAAGCACCTGTTCATAACTTAATCACAGGTGCAGTTCCAAAATTACCACAGAATATCGTTGTCAAACTTACAGAATTAATGCAGTATTTAGACTGAAACATGTGTCGAGTATGTGGAAGATTGCAGAAGTAATCATGATCCCAATACCAGATAAAACAACGAATGAAGCCAAATCGTACAGACCAATAATATTAAAATTCTTTGAGAAACTACTACTGCAAAGGCTCAAACTAATCATACAAACAAAATCCAATAAAAGATCGTCAAATCGGATTCAGATCTCAACACTTCACCATATATTAAGTTGATTACAGATTTAATAGAAAAAATATACGAGGAAAAAGAAATATGCTAGGAATTTTTCGTGGACATGGCTCATGCATTTGACAAAATATGACATAAAGGGCTTGTCAACGGAACTCAGGTGAGTATTTAGGGAAGAACCTAGATGGGAAGCTGAGATGGAAGGAACAAATTAAAAAAAAAGAAAAGAATTAGACACAAAATACGAAAAATTATTTTGGTTAATTGAAAGAAAATCACAATTATTATCAATACATAACAAATTGCTTATCTACACCTGAGCATTGAAACCAATCTGGACTTATGGCCAGTGTCGTAGCTGGGAACTATGGCGCCCAGGGCAAGCATCATAATTTTGCGCCCCCACCCTCCCTAATGGAGTTTGTTGATACAGGGTGAGTCGTGAGGAACTTTATAAACTGACTTGAGTGTTTGATTAATGGTTTTACTGGTTTCAAAAATCAATATGTAATATCTGTACCTATTTAAGAAGAGTAAAAAAAACACTCCTTTATTACACATATATTTATTACAAAAGTTGCCAAACTGTTAAAAACAAACATCAATCACTATTAAAAAATAATTGCAATGCAGAAAGAAAATAAAACTAGAATGCAACTTTTCTTGATTTTTCCATAGCAAATTTTAACTTAGCGTAGATCAAGTAGCGTGATTTGTCAGCCTGCGATTTTGCGCCCCACAAGGCTTGCGCCCCTGGCGTGGGCCCCGGTTGCCCTGCCCTAGCTACGACGCTGCTTATGGCATACAGATCAGGGAATAAGAATTCCGAAACAAAGTTCTCCGAAATATCATGGTATAATGATAAATTGCACAGGGACTTCAAGAAGAAATATGATAAGTGTATAGAAGCAGAGTACAGTATAAAAGTGCAAGTACACAAGTTAAAGAAGAATGAAGCGACAGAACAAATTAAGGACCTAAGAGACACCAATGGGTGATATCTTAGTCTTAAGCAATTTTAGATCATTGGGGTTAGGATAAAATAACTGGTTGATCAATTGCGACCAGGTGTAATATTCCATTTAGTAACAAAAAAAATTTTATCCGAAAATTGGTAACTTGATAAATTTTCAGAACGCTCAGTCTGAATCAGTTGCAATTATTGCAAATCAATACAGTGATATTTAATTATTTTCGTATTTTTTTTATTGATTTAGAAATGTTGTTAAAGTGTGCATATTTTTACTGATAAACGGTAAAGTGTGCATTTTTATTACTGATAAACAGTTAGTAATGTGGATTTCCTGAAAACATTACAGAATTAAACATGATCAAATGGGAAAATAATAATTTTAAATACATAAAGGTTGTTAATTTATTTTTAAACTGTAGCTCCTCGGCAAGTTCTCTCTTCATATTATACATTATTAAATAACTAATTAGATCAGCAACTTTCTTGTAATGTATACTTAAATATAATTAAAATTACCTTTCTTCCGTAAGACATATGTGGTCACCAACCAGTTTTCCACATAAAACGTGCGCTGCAATTGAAGTAAATATGCATAATAACATCCACATGACGACCTGCAACAATAATTTATAGAGTAAAATATTTTTATAGTATATTTTACTTAAATTAAAGTATGTAATTAAAAAATATTTGTGTAGAATTTGTAACTAAAATTTAATCCTATCCTTTTCATTAGCCATTAAAAAAATGTTACTAAGAAGGTGTTGTGAAATTAAAAAGAAATTAATTTTTTTTTTGGAATCACATATTCATGTTGAGGCGAATGTTACACGGTGTTGATTTGATCCACCAAAAAAGTCAATAACGTAAAAGCTGTTCTTTATCAGAATTTTCGTTCAGGATGACAAAATCTTGAAAATATCAAAAACTCAGTCATATTCCCAGCCAAATGTATTTATTCATTCAAATAATTCAAGAGATAAAATGAATAAAATATGTCATTTAAACAAATTACTTGATCCTCTGGAATTATTTTGACTCATTCTGGTATATTCGAAAATATCTTACGGTTATAACTAGTTATTACAGAACTTCAGATATCGGAATCGGAGGCATTATTTTCCCACCCTGTACGTTGATTAATTTTATTCATTATTATTTATAGTTCTAAGTAGGTACTAAATAGTAGGTAATAAATTCTGTTTTGGAGAGATTATTTTACTAATAAGATGAAAAATACGTTTAAATAAACATAAATAAATATGCTATATTGCGTGTTTGCAATGTATTTCATCCAGTTTTATATTCATCTGAGTTTTGTCTGACTTTATTCGTACTTTGAAAACAAATGTTACACATTTAGTTAATATATAAATTAATTTAAAGGCAATATGCTGCAATCATTCGTCTATTACTGACGCATAATTAACCATAAAAATTAAAATTGAAGATAACAATTATAGGAATTCTATTATGTTGATATGAGAAAGAAATTAAAAATATTTTCCTTCAGCTTAATGTTATGATTACTTAACAGCATGACTCGGTTACAGTTATAGGTGAAGACGACGTGAGGTTGTTCTGATTAATGTTAATCGAGTGTTGCGAAAATATGTCAGTTTTACTACAAGTTGTTAAGAAGAACGGTTTATAATAAGCATGAAAACCTTAATTAGTGATTAAAAAATAATTACTTGCCTTTTATTCTGAGCAGGTTGAGCATACATTTAGCTCTCCATCAATTCTAAAATGACTTGAATGTGTTATTAGATTTATAGGTGTATTAACCAATTATTGTAGAAGAAATTATGATTTACGACAGGCAATTAGTGAATGCTGAAAATTAAATATATATTTTAATATATTAATTTTAAACGTATGCAATGATTTGCTTAATTATTTCATAAACACTAATTAAGACTTTAAACCGAATGAAAAAATGTACACTGAGTAAACAAATTGTACATCTAGTTCTAGAGACAAATTATTTCACTTCATAGTTTAAAAAAAAAATTAATTTCCAAATTAGAAAAAATTAAATTATTTTGATTATTTTTTACTATTACCTTAAAAATGCAAGAAATTTTAAAGTAAATACCTACTTTAGATTATTGTATGATACGTTTTAATAGTAACAATCATCAATCAGAAAATGTTTACCGAGGATATTTAATCCAAATATATGTATCAAAGGATATCTGGTTAATTGTCGAGTTTTATTTGTTTTTGAATTTTAAATGAATTTGATTCCTGTTCAAATTTCTTAAATTGATCTGCATATATTTAGGTGGTAAAGTCAGCTGCAATATTTAGTCTCTAAATGAACGTCACTCAAAAATGAAGCTGTCTAAATGATACAACTACTGAATAGTAACAATCATGTATTTCAGAAAATGTCTACTGAGAACAACATCCGTTTATACACAGTGTATTAAAATAAACATCTTATACGAATGCTCTGTATTTTATTTACTGTACAACAAGCTGGGACACTAGAGGTGTAATTCGTCTGGTCTTAAAGACACCGGAGCTTTTAAATCTTGCTAATAAGTTTGGAATCGGCTTTATATTTAGGATATAATTACTTGTAGAAAAAAAAATTGAAATAAAATCTATTCTAAATGTTCGACAATATAGCATATTTTAGAAAAAAAGGTTTACTGAAATCGGAGCAGTTGATACAACTGAATGTGAATTAAAGGATTATGAATGTGCAAATAGAAATTCAATTTGAGCGATGAATATAAAAGTAAAAGGCCTTTGATAAAAGGAAAATATAATTATTCAAAAGTGTTTTCATTTTACAACAAAAAAGTGTTCATTGCAGGATCTTGTTTTCGGGTGCCAGAGAGAGTTTTATACCTTCCTTTGGTCTTCCTCCGTGTATTCTTGCTCCGGCTCCTGATTATGTCTTTGAACCACTCCTCTTTTTTCCAACAATAATAATGTCAAGAGGTTGGTGGAACGTGATTAATAACTTCATGCTTAATAAGGGAGCTTCTATAATATTCACTATTATCCAGGTCGATTGAGTTCTGCTGTCTATATGCAGCTCATATTGCTTGGTAGTGTGAGTTTGTTTCGTTAAACTAGTAGTGTAACTGGATAAGATGGTAGTGTTAGATCTGCTGATGATGCTATCGAATACAAGTAACTAATTTTTTTACTTCTTTGCGAATGCTAGCCTAACAATACAATTTGTAGAAGCTCGCAAAGCCATTCTAAATTTTTTTTCCATTGGAAGACAGTCACTAACTGGTTTAATTTATCAAGTTATATTAATAGTCATAATATGTATAAAAATACGGTATTTTGACAATCCACAAATGTTTTCGGAAGTATCCACCTTAAAGTTGATATTTGGATTGGCTTCAATGAAAGAAGACATATATTGAATCAATATTTAGGGCACAATTGCAGGTGCCAGAATCGGGAAAAAACTGAGGTCCCCCTTTTATTTATCAGTTGAGAAATCTTAACATAGCGTCTTCCAATGCGTCACGATGGTACAAAAGCTCATATTGTACATGCGATATTAGATAAATGTAACCATAAAGTCGTATAGTCCTAAGACCTCTAAAAATTAAATTTTGAAAACTCTCGTTGATATTCTTGTAACCTTACTGAAAATAATTGACAGACGTATTGCTAGAGAACAAATAAAAAAAAGCAAAAAAATGTCTTGAAACAGGAGGAGTTCATTTCCAGTATTCTTATTTAATGGGTTGCAAGAAAATGAGGGAGTTAAATTGCAGACGGCAATAATGATGTTTCTCTCTGCTACACTAGGCGTATTAATTCGGGAGGAGAATATAGAATATGTTGGTAGACTGGGCCCAAAAATTAATAATAAAATCAGACCTGTATTACTTAAATTAACGTCACAGAACATGAAATCCTTAATTTTCTCGAATTGTTTTAAATTGAAAGGAACCAGTATGTACATTTCAGAGGATTTACCTAAAGAAGAGAGACTAATAAAAAACGTTTTGCTGAAACATTACAAAAATGCGAAACAACTAGGATTAAAGGCTACCATTAAAAATAATAAATTAATTATTAATGAAAAAATTTGGACGGTTGATGATTTGAATTTAATAGATAGTGCTAATAATCACTTATCAACTTTTGTTACCGAGATATGTGAGACTGTCCCAAATACAGCTCATTCTCAAAAATTTACTGAAGACTCAATGCCTGTTCACGAATCATTACCTTTACCGGTTGTCCAACAACATAACCCCCCACATACAGGCAAGTACGATACATTGCCCTTAAGGTGGCTAGCTTCAAAATCGCTTCGAAGGCATAGACCGGGTAATCGCCATTCGGAGCGTGACAAACTTATATAAATTAAATGGGAGTCGTGTAGAAAACATTATTGTATCAGAATACGTGAATTAGCCGCACATTACGACGGGATAGAGGAAAGCCATAAAATCTATTGTTCTCGAGCAATTGTACACTCAGGTCAAAAAGTGTTTATCTTGACTTTTATTTGGAAGAATTACCTATAGGATTTTGTATGCAGAGTGGAATAGTAATAATAATAATAATGTGGTTTTTATCACTAATAATTATTATCAAATAATAATTATAATAATAACAAAAAATCTGAGAATGAAATATGTATTAAGTTGTCAAGCGTCAAGCGTAATCGATAATTCGATCTTTTTTCCATAATCGCTAGTTATCATCTTCACAGCGTCTCATTTTGTTTGGAAGCAAAAAAGAAAATTTTTAGGTTCGATTTGGACCGAATTTTTTTTAATGGGAAGCCAAATAAAAAACGCACTAGTAGAGTTTATTGGATTTTATACTTGTACTTGTACTTACAGTTTCACAAAAAAAAATCAAATTTTTTTGTTTTTTAAAATTAAATAGACCACAAGTCACAAGTACGCACTTTTCTATGACTAGTTTATTTATAGTTTTGAAGACAATGAAGAAAGGATAAAAATAAAATTTCTGACATTTTGCAACGTGTTCAATGTATAATTTTTGAGGCAAGTAAGCCCGTAGATATGCTTGCGGTCGCGGATACACGAACGCCACGTGCCACGAATGCAGAAATGTGTTAAAGTAGACCACATCTTTATAGCGCACATAAAAAATGTTGATGTTTTAAATTCTCATCGGCATCAAATTATAAAGATGTGGTCTACTTTACAAGGATTCTAATAGCTGGCCATACTTGCGACCTGCGACAGCAACAGATTTTACGACAAGCTGTTCGCGGCGTTTGTGTCACTTCGACCAGGTCGCTAGTTGACGACGGGCTAAGCACTCATCATGTATTTCATTTTTTCTTCCCACCTTTAGGGTGGGAAGTTCTATTAGATTCAATCCAAAGAAAAATATAAATTTTTAATAGATATTCACGTTTTTGTTACGTAAACATAAACACCACAGAAATTAGACTACCCCCAAATCCAAAACCAAAGGCTATGCATCAGGGAGGGGCTACACATTTGAAAAACGCAGACAAACATCCATACCCACCGACATTGCCATTTGCTGATTCCGGGCCTCGATAGGCAGTGTGACCAGAGCCATGCCTGTCACTCATGCTCTAGCCCACTACGCCACCGAGTCGGTTAAAGATACCATAGGAATTGTTTGTAACTATTTTCAGATTGATGTCCACATGTCATGTACGGTAACATATCAAGGAATGTTATGACTATCATAACTGCCGCAGATGTTGGTTTGAAATCCGAGCTCGTTGAGCGAGGATTTTAAGACATTTGTTCAATAGTTTATCAGTTTCAGAAAATAAAGACATTATTAATAGATATTACCTTTTGATATTCTCTTATTAATAACGTTTTCATTTCATTAGTTGGTCAAGTCTGTATGGGTTGATTTGTCGCCATGGTTACAGTTATATTTTGTTTGTTTTTATTTGTTACCTTTTTTCATATTACATAAATGTTTACATTTTTAATGTCACAACGGCTACATAAAAATGGACCTTCGATTGCCTGACAATACATTTCAGTTGGATTTCAGTATTTAATTATTATTGTTTGGAGTTTTCTGTCTGTTTGTATTAATAAATAGCCCTATAGTTTCATTATTTATTATTTCATCTGTTGACAGTTATTGACAGATTTGTATTGTAATATTACCGTACAAGCAATAAATATAACTGTACAACTTTAGTTATGACTTATTTATCAGCCTACTTTTGCATATGTAAACAAAGGATTAATATCCTGAAACCGATAAAACAATTTTTTTTTTGACAAGCTGTGGCTTCGTGTGTTTTAGTCACAGGGTGAATTTAGTTCTAGATTTTTCAATGGCAAAAATCAAGTTAATTGCCCATGTCACAAGTCATCAATCTGTCAAAGTAACTCGACTGCACTGTTACCATGTTTATTGATATGATAATAAATGGAATAATAAAATAATTTCCAAATTTTTTATTTAGATATTTGCTGTCGTAGAAAAAGTATAGTATGCAACCAATTCGTTTTATAAACTTGTTATAGTTAGTCACTCATTTTATTAAACACTCGATCCGCTACGTTTCGCTCGTGATTAATAAAACTCGTGACTAAAATGACGTTATTCCGAATCCAATTAGTTATTGTAGAATAACTTAATTGCAGGGGTACAAATACGAACCTAAATGAAGAATCCCCCGCTATATACAAAAAGTCACCAACCACTACAATACATTATTATAACACAAAATACTTATTTGAGACCTGTCTATCAAATTAAGAATTTCTGCGTATTTAGTTACGTATTCGATTATGTAAATCAACCACTAACTTATCAACATAACCAAGCACGGCTACATATTATGCACTATAAAACCGGGACACGACGCGTGTGTTATTTAACGCTCGAGTCTCCCGGACTTTATTACTACCTACTCATTGCATTTCCATTCATAATAAACGCGCGTTTAGACGTGAGTTAAATCAACGCTCGTGTGTCTCTACACTAAGCACAGCAATTGTGCGTTACCTCGTGGCTCCCCAACCAAAGAATACCTAATTGCATGGATTTTTTGCGTCTTTCAGACGGGAATCAGTAAAAATAGTATACCTACTATATTTCAACGTAAAAAATACACAGAACTCATGCTAATTTATTTCATGTCTGGGATGAGAATGACAATATATTTACAAAACAAAAATTTGGCTGATTTACGAAAAAAAAACGGGAAACCCTCGACGTCCCCTGGATAGCTTTGAAATTTTATATAGGTATTTTAATTCTTTAAAAAATTTCAGCATTATATGATACAATCCGCATTAACGATTTTCTTTTGAGAAAATATTAATTTTTTAGAAAATGGGCACTAAAAATTCAAAAATTAATAATACCATTTTGCTATTATGTGTTTTCATGAAACCAACCAATTAAGTTTTGTGTGAAACATATTTTAAAAAATGCATTGTTTTCGAAATATTTGGTCGTGCAAATTTAAATGACTCACCCTGTATATGTATTCAGGTAACGTATAGCCATTATATGTGTAACAAACATACCTACGCTATATGAAATTATCATTGTAGAAATATTGTTTTGTATTTGTTACATAAAAACAAAGAAATAATTATTTATGATTTCCTATTATTATTATATAATTATAAAATGTTAACCAATTTATATGAACAGTTTTTCTAAGGAGTTGGCCGTCGGCCGTCGGCCGTATTCTTATCTTATATGTACTGCTCAGCTGATTAATTTTGCACTTGAGTGTACTTGCGGTTTATCACCGACTTAGTTGATGTTCCTACCACGAGAGGCACCAGCTCCTGGTCCAATTTCTATTGCCAAAGGTAAATATTTAAAAAAATCATTTTGATCAAACGGTACGGAATAAAAATTTGAAACTTGTTGAGCATAATCATAAAGGTTCATTCTAGAAGGCTTCCTATAAATTTTACCCATTTATGTCATAATTAAGGAGCTATAATAGCGGCAACTTCACCTTATATATACAGTGTAAATTTTCACACTTGCGATGAAAATTAATTAAATTAATATAGGAAGGCTCCTCTAGTACACCTTCAACTACCGATGTTTCAAATTTGATTTAATTTGGCTAAGCCGTATGGAAGAAAAACATTTTTACAAATGACCTTACAAACACTGGTTCGAATAGTCCCCTTAAACCCGTATCTAGATAACTCAGCGCCACAATACATATCTCATCACAACGCAATGTTCTCTGATAAATCTAAAAATACCGGAGCTGTCCCCAAACAGAAAACATCAAATCGCAATACCCCAATCACTAGAAGCGCTTCTCAGCAACAGTCCTTTCATTAATGGTTCCTCTAATTTCTTCTCAGTTTTCTACCAAAACGTCAGGGGACTTAGAACTAAACTAAAAGAACTATATTGTTCTATTTTGTCGGAAAATTATACCGCAATTTGTTTAAGTGAAACCTGGTTGAACATGGATATCACTGATATGGAAATTGCTGATAATCGTTATGTCATCTATAGAACAGACATAAATCCTACAAACAGTACCAAATCCAGGGGAGGTGGTGTTTTAATAGCAATTAATAAAAATGTACACTCATATTTGGCACCTGTTATTCATAATGATATATAGGAGGTATGGGTAGTTATGAAACAATCAGGATACACTTTGCAGACGTGCACTATATATATACCACCTGGAGCTGACTCTGTGATCTATGAGAAACACACAAAATACTGAATTTCTAATGAACCGGTATGAAAATTCTCAAGTGTTGATATTGGGCGATTATAATTTACCAAACATTAAATGGCAAAAGAATAAGGACCTACCCGGCAGCTTTCCTACTAATATAAGAACCCCATCTGAAGATATAGTTTGTGATAACTTTAGTGCAAATGGGTTATATCAATTCAATGACGTGTTAAACTCCCGGGACTCAATGTTAGACTTGTGCTTTTCCAATATATTAGATATATGTAGTAGTGTTAAAGTGTATTCCACTGTTAAATTGTGATGTGTATCACCCTTCTTTAAATGTTACCTTAAGTTTTGCTAAAGATATCTCACTAGATATTCATACTAGTTATTTTTACAATTTTGCACATGCTAATTATTATGTTCTACTGAATGATTGCCTTCAAAACATTAATTGGAATTTTATTAACAACTATACGGATATTAATGATGCTACCGATGCTTTCTATGAAGTTTTATATCATTCTATAGAAATATCAGTTCCTAAATCGCTCTGCAAAAAGCGCAAATTTCCAGTATGGTTTAGTCAAGAATTAAAATCCTTAATATTTGAGAAAAAAATAGCTCATAGAGACTACAAAATATCGAAGGACATTAACGACTATGCACGTTTTTCTCGACTAAGAAAACAATGTAACAACATGATCCAATTAAACTATGAGAATTATATAGAAGGTGTCGAAAATAGCATTCCTAATAACATTAAAAACTTCTGGAAGTATATTAGATCAGTTAACAACCAAAATTGTGTACCTAACACCTTAATTGTAAATGTTTCTGAAATAACAGGTGGACCAAATATTTCCAATACTTTCGCACATGTGTTTGAAAATGTGTATACAAAAAACTCAAATAAAAAATCTAATGTTAAATTTGAAACGGTTAATATCATTGAGAATGTCAATATTACTCCAGACATAGTATTGGATGTCATCTCTAATTTAGATGTAAATAAAGGTCCTGGTCCTGATGGCATTCCACCAATTGTCCTTAGAAATTGCTCACACAATCTTGCATTGCCATTATTCTTTCTTTTCTCATTATCTCTAGCCACCGGTAAATTTCCTGATATTTGGAAACGCGCATATGTAACACCTGTGTACAAATCTGGCAAAAAATCCGATCCTTCCAACTACAGACCTATTACTATAGTATCCGCTATTCCAAAAGCGCTTGAAAAATTAATAACTGACTTTTGAACTTCCCAACTTAAAAATATAATTATTGAAGAACAACAAGGTTTTCAAACTGGGAAATCGACAACTATTAATTTGGCTACCTTTATAAATTATGCTCAATGTTCTGTCGAAGAAGGAGCTGAAGTCCACGTGGTATATACAGATTTCAGCAAAGCTTTCGACAAGGTAAATATCGATTTACTTATTGATAAATTAACAAAATTTGGAATATGTGGAAATCTCCTAAAATGGTTATCGTCTTATCTTTTTAATAGATCTCATCAGGTTAGAGTTTGCGGTCATTTATCAAATTATTTTGTACCAAGCTCAGGAGTACCTATCGCAAGGATCACACTTGGGACCGTTGCTATTTAACCTCTTTATTAATGATATAATAACTAACTTCAAATTTTGTAATATATTTCTATTTGCTGATGACTTGAAAATTTATACTGCTGTACACAATTTACAAGATTGTCTTAAAATGCAAGACGACCTAAACAAATTTAGCTATTGGACTGAGCAAAACGACATGTACTTAAATATGAATAAGTGTGAGTTTATGAGATTTTCTAGAAAACATGAGAATTTAGAAAACGTCTAACACCTATGGTAATGATATAGACATTTTCAATGATACATATAACTCTTTCTGCCGGCAAGCACGTGCTATTTTATTTTAAATTGGATTCGTAATATTATGTCCCAAATATTTTGCCCACAGTGTTGTTTATTTTTAGTATGTACTGACCTGACCGTCTGTCTGTTATATATTAGGCTGTCTAGTTATATTTTATTTTATATTATAATCGCATATTATTGTAATATTTTACTTTTACATTCATAATTGTCTTAATTATTTTATTATAGTATATTCTTTTTGTAAAAACGTTAATGGACATTTTTTGTCCGTAAATAAAGAATTATTATTATTATTATTATTATTAAATGTACGACAATTAGGAGAAACTGAACGTACTCGTTCATTTGAATTTGTATCAAAAATATTGACCGTTGACTTCTTGAGAGTACTAGAACCGATTTTCAGTATATTAAAAAAAATGTAAGCAGCCGTTATGTGGCGCTTGTATTTTATAATGAATACGATTCCAAACATGGTGGTCGAATCATGCAAACTTTAATTGTCAAATGGCTCCATAGATTGTAACATGAACACATTGATCACATTGACACATTTGAAGCAAAAGCTATTCTAGATGTAGGATATGGACAAAAATATATGTCATTAACAGAAGATGGCTGTGATATTCCTGTAGCTGGAGTGCGAACAGATGGTCAGGATTAGAACATTTTTATAATATTGAAGAATTTAATGGGGTTAAGGGCGATATCGCATCAGAAGAAATACTTGCATGTAGATTTGTTTTAGATCTGTGAAGTTTTTGGATGAAATATAACGAAATGACATTACCCGATGGTAATTAGCAGCTGTTCCAAAATATATAAATATGTTAAGACGTACAGGAAAAATTAAAAGCACAGTAAGCGGCGGGACCTTCTGTGTAGTTGTTAATGAGCAAGGTCATTTTCTTGGGGTTATGGTTTATTAGGAGCTGGATTTGAAGTACAACAGTTGAACTGTTGTGTCTCTGGTTGTACTACCTATAAAGATTCCTGAAAGGTAATTTGAAAGCAAGGATTTCCAGCCTAACAACACAGTATAATGTATGGTTTTTGAGTAGGATTATTGGAACTGTTACAAATTTAGGAAATTTTTTTAAATTTGAAGCGGAAATAAAAGTTCCTGTCTCAGATTAGAAAATGATGAAGTATTTTCCTCCACAGGTTTCTTTGGGAAGCCATGTAAATTGATTATGCAATATCAATTTATATACTTTTATTTCTTTATTTAAATAAGCCCACAGGGGACAATCTTAATGTAGTAAAATGTGAAATGTGTGTGTGGAGGGGGGGGGGGGGTTGGATATGTAGCACTACGACATGTGAATGGAAATACTCGCCTAAGGCGAATAGTTAGTTTCAAGTATCATGCATGACATGACAAATAAATAAATAAATAAAAATAAATAAAAAATAAATAAATCAGAAGACGAAAAAAGTCATTGGGTGGATAAGCAACGACAACACGCGCAAATCGACCTTTTGTTTCGTTTGATGAAGACATGCCTTTAAAAACTGCCAAGGAGAAGTTTTCGGCCAATAGTAAAAATAAAAATTCATTATTCTCCTATTCAATAAGCTGGTTGAAAATAATTTTGGGTGTAGTCAAGCAAAAAGTTATGCTGTACGATCAGCTCTAGATTGCACGATTGATTGTGAATTCTTTTCGTCATATAGTTGTTGTGGCAGAAGTCATTGACGTTCTAGTCTTATTAATGTCATTATCATCAGATGATAAGGAAATAATATATATTTTTTTAAATTATCAAAAAATAATGTGTTACAAAGGGTTTACTCAACTAAGTTAAGTATAAATTTTCAAAACGTGAGAAAAGAACATCTTTAGTTTATTTAGACCTTCGCAGGATGTGATTACTACATCTGCTTAGTGCTTTTTATAGGAAGGGCAAAAGTAAATTTGTGAAAATTTTTAACGATAATAAGAAGTTATATAAAGCAGCAGTGGCTATTATGACTGAAAATCAAGAGGAAAAGCAACTTTGTAACTAATGATTTAAATAAATTAAAATTTAATTGATTTAACACTTTAGACTCTAAAAATATATGTGCACTATTTTGCTCGCTACAAGCAACAGAAGATACAGCCAAATAACATGTTAAATGAGTGCATTTGCAAGTTCAACAGTGGAATAGTAATTTGTTAATATCCCCCGAGCAATGGGGATGGAAAAAGATAATTATTTATTGCCAATTATAATGACGCAGCCCATAGAGCCGGACAAAATTTTGAAAATTATTTCCTACTCTTGCAAAACTGGATGCGGTCCGGAATGCGGCTGTAGAAAGAGTGGTCTTTATTGTTCACCTGCATGTATTGTTTGCAGTGCAACCACCACTCACCGAAAGACGACAAGGAAGGCTCAAGTCACAAATTTGAATGAAAATTGAAACCAATTTATTTTCTGTTCTAAATCATTTTTAAAGTATATTTGTACGTAAAAAATGTCTACGATCAATACAAAAATTATTTTTTGTGTTACTATGCTCAAATTCAGCGAAGATTTATTTATTTCATACATATTTATATCAGATATGTAATCTCTGATCCCAAAAATCATTCATCATAAACAATTATAAGAAGAAGAAGAAGTCATCAAAATCTGATCTGATTTAATAATTTGTCTGCTTTGCTTTGTCGGCTATTAAGTTATCTTTCAAAACTCTAAGATATAACACAGATTGGAAAAATCTGGAACTTGATATAAGAAATCGTAAAGCACGGTGTAAAATGTCGCTTAATATAGATGACACAGTGCATAATGGAGTAATTTGGGTTATAGCTGCTGTACAGTATAGCATAGCCTAGCAGGCAGTAGAGGGGACTGTTCAAGTTTATGAAAAGATCCGCATTTTCCCAACGCGCATATTTTTGTTGCATCAGCAATACTGACAAAAGAACAATATTTTATTTTTAAAACTTACGCCTTATAGTCGGGTTCTAGAACAATATTTTTACAAGCAAAAAGTTGTAGTAGGTTACACTTCTTTGTTCACTGATATTTTTATTAATTTATTTCATTATCATTTCCTTGTAATGCCGAAAAGTTAGATTAGATGCGTTTTAAGGAGTAATATTGTAAAGATATATTGTTAAATATGTCTTTCATTGATCAGTTATCACATGTCTAGATCAATAATTGAAAACAAAGCGCAATTGAACTTAAACGATGACAATAAACTTCTAGTGTTCCGACTTTCTAGCAATACGTCATTCGAATTTGTAATAATGTTATATCAAGTAGCGGTAGGCTATTGTATCCGCATACACTCGTATCGGTATCCGTACACACCCTTGCCACTATAAGTAAATATAGGTAATGCATTATGTACTGTCACTGTCGTCGTTAGCAATACCCACATACTAAGTAAATGTACATAATTTATGTTATAGTATAATACCTTTTAATCGTAGACAGTAGTAATGATTATGACCAATCTTAAGGAATTTATTGGAAGTGCTTGAAGACGTAGCAGTTCTGCAGAATTCCATTCTACTGGAAGGTAAGCGTGAGTGTAATATCTTGAAAACTATGTATGAAGCTATATGAGTTAACGAAATCTTACCAATTAAAATAAATTAAACCAGACCTTCCAAAAGATACTATCAAAATAATATGTACTTTCTTAAATAAATTACTGAAACTTCAGATAATACAATAATATTCCAATCTACTTCTTACAAATATGACTGATATAATTCTCAAAATCAATTTCTAATTATAAATCCAAGTGATTTAAAAGACTCATTGGTGATAATGTTAATATGGTTAAGAGCCAATCAGCATGAGTTTCACCATTACGCTGATGAAAACCCCTGATTATTACAAGATGGTCATCAACACCGTTTTAAAGTGAACGTGTGGGTTGGAATATGCGGAGAATATATTGTTGAATTATACTATATTGAGGCTAATTTAACTGGACACATATTTTGAAATTTTTAAAAAATTATTTGCTTATCTTGCAAAGACATATCCCTCCCAATGTATTGGTTTGGCAATGGTTTTAACCGCATGCAATGGTGCACTCTGCATTCTACATTAAAAGTAATCTTGTTCAAGAATTCAGTTACTGGTTATTTAATCATTATAATAACTATTATTTTAAGTTAGATAACATCTAAATGTAATATAACCAAATGGTTAGGTCGAGGAGGTCCAGTTTCTTGGTCCAAACGAACACCGAACTTAACATGCTTAGATTTTTTTTGAGGTTATATTAAAGATAGAGTGTACCAAGTAGCACCAACGAACGTCGAATCTGACATTTAGAATTAGGGATGCATTATTTACAATGACCTCAAAATTGTTGAGAAATATATCCAGAAATCTTTTACATAGGATTATGTTATTTGAAGATAACAATGGTGAATATTTTGAAACTTTTATGGTGGCAAACATTTTTCGACATCGCCACGTGAGTTTCTCTACCAGCAAATAGTTGTTGGCTGTTTTTTTGGATGGAATTTATCAACATTCAATATTTATAGTCGTCATTGTCAGGTTATATGTCTATTATAGTAGTTTTCTCATAACTTCTAATTGTTTGTCCTTATCTTAACTTAACTTATCTTAACTCATTTAAAACAGTCAGTACGAGGAAATCGTTATAAATGTGGATGACTTGGCTTGTTAATACGGACTGCTATAAACAATTATTGCCATGGGCTTTCCCGGAAAATTTGTGTTTAATTGCACTTCCTTATTGGTTTGGAAGCTTATATGAACTTACCTGCGATAAATAAGTTCATTTATTAAATTTTCACAATCTTACAATTTTTTGAGTATAGCGTTTATTTTTGCATAAAAATGGAAAAATTATGAATATGTGCGGTGAGAATTTACCTTGGAATAATTCATTCTAAACAGCTCGGAAACTTTATTTAAATTCACTTTATTTACTCTTATTAGGTTATATATTAATTAAACAACTAAATATTTAGTTTTGAACAATTAGTAGTAGGGGTGACCGGGGCTGGTTGGGACAAAATTTACATTTGAATTTTTTGCATCTCATCTATAGATATAATTAAAAATTTGGTGTAGGGCAATGGCAGTTACTTTATTTGACTAGGTAATTAATCATATTAAACACAAATATAAAAAAGTATGTAGCCAAAAAAAAATCAATTGTCAGGTCATGTCATGTGTACCAACATGCCCCTTTGCCGGGGTATGTTGGTACACACTATGGAATTGGTTGGAACAGTCTATATTTTTGGGTTTTTTTGGTTCAACAAAAAAAATAATAACGTTAAAAAGTAATTTAGATTAGGCTAGGTTAGTGTAATAATGTTAAAAGGTAGATTTTATTCTAATAAAATGAATTACTATTCATCTCTTTTTCGCTGCTCATTTTCGCACTTTCCTCCTTTTCAAGTTCATCTTTCATATAGGAGTGTCAGTTAGACAGGAAGATTTTGTCTTGCGTCTGTTCTGTTTAAGTTTTTTTGGTGCAACCAGTACCAGTACCAACCGAGCTCGACCAAAATGTACCAACCAACCCCTTCGCCATAAATTGTCAAAATTTCACAGCTCTTGAATCAATAGGTACGTTATATGTTTGTTTCAATATACAGAAATGAAGCAAACTAAATATATATTCGTCACTGAGCAAAATAGAAACTAAAACCTACTCATTGACTATGTTTTATAATGTTATATATAAATGAAAATATTTACTCAAAAGTAATTAAAACAAAAAACATTTTATAACTCGGTAACAAATAAACAGATGTAACTACCGCTTTCTACCGTCTGCTTTGATCATCTGAGGAAGACACTTACACAGTCATGGTTGCCGTCTGTTGCACAGTTAAGAAAATATTAAGCTTGTACCAACCTACCCCTGTGCTCAACCATCCCCGGTCCCCCTATCCATAAACAAATAGCGTTGAGTTCTAGTCGTAAAACGTCACACGCGTGAGTCTTTATTTACACCAATCTCCTTTAACTTCATGCCTAGCCTGTCCAATAGAAATTCTTTTCCGATACGGTGAAATAGAATGGTCCATTATTATTAAGGGGAGAAAGGTGATTTGACATTTGAATAGTTTTGACGTTTAATTAAATTGTGCCGAAAATGATTAATTCGAATTTGTAAAGGTTAGTATCTATTGTTATAATAGTAGATAAAGTATAAAAGTCATTCAGCTTGTGGTAATCGTAAATAACTTACTTGATAAATTACAGCACTCGCCTTCGGCTCGTGCTGAAAAATTCATAGCCGTGAGTTATTTACCTGATCACCACGCGTCGACTAATATACTATTAACGATAGAATTCTGTTGCCTTCACGTATTAATGTTTTGACAGATAATTTTCCTAAAGAAAATTCCAGAGCAAATAGCAATGTTTCATAAACGTTTTTTTTAAACGTTTTTTACAAAAAGTACCTACTCAATTTAGGTGTAGCAAAATGTACAGCAAAATTGTAGTGTATTCAATGGGGCAATCTCATGGTTTATTAATATAGAGAGTGTTTCGTTTGAATTTACGAAGATATTTCAAACTTTCTTTTATCATGTTTGGCATAATTTTTTTCGCACCTTATTGATTGATTGATCAGAATTGATCTATGATATATAGAAAAATTCTGACATAACATTCCAAAGGGCTATTCCGAGGGCTATTCTTACTCCAACAATCAGTCAAAAAACATTTTTACTGATGATTGGTATAATTATGGGTAACAAAAATTGAGAAAAAAACATATCGAGCTGAAAATTCTCAAGACTGTCAATATTTCCATTTGCTTATTATACATGTAGTACTTTGTTTCTCGTGTAGATTTCGAAAAAAATATAAAAAATATAGGTTGCCATTAAGAGAAACAAAGTTACTACCTGCCCAGAAGAAATGAAATACCCTGTATGATTATACAGTGAATCCCCAATGTGCATTATTTTGATTTTGCAGTACTTGAGAAACTAGGCACATAGCAAAAAATCTTATTTTTCTATTTTATTAACCATGATATTATTGGATACTCCGCACTAGGTGGACACCCTGTATATTTTACAGCAAAAGGTTTCGTATGGGAAATGCTATTCCAAATTAGTTTTAGACAAATTCTCATATAGATTTGACATGATTAACCCCTTTATAGCTATAATAACATGCAGAAAAGACTTTGATACGTATATTTTGTTTTAATTACCTTGAACAAAATTAAAAGATGTGAAACCTTGTGGGGACATATTTCAGATTTGCTAACATCAAAATCTAATATTTTGTTATTATAGTTTTTGCATTGTATTGATCTAATTTTATAAAATTTGCTAATAAAAAAATGTAGTTACGATCAAATCTTGGATTACAGTAAAATTGTTTGTTTATTGTAATATTAGATAGAAACCCTAAATTGACAAAAATTATGTACAGGGTGATTCCTATAACGTTCTCACCCCAATTTTTTTATTTGTATTTGGAAATAATATAAAAATATTTAATGTAACTTATAGTATTTTTTCCAAGGATTTCGAAAATTTCAACAAAAAAACAATTGAAAGTCAAATAAAAGTGAGAAAGAACATAGCAATGTTTTTTTTAAATGGAAATCTCTGTATATTTTTACAATTTAAAAAAAAGGTTTAAATTCTTTTTCAAAAAATATAACATAACATAATTATATTTACCTTCATATTTAGTAAAATACTGATAATTATTATTATTATTACATTTAATTATTATCAGTAAGTACCTATTTTACTAAATATGAAGGAATATATGATATGTTATATTTTTGGAAACAGAATTTAAAGCTTCATAAAAAGAGGATAAAATATACAGGGCGTTCCAAAATATCGTTTTGTTTTTTCCCACTTTTATTTGGCTTTCAATTGTTGTTTTGTTGAAATTTTTTAAATCCTTGGAAAAAAATGCTGCAAGTTACGTTAAACATTTTTATTTTATTTTCAAAGGCAAACCAAAAAATTGGGGTGAGAACGTTATAGGAATCACCCTGTACAAGACGAATAACCATTAATATTGAATTTTAGTTCGGTGAAATATTTAAAACAAGATTGTTTGTTTACTATCCATGAGATGCACTCCGCTTGTCGGATCTTTTTCATCGAATTAAACTTTGCAAACTGTTTTGCGGCGGCTAGTAAAATTTGGATTAACATCTAGATTGAGACCAAGCCTAATGAAAAAATTTTGCAGTAAATAAATTGAGATTAAAACTTGCTCTTCAATACTTTTGGTAAATATTTGCCAACTATTCTTTTTTAATCAGGTGGAAAATTAATAGGCAATTTTTGATTTTTCACAGTTGTACCATTCCGAAATTTTATAAATCAAAAATAAAATTTCCACGGTGATAATAATCTTTTTGAGCTTATTCAAAGAAAACATGAGTTAGAGGTGTATGAAATTAATTAACAGCAGCACAATATTCAAACACTGCGCTACTTATGAGGCACTGTGCACGTTATTAAATTAAACTTGTAACACTTATAGAATATGATACCTGTAGACAACAACGTATATTTCAGGGCATTAATCCTATTCAATAAGTAGAAAAATTGTGTTTACCTATTTCGCTATTCCACACGGATATATCTTATATCACATTTTTTCACTACTGCGAAACTTAATTTAATAAAACACACTTTATTATTTTAATTCTTTAAGCACATTTACAAAATGCCATGACACAAACTTAAACATTAAAGTAGCGGCTTATTTAAGTGCGAACAATCCAATGACATAAGTCCAAATGTATGGGACGTACCATCGGATCTGTTGTAGGGTCATGTGGTTTTATTATTAAAGAATTATTTATATAAAGCACGTTGCACATTGCATTAAATAGATATGATTAAATTCCTGGTAATTTATGCAGACGATGCAGTGAGATAGTACTATCAAATTAAAAGGAATGTTGATAGCTGCAGTGAAATGTTCATTGATCATTGAAAGAAAGATATGAATGACAGTCATTTCAATTTAAATTAAATATAATTTGGTTATTTTATAAAATGTACATTGTGCAGTGATGATATCATCCACGTTAAATAATAATATTTTAGGCAACGCCATGTGGTTGATCTTTCTTGTATTAGGAATAAGTAACACAAAAAACGTATAACTGTGAGTATTAGTCCAAGGGTAAATTAATTAGTACACATAAAGGGAGCTTAAGCTACTATAATTAAAGATTAAATATAATTTCATTTAGTTTACGTAAGCATTGAGGATGTCTTAAATCATGTAATATTTAGTGGAGAATTTATTTACAATATTAAAAAATAAATAATTTTCACCTCTGCGTTACTCTGACTTCATAATTTTTAAGATAAATGTCGGTCAACAAATGCAATACTAATGATATTCAATAAGTTGATACCATTCTGATGATATTTTAAATTTTCTAATAGGTAGTTCGGTTCGTTTACAAAAATATAGAGGGCAATTTGTTTTAAATAGATCCATTATCTTTTTAATTAATTGTTTGAAAAACAGAATCTCTGTTATTTTACTTGTAGCTTAGTATTAAATACACAGGGCAAATAAAAATTAACTTTTTATTTTAAACGGAATATTCTATATATTTTTATATATTTCACTCTCATTCTGAATAAAAACTTATATCACATTTAACAATTTTCCCATTAATACAACTGAAATGTTTCTATATTATGAGAAATTTTGAATTTTAACTTTTAAAGGAATGTCTTATTTTCTCATATCTAATCCACTGTTCAAGAAAGTCGTCGATTTCTTGAACCAATAACAGTATCCCATTTATATAAGCAGAGTACGACCAGTTTTCTGACCTTCAAGTCCAAACTTTAATCTACTTTTCTATTTCTTATTTTTTTTTTGAGATGTTTATTAGAATATTAGTTTATAGGGAACATACAATAATTGGGAGACCTTATTGTTGAAAGTTATATTATTTGATTAACAAATAATTGAGGAATAATAAAAATGCTATTCTGTCTTTTAATAGGGCTATACCGAGTAGTTCAAACACTCCGTACTCGGTCTTATATTCAGGATTCCACAGAGTAATCCACTGTATATAATCTAATACAGGTGTTTCATACATAGGTGCAGTAATTTTTAAAAAAAGCTAAGAAATTATTTTTCTTTTTACAAATTTTTAACATATAGCTACATAATAATTGTTTTAATATGTATAAACCGGAATATAATTATTACGATATAAATAAATCAGTTACTCTCCGTTTTCTGGTTTTAAAGAATTTCTTTTCAATTCGAAGTAATTTCCTGCTTCTGAAAAAAGTCTCTTACTAAAGATAGGGGAGTCTGAAGCTGATAGGTATTTTCTTCCTTTTCTCATTTGGGATTTATTGCCACACAAATATGAAAAGGAAGAAAATTGAATGATGCCACAAATAACTTTTAGACAGTTAATTAGTACTGATAGGTATTTATTGTGGAAAATTATTTTCATTACTTCGCCATCAATCGAATGGTGATAGTTTCTTATCAATTATAGCTAGTTTTAAATACTAGGTACAATTTCAGTTCTTAGTAATTCCTTCGTTGGAGAGGTAATACTATGTTTCACATGTAGAAAAAGAAGTTGATGCAATAGCAGAAACCATGTCCCTATCAGAAATTTTTAGTTTTTTCTTTTTAATTGACGGAATGAGATCAATTAAGGGAACATCGCTATCATCAATATCTGATAAATTAATTTCTACAACAATTTTTTCTGGCTTGTCCAATTGCGCTGTTTACTAAAGTTTCAGTACCTACTCGACGCCTAGGCCGTGTACTTGATGCATCTCTAATTCAAAATTATGAGGTATGATTTAAATAAATAAATACATTGTAGCTTTTCATTGTACGTATAATCGTGGCAGCGTAATCAAAATCTACGAGAAAAATGACATGGACTCGGTTTTGGGAGAATTAAACATTAAATTTACATGGTAAAAAGCGACCAGTTTTAGACGAATCACCCTGCGCATGTACACACAATAAATCAACTACTTCACTTACTAATAGAGCCACCAATATTATCGTAATGTGTTGAAAGAAGTCACCTGCCTTCTCTAATAAGAGTGAATAGACATGTTATTCGATTTCCTAAAGATGTTTAGCTTTTAGTATAAAACGAGGGAAAAGTCTTATAAATAATAAAATGGAAATAGACAAAAACTTAAAATTTACAACATATTATTTAAACAAGCGTTTGGTTAAAGACGTTGATCTAATATGAAAATAAAGCAGCAGACTGCTTTAACTTGTAAATTTTTTTTCTATATAAAGAGAAAAACAATATTAGGACCATCAGTAAACTTCCACAATTTTAAAAAGAAAAGGAGGTGTATTTTAACTAAATAACTAATAAATAAATACGAGAAGAGGTACCATATATTTAATTGCAACATTCCTTAGTTGTACAAGGTTATTTACTATATTTTGACTCCCCTTTATTTTTGTTATTATTGGAGATAAAAAAAAGTTTCGTATAAAAGTTGTAGGGTTGTTCTCTATAATAATGTGATTTTTTAAATATTAGAAGTGGTATTGCTAAAAACTATCTTTTTTACGAGACGTAATCAACATTATTTTTTATACATATAAAGTTAACAATAATAAATTATAATATCTATAATCTTTAAAATTAGATCAAACCTAAGGTTGGAGCATGTGTTTAGAGCAGCTCCATCTATTAACTTGCCATTACAGTCTACGGGTTTATCTTCAACTGTAATGCATTTCTTCAGGCGTCGTAATAAATTCGATTTTGTGCCCTATTACATTGGCCCAAATTGTACCAATGAGTGAATAAAAATGGTTTTCGATTATGTTAGTAATTGTAGAAATAATATTTCTTTCTTCGTGATGCTTGTGAATACTTTGATGGAAATTTGTAGAATTTTCCTATTCGAAATAAGCCACCTTTTTAAGGTAATCGGATTTTCTGTCAGTGCAATAGCTTGTGAACCTAATCTAGTGTAATGAATGAAAATCCGTGTGATGACACTGTTATTAATGCATTTGCTTATTCTGCTTATAGTATAGTGGCTGCAATGTTAGCGCCGAATGCATGCGTGTATTATTATAGGAGCAGTGTGATAAGATATTATAAAACATAAGGTTATTATTAGTACTCCATATATTTATTACAACAAATAGCGAATCTAATTTCTCAACAAATAGCATCATACTTTTTGGACGATGTATTTTAAACTCTACACCATTCTCCAAGTTACGGATATTTCTTGAATTATGCTGGTAATAATTTGTCTAACCTCTTAGTATGCTATATATACTTAATATAACAAACACTAAACAATGTAATTAGAGAATATATTCTCGAGAAACATTATGTTAAACCATATGAATATGAAATAGGAAATTCTTTAATATAAAAGTCTCGTTACAGGTCCTTGAGGGAAACTAAATTTTGATTTTTGTATGTTTTCATTACATAAAAACTATTTTTGCAAGAGATGTTATTAAAAAATAATATTTTCTATAACCAGAGAACTCATTACATAAGTAGGTAATAACATTAATAATAATAATAATATTTTTTTCTTTTAACTTGTTTGCAATTTGGAATAATAATTTTTTTTTTCAAAAAAGACACGAACTCAATCTTAACATGCGTACCTTTAATATTTTAAAAAATATATACCTGACTCTAATATCACAACTTGAAGGATATTCGAAAACTTATTTAGAATAAATTCTAATAGGTTGATTTCATTGGCTACTCTTACAGTAAAGATTATTATATTATATTTTCGGCACTTTCCAACTGAATGCACATGAGTTCTAATTTTTTTAAAATTGTATAATTCAACCATATTTACGCTTTGTTTATCAAATTATTCAATAATTTTATTACTTTCAGCCTTTATATCTTTAGCAACTTCATCTTTAGTGCTTTTCCTCGCGTCGCTAATTGCCTCTAACAACTTTTTGAAAAGATCATTATTTAATAACTAACCATCATCCATATGGTAATATGGTTCAAGGGTAAAATTAGATAAAACATAAATAATGCGCTGTGAAAAGGATTTACTAGAATAGTTTTAGAGGGGCACGTAGGATAATTTAAAAAATTATTGTAGTTTGACATTTTTTCTAGATTAATTCTGAATATTTAAATATCTTATTTATATTACAGAACTATTAATGATTTTATTATAGTAAAATAGCTTATTTGTGCATTCCAAACGAATTCCTAATACTCGTAAATAGCATGTATCGTATTTTGTAATATTTAGATACTTATTTAACTTAGTAGAGCGTCAATTATTGCGTGGACTGTTTTAATTTACGCGTAATTAAATAAAAGGAAATTATCTGATTTCTTATTGAAAAATCTAGCTTCAATTTTGATGGTAAAATATAGAAATCAATTATTTATTGCTTAAGATTTGACGTAATAATAATTATTACATAGTCGGCATAGCATCCTTTTATTTAAAGTTCATAACAAATTATATCAATTGAAATAAATCTGCAAATTGAATTAAGTGTTTTATTCCTGTCTCAACGCACTCGTTCACAAAACAATAGGCTAACTACTGCTGTGACTACACTGTTTTGGTTTTGTACTTACAAACATTACACTGCCACACTACTGTCGAAAATATGACTTCTATTAAATGTATTATTACAAACTAGTAATGAACATATTCTTCCCAAGAAGTCAATTTCGAAGTCGACCCATATTCGAACAAGTGAAGCGAATAGTGGTGAAGCAATACTTTCATTGAATTGACATTTGAGTAAAGAATGCATTTTTTACTCAATGGATAGATTTTTTGCCACGCTTCTAATAAATGAACTTCTTTGTATTATTATTATCTACTATTATTATTAAACTACTTTTCTTTGCATTCAATGCATCAAATTTGCATTTTATTAAAAACGTTTATTTCTAACTAACATAAAGGAGTTAAAATCGTTCATTAAATTAAAAACTTGGAACTGTGGTCATAGACTGTACACTTATTTCTAACAATTCGTAGCCCCAATAAATGCCCATTTTTTTCCTAAAACCTTTTTTTTAGATAATATTTAGCGTGATATTTTGAGTCGCACAATTAAAATGGTATAGCTTGTAGATTTAATTTTAATCATCTTCCCATGATAAACTACTATTTTACTGTCTGTTTATTTGTAACTTTCTTCAGAACCACTGTTATTATCAACTTTTTTTGAAATTTTCTATTTACTTATTAAAAATATAAGGTCGTTATTCTTCATTATTTTATAATATTCTATTATATTCATCTAATAGTTTAATACCTTTTTCTGTTGTATCGTTTACAACTTTTAAATTTCTAATGACATTACAGCTAGATATACATATATTGTTTATTGTTTACCCAAAACTGCGAATTTTCCTTTAGAAAATCTGTGGGGACCAAATCTATTAAAAAAATTCATTGTACTTTTTGAAATAGGATCTCAGATTTCTTTATTTTTGATTTCGTTAATTTAATTTACGTTTATCACCTTCTTCTAGTGTAATCTTTTTCTAAAGCTTTAACCATATCTTGGTTAACTTCTACTGAAATGTCATCATCAAAAAAGATAAAGCGTAAGCCTTTAGAGATAGATACAATACGTGATTTTTAATTTTTGTAACTGAGTATTAGTAGAAGCGCATGTGTCATGGCGTGGGAAATAACTGATTAAAGTTAGAAACATAATTTTTCTGTTGAGTTACATTGTTTTATTTAAGATAACTCATGTTTCCACCCGTGGACGAGCGGGCTTTGACCTTCACCCCCCCATAAGGGGTGTTTTCTTCAATCTTTCATATCTCGTGAACGGTATGAGATAGCGACTTGATTTTTTTTTTTAAATGATTGTATTTTTGTATAGAAAGAAAAAGATCGGATAAACTTTTGTCATATTTCGAATAGTTAGGGAGGTAAGGAGGGAGAAAATATTCGTCCATCCAAATGAACTACAGGAGCCAAGAAATCACGTTCATTAAAACTGTTTCGCCTTTTCAGCCTTTCCTTTTCGCAACATTTGTCTACACCGTTAGATGGTCGTTCGAGTTATAGATGAAGATGTCATGTCCTAAAACTTCGGCGATGGCAGTTAAAATGTGAAGTGCGTTTTGGTTTCTTACCTTGTATTTGTCGAACGCTGTAACTATTTTGGGTGTTTGGTACCGAGGGTTCTCGTTTGTCGAGTTCAATTTTTCCTGCGCTAAAAGAGCCTGCATGTGAGCTGCTACTCGATGACCCAATAGCGCTTGATACATCTACAGTTTAAAAAATCTCACAGTTTTCTCTAGGCGTTCACGCGTTCTGTGTTCTCGTTCTTCGCACCTCGTGTCTATTTCGGTCAGCTTTTTATTGATGCCATACATAAAACCTGGACGACCTTTGTTCCTTTGGTTAAGTAAAAACCCTTTATCTTCTTCAATTTGTATCATTTTAAGAGCGTTGTCATGGACAATATCAAACAAATCGTAAACTTATCCAAGTAGGAAGCTTCTTTTTGCTTCACGGTTTCACTTATTTTATGAGAACTTTTTTGGTAGTGATCTTAATTCTTCGTACAGGTTTTTACCTGAAGTAGGGCCAACAATGACCAAATGGAAGTGTATATTTGCTAAAGCAGGTAGAATCATTTACCCTCCAACGTCCAATTTCCAATGAATATCTTTCAGAACGTGCGAGCATTGGAACTTAATGCCATGCATGCTGTTATTAAGGAGAATCGAGACAAAATTGAATTTAAAGGTATATAGCTAAAACAGTTAATTAGTTAAAGGATTTGTATTTAGAGTCTTTAAAAAACAAACTATGTACGTTAATTTTCAATGCTGGACATCTCTCTCGTTTGAGATATTGCACACTGAATACATTTCTCACTCCTGAAATCTACTAATTTGATTTTTGCAAGGTTCCCGTTAAGCATTGAGCCAAAAAAGTATGGCCCTTGTAAGGAAAAACTGCTGTTAGATTTCTGCATTTCAATTTTTTTCAGTAAAACAGAGCTGGTGATTTAAGAGAAAAATTTTCCCAAGTGATATCCTGAGTTGTCCATGTCTAACCATTTCCACTATCTGCAGAATATCGTCAAATGCGTGGGTACTCATGATCCATCAAGAGACAGGAGGTATGGAGACACTCCTATTTTATTTATTGGTCGGACAAATATTTAGTCACCACTTTGCGAGAGAAATAATGATCTAAACGTGCGTTTACAGGAAGAAGCGTCCTACGTTATCTGCATGCAGGAGAAATCTGCTCATTGCTGAGTGCTGAGTGTGCAACAACCAAACCTAGGATATATGAGTAATACATAATTTTCTTCGAGGCAAGTGGTGATACAGAAAGATTTATCTTCAGCCTCAGATCGATTTGGTTTTCAGAACTCTCTGAAAAAAATAACTAGCTTGCTGATTAGATTTTGTTCTAGTTCTTGAAAGTTGTCAATAAGACATAAATGCCCACCAGGTTATATAATTGTGAAAACCGCCTCTATCGCTGTAGGATCTTTAAAGGATACAGAATTTGATATCAGGTTCAATCCCGATGAATATCCTCTAGGTATCAACACTGCAAAAGATTAGACTCTCCAATTTTGAAACAGAAGCAGCTAGTGAAGGATGGTGCCGAGTTTTTGTTAACAGTTCAAACCCCCACTTTTATTCGTAATTATCTTGATCATTTCTCAGTTCCTATGGATGGTTTTACTTTATCCGAAGCTGTACACAATCTTGGGATTCACATTACCGAGCTGTTGGTCACGATATCTCAAGTCTAATGCAGATTCCAATACTCCAAAGTCCTATTGTTCGCCACTGGAATAATAGAACGTCAATGACGAAGTTAACATGTGTGACATCGAAATAGGTTTGGATTCACTTCTACGGTTATTAAAAGATTGTTAAGGCGTTATGTGGATAATCTTCCCGTACGCTGATGTCTACGTCAACATATACATATTGGTAACAGGTAACTTGTAGAATAACGTTTACAGTACTCATTGGAACATTCTGGATATCTGCAATCTGGCATTATCCCACATTAAAAGAAGTTTTTAACCACTGGAGATAAGGTGGCAGATTATAAATTGAAGCACGTTGGTGCAATCCTCTTTCTCTTTAGACGAAACGGGATCCATTATTAGTGCTTTGCAGTACAGACAAAATCAAAATTCATCACTGAACATCTTCTCAATCAATTCTTCTTCTTACTAAACTTATTTTTCGCAAAACTTAATTCTTACCAGTCAGTGTGCGTCACTTACAAAATGACGGTCAGTATGATCGAAGGAAAAAATAATTTATTTTTCTATAACGAATCCTCCTGATGGATAGTCTGTTAATTAGTTAAAGGGTTTGGTCCGACTCACTGGTCACAGAACTGGGTGTACTGAAACCATCCTAAGAGATAATCCTCAGTTCTTCGAACAATCCTGGTATATTTATGTTTTTCATTTCATACATTACTAGGTATTGATGTATTTCTAACAACTATATTTTCGCGTAACCCTACGATAGTTACCATACCATTTCAGATTCATTTGCATTTTCTTCACTTTTGAAATTTAAACTAAAACGTTATTACTTATTAATTTTTATTTACTAAGTTGTCATCTAAATTTTCTATGTATTTGTTGTTGAATGTTGTAGTTTGAATGTCATAAATCTTAATATTTATATTGCAATGGTTACTATTTAATATTCAGTTAACGGCACTGAAATGAATTGAGAAGTTATTGCATATTGTCTTGGTTGTGCTAAATTTAACAATTAACAATAAATTATGATTTTGGATAAAAAGATTTCACGGAACTCCCATCACTTTCTACCGGTGGAACTGGTTTCATGTTGCCTTTTTTAGTGAGCAGGGCATAAACAAATGAAATATTATTTAATGAATTTCAATGATGAAATCATTTTAGTGGTTTTAACGTAATATTGTGAAACAGGTTCATCATTAAAATTAGATACAACATTTTGCTGGCCTAAATCTCCACCGTTTAATTTTCATAAACTTGCGACATAGCTTGGGATGTACAGATGCAAATCTAGATGTAATTAATAAGTTATTAATAATTCAGATTTATCATGAATATTGAATTGAATTATCTTGAAGAAAGTAAAAATTTATATTTTTATACATACGGGTTTAATTTATATTTATGTTGGTACAAAAACGTGTAATGTATGTGTCATAAATAAATAAATAAATAAATACACCACATGTAATTACGACCCCCTTTATCCTAGAAGGCTGAGCCTTGTGCGGGAGGGGGCTACACATTTAAAGACATATAACTATATACTTTTTATTATTTTGTAATAAATGACAATAATAACATGTTAAAGAAATTAAGGCGTCGCACAGTGGCACCAAAGTAATTTTTTTTCAAGCCAGTCTGCAGGTCTTAATACTTAAGCAATCGGAAAGTTTTTTTTTTAATCTTCGTTTTCTAATTGCGATCTGTCGAAGTAGATTTTCGAATTTTTTCATATATATTTGAAATTTCATCACAATTTTTGAAAAAGTAGTGGCAAAAATAAAAAATCTAGCTCGACAGTCAATAAACGAAGATTTAAAAAAAATTGTCGTGATTACTTAGGAAATAATATCTGGTAAACTGATATTTATACAAAAAGAAACATTTTTTGATGAAAATATGATTTTTTTTTCAAATTAGTCTACAAGTCTTAAACAATCGGAAAGTTTTTTTTAAATCTTCGCTTTTTAATTGCCTATTGATCTGTCGCGGTAGATTTTCGATATTGGCCCCTTTCAAAAATTTCCAAAGAAATTTGAAAATTTCGAAAAGTTAGTGGTAAAAATCGAAAATCTAGTTCGACCGATCGATAGGCAATAGATCGATTCCCTAACTTTTTAAAATTTCAGTTTTCTTTATCTTTAATTATTATTATTGTTCATACATATATATACATATCTCTCCTACCATGAAATAGGTTCTAATTATTTGTTATTTTTTTTTTGTTATTCTTTTTAACGCGTTTTCTTTTTTACTCGGTTTCTCAAAAACCTACCACTTGGCTACGTGAAAAGGAGCGAAGTATGGGAATTCAACAGTTTAATTTTGAACTTTACGACATATAGTTGCGCTCATATTTTCACTCTATTTTTAAAACTTCTCAGGGGTGAAAGGTGTATATTTTCAATCCCTATATTGTGTATAAAGTGTGTTCGGCCTAGGCAGAAGATTAATACAGTCCACTATAGTTTCCACAAGAAAAACGAAGCAGGCCCACTACATCGAGCCGATAGCAAAGGTAGGAAGCGTTACAGAGTCCGAATTCATTTTATTTCTATTTTAAAAAATATTTTTTTTTACTCATTATCTCACACAATCAATAAACGAAGATTTAAAAAAAAAATTGTCGTAAATACTTAAAAAATACGGAAAGTGGTATTAACACAAACAAGATGTTTTTTGATAAAAATTCTAATTTCCTTGGAAAACTTTGAAAAATTAGGGGCAAAAATCGAACATTTACCGCAACAGATCGATAGGCAATTAAAAAACGAAGATTTCAAAGAAAGAACTTTCCGATTGCTTAAGTATTAAGATCTGCAGACTGATTTGAACAAAAAAAGTCACTTTTGTGCCGCTGTGCGTCGCTTAATCTAGATTACTGAATTCATATTATTCATAGAAAGGCATTTTGCTAATTCTAAAACCGTAATTAGTAATCGTGGAGCAATAACTACACACATGATGTTGGAATTCTGAAGATCTTTCAAAATGCCTGTCTACTCGTTTTCCCTCTGCCTGTGCGTACGTCACGTTGTAAACACGATTTATGAACGAAAAGTTCGATTCTACTGAATTTTGAACTACAAGTTATTGGTACACTATTGTCTTTGACCAAAATCGAAAAATAAGTGGAATGTCATTTTACTCATAAAAATAATCCTGAAGAGTATTTTTTGACTTTAGGTCGTAGACCATGCAGCCAGTATCTGGAAAGAGTTGCGTCTTTGAAATTAGACTAGTAACTAGTACATAGTTTACATAGGGCGATTACATCGACCAAGGTTGTTATTTTTACTTAAATAAGGTGAACCCTCAAAACTTTTTTTCCATGAAACTACTAACGGTTTCCTAAAGAATGTTCAGTTGCAATAAATTGACAGAGTGTGATGACTAGTGTAATTATGTGGCGTTGTAGTTACTCTCAAATTGTACTTAGAGACGTTATTGATTTACGTTTGCAGACACGATTATGAAACACATTTATAAGGTAAGCGTAGATGTTGCAATGAATCTACCATGCCACCCTAACAATACAAGCCTCCACTAAATAAACTTATTGGTTAATGAATGAATGAAGAAACTAAGTGGTTCTAATACGTGCAGTAAAATTTTTTGGGTCTTTACCGACTTAAGAGTGTTTACGTCTGCTGTTTGAGAAATCGAATAATTATCAAAAAATTTCACGTGAAGTTTATACATTGTATACTGTAATAGTGCCTACTTATAACGGTGCTTTCTCTCTATATACTTACGTAAATTCTTTATACAGAAAACTCGGGCGCCAGTCCTTTAATTTTTAAGTGCAAAGAAGTACACTTTTTGGCTCTCCTAATTGGGAGAACAACCCTGAATAGCGAAACAGCGGAGATACGGAATAGCCAGAGGTCGGAAGCTGGAGGTCTATCTAATGGACTTCGACCATTCTGCTCAAACGGGTTAATCAGAAATAAATGACAGAAATAATAACTCGTGAATTTTACCACTCTAAAATAACGTATTTATTCAGCAATATTTAGAAACAGATTAATTAACTCTAATACCTCCACGACTGTACAGTCGAGTGTGTATAAAACTGTTTAAATCGATTAAAAACAAGTCAAGCTGGCAATCAAGAATCTTTACGCGATTTTACGACGGAATTTTGGATACGTTGGATTAATAAATTACTGTGTATGACAAGCAAACGGACCTTTTTACTAGGATGTATTATGCACGGCGGGCAATAGGTTAGCTATAGATATTGTAGTCTATACGGAATATTTAAACACACGGCAAACTACTGCCACAAACGTAGAGCTATTTGTTAATGATTAGGTTGATTAACGTAAGTTTTCCGAGTCAACCCTATGCAGATCAACTTTATGGATGGCCCTAGCGAACAGATCTAACCAGTTGATGCATACAGTTGGCTTAACGTAGGTTTTCCGGTAACCTATTATGCATGGAGGCGTTTAAGATGGCCCTAGCGAACAGATCTCAGCAGCCGATGCATATATTAGCAAACAAAAGACCAACGGAGGTATTACTAATTAGCTCTGGTTTGATTGAGTAGTATAATACAACGATACTTACGGACAAAAAGACCTCTGAATATCTATACTTAACTGAAGGCAGTACCTGCAAATTGCAGCAGACTATGGTGTGTTCTTACCAATATGATATTCAAATAAATTTACAATTAAAACTCGGTGGTATGGAAATGTTGACGGTTTCGGATTGATCTGCAACTGCTGGCGGTAGATCGGATCTGATCATGCGGAATATCTCGGAATGAACCTGAACTGCTGCCGACTTTCTCGGAATGAGACCGGAATGAATGCTCCGCTCCCTTTTGTTACTTTTATGACGTGTTTAGATGGAGTCGTAAAGGGCGGTCACCGACTTGAAACGAAGGATTTGGATGCACAACCCGGCGTTCCTTGCAGAGGTCAAGTGGATTATGCAATTAGGAGCATCAATTCAGAACGTACATGACCGGAAATGAGTTACTTGGAATTTCTATACTATATTGCAAAAAGAAACGGATTAAAACGGGCAAGGATTAACATTTTAATTTATTTCAGTAACGAGTGATTTTTGTTTCCGACTCGGCCATTATTTATAATAATTCTCGAATTTTATTTATACGGGGGATTGTCGAAAATTAATCAATTAATTACTTGACTGCTTGTTTACCAGCGGACTTTTTAACAACTCATTACTAACTTAACTAAAACAGAACTTACTTACTAAAAACAGTGGCAGGGTGTACCCAAGTGACGGTAATATTTAAAGCAAACATGGACATTCCTTGATTGGAAAAAATCACTTCGTTACAATACTTTTGCAAGTGATATTCTCAAGATGTTTTAAATCGTCGTTGTTTAATGAGCCACATATATCCATAGATATTGCAGTTTATCAAATATTTATCAAAGGTAATTGGGTTGTAAATAAATTTAGTATTTCATTCAGTGCTTTGGGAGTAGATGCGGCCCTAGAACAACGAATAGACACTTGAAGGTTTTAGGAGGACTTATAGGCATTCAGAATAATTCTACCACTCTGACAAGATTTTTCCTTTCTGCTCCAGAACTAAACAGAATTGCAGAGAAAGCGCAAAACAAGATAGGTATTTATGACACAAGGTACCGAAAGAACTAAACACCGTCTGAAACGGTCCCACACTGAAAGACACCACCGAAATGTTAACGAGTTCCTTTCCGCACTGAAATCAACCTGTAATTCTTTTACATATGCAGGAAATAATTTAATCTGCATGTCAACCTCAATTGTGTTTTCGGAGAAGTTTCAAAATGATGTAGATAGAATGGGGGAAATTGGGCAAAGGGTTTATAATGATTTTGTAAATAGTAGAATTGTATCTGGTTCTGAAGGTAGCATCTGGGCCACAATGAAAAAAAAACAGTCTTCAATTACGCAGAAATAATTTGAAAAACCTGAAAGTCGGTGCTAAGGCCACCGCACTAGAATTTAAAGAAGATCGATCTCATTTCACTAGAATTCTCATTGCCACCCGAACACGACCCGAAATCGACTTGAAAAACATTATTTGCAAATATGAACTCTCTCCTGTGCCTCGATCGATGTTCAATTCTCAAGGTATGTTGCACTTTTGCCAAAAAAAGTGAATTGATGAATTTGTTAAAAACTTCCCTAACGATAATGCTGAGATTAGAAATCATTTGTCAGAAGCAGTTGTTGATGTTGTAGTTATTGATGCTATGGCAGAACTCCAGAGTTTCAGCACGGAAACGTATGCTGATTTAGTAACAAGTTTCTGTGATAAATTATTCACCAGATTCAAGACGTATAATGAGACATATATTTTGTTTTATACTTACAAGGATGATTCTCTTTAAAAGGCAACTCGGGAAAATCGAAATGTAAGTCAAGTACGCTATCACATCACATCTACAATGAAAATTAAGAAAATTCCAATGAGAAAACTTTTATACCACATTGAGACCAAAACAGAACTGATAGGTTATTTGGCAAAAAAAATAATATGTTATGCAAGAAAAAAGACTGAAAGTAAATCTTGGATTCCATGCAATATCAGGTTGAGATATGACCGGCACGTTTTTTTAGAATGAGAATGCTATAAATGTCGAAAATATTTCTGCGCTAGAAAAATCTGTATGTCAAGTGTTCTGTCTTAAAACTAAAATCACATGCATCGAAACGTTGCCATGGCAGTTATTCTCCAAGAAACAAATGACTAATGACTTGCTTCCACCTACAAAAGCATCACTGATTCCATATTTGAAACGAGCCAATTACCAAACTCTTGTATGGAGTAGATATAACCTCCCTTCTCCTGTTATTTATGGATGGAATTTTGAGAACAATAGGTATAAAGAACTGTTCTTTCTTCAATAAAAAAAACGTGCATACCGTTGATTATCAGTCTAAGAGCTAGTGGCCTCGGCAATATACCCATTTCTATCTACACAGCTGAAAATATGCAAAAGTTTTAGCTTAGACCTACTCAAAGAAGGAATGGCCGGTATGCTAAAGGACATCAGTGGGGTGAGCAACCTTGAATTTTTAAAAGTCGGGCAAAATGCAAACAGTATCTTCGAAAAATATAGAAAAGACGATGTGCAATGAGTCATACCGATTGGTTTGTGGAAGGAGGTGCCATACCACTAAAATGATTTTGATGAGTGAGAGTGACGGCTTTTTGCAGGCCAGCGCGTGCGGGAAAAAGAAATTGAGGATAAAGAAAATGTTTTTTCAAAATAATAATTACATAAGTAATATACCTAATAGAAAGTAGTAAGTAAAAAAAGCCATAATCTATCTCGAACACATCAAAATCAATTTAGTGGTGTGGCACCCCCTTTCCATCACCCAATGTTTCATTGTATATCGTCTTTTACTCATTTTTCGAAGATATTGTTCAAATTTCAGCCTGTAGAAATAAATGAATTTCACCCCTAAACAACAGCATTTGACCTGGTATGGCAGGTAGTTTCCACCAACCAAACAATATGCCAATTTTTGTTTCGTTAATAGGATGGTACTAGGTATCATTACTGCAAATTTGAGCCTTTTAGGAATGAATAAAATTTTACATTTTGCCCCATTTTTTTTAAATTTAAGGGTGCTCACCCCACCGACTGCTTTTAGCCATATCGGCCATTCCTTCTTTGAGGAGATCTAAACTAACAGTTTTGCATATTTCCAGCTATGTAGAAATGGGTATGTTGTTGAGGTCATTAGAAGACGGTAAGTTAACACATGACCTTGAGAGCATCTGTTTAAATATTTCAGTGTCCGTTGAACTGACTATGCTCACAATCGGATCGATTTTAAAATTTTAAATAGTTCGTTGTTCAGCTTATACAAACAAAATTACATATACGTATAGGTAGGTATAACAAAATTGACTCAAAAGGTCCTTAGAGAATCAAAACGTAATAAACTGTTGAATTCTCTTAAACATTGTTTTAGGTTATATATTCTGCACCTCATTACCATAGAAAAGTAAAAATACTATAATAATTTACCTTGAACTAACCAATAAATCTTATTCCCAATAGCATATGTGTGGAACAGCCAAATGGAATAAATTCAGTATCTCAATTATTGAGCATATTTTAAAAAAATCCCGAAACATGTCGATTTTGGATACTGAAATGACATCCTGCAACGTACAAATTTCATCCATAAATTCAACCCCCTTCGAGTGGCAGTTGCAACCCCTAAATTTTTAAATGGGAAGTAGGGGATTGTGTTACCTCATTTGAAAGGTATTTTCATTCTCTATTCAAAAATGCTATGGTTTTAATATTTATTGCAAAAATTAACAGTAAAATTAATTCAGGTGCTTGCCGTAATTCGTTACAGCAAACTAAAAAAAATTAATTTCAATGTAGGAAATGTATAAAATGAGTTCCATGAATGTCTTGGCAGCATCCGAATCGCAAATAAAAATGTTTTCTAACGTTTTCCAACATTAGAGGCGTGATCGACCTAACTAATTTCGTCAAGCAGACCGTTAATTTTTGCAGTAAATACTAAAATCATAGCATTTTTTAATAGAGAATGGAGAGACCTTTCAAATGAGGTATCACAAGCCCCTACTTCCCTTTTAAAAATTTAGGGGTTGCAACTGCCACTCGAAGGGGGTTGAATTTAAAGATAAAATTTGTAGGTTGCAGAATGTCGTTTCAGAATACAAAATCGACGTGTCTCGGGATTTAAAAAAAATATGCACAGTAATTGAGATACTGAATTTATTCCATGTGGCTGTTCCACCCTGTATACGGAAACTCGTTATGCAGTGCTAACAAAATATTTTCGCAGTATTGTGACAATATGTCAGAAAATAGTAGTATAATTAAGCCAGATATAACACCAGACAATAAATTACGGTGTTATAAATCAACTCTATTGCAAAAAGACAATTAATAATTTCAAAAGATTTGAAATTTTTGCTCATATAAGACGTTACAAAATCATGTAAATAAGCTTTATACTGTAAACTTCTAAGTCATGAAAAATTAAGCAATATTTATTATCATAAAATAAAAATTTAAATTAAATTGTATTAAGTAAGAACGCTTTTATTAAGAAAATATTTAAATAAAGAAATTTTTGATCAAATCTGTTGCTAAATCAGGTACTGAGAGAGCAATAAAATATGATAATACATCCAATAATAAAAATGGTATGTCTTTTATACCTTTTCTTTTATATTTAATGGTTTCTCTTCATACATTTTGCCTTTTATTAAAAATTCCCGTCGAGAGGAACAAATCAAATGAGGCTGAGAATTTAAAGTAACAATACCCATTGAAAAATAAAAGATTAGGTTTCTATAGAAAACAGCTCCCTGCGAATTTTGCTGAAAATTGAATATGTTGTAGATCTGGACCATAAATATTCGCGAGTTCGATTTCAAAAAATGGACAGGAGCAATATATTTATGTAATTAAAGATTGTTTAACGGATTTCATTCCGTAATTATATTGGTGATATAAAAAATTATTATTTCTCAGTTAAAGACAACCCTCCACCGGAACATCACCACTTACTCTTACCCATGTTTACAAAATTACGTTATTTGTTGAAAAGTATCTAATATTAGTTCCTGTGTAAATTTTTGTATTATGTGTTATGAATAGACTCGAAGACGATGCGGTATTGAAGTAATAATTTATTTGGAATCACATAATATTACACAACATTTTATAGAAAAACACTATTTCAATATTCGGCACTTAATGATCATAATTTCGACGTTAATCTTGTTTTTATAAGAAAATAATTTCTAGTTAATTAATATCAAAGCGAAAGTTGCAAATATTTCGTTTCAATGTATGAAAAAAATGTAGAGTCTTCACATACACGTAAGGTTTGTAAATACTTGGACTATGAATACCTGAATACGACTTTACATAAAATTTACAAAGGACTTAATTATTGACGAAATAATTTTATAGATGTGTCAATTAATATATCAGATGAAAAATAACACTGGCTCCTTTTAAAATTTGTTAGTTTTTAGACTTGACACACATATTTGTTAACTGTTTTTGCTTTTTGCAGAGGTAAAAGCAGATCTACACATTCAGTTTCACAAGCTATATCCAAGGTTTCTCAAGCTGACATTATTCTAGGCAGATCGGTGGAAATATACTTTTCTAAAAGGAATATTTTGCATTCGGTATGATGGCGTAAAATACATAGTTCCTTTTTTAATTCCGTCGTTTATTTATTTACTGTAATTTCTAAAGATTTTTCAAAATAAGGACACGAAAAATAATGACCATGAACTTAGTTTATGTAATGAAATTGTAGCTGAAAAAAACTCCCTCGGCTCGATGTTTAAAAAAATCGTAGATAAAGTGGAAATGATGGGTTTAAAAAAATATACTTTATTAAAGGTAAATTTATTAAAACAATTTAAATATAAAATACTATATACATAAAAATACCTATACATATTATACCTAAATACAGTTGAAAACATTTTTTAATACAAAGAATGGTATTGCTGTAGTAACACTTCCCACTGTAGTAATACAAATTACCGAATTATAGATTAGTTTGAATTTCTAACCAATGAACTATTGAAATTGAAATTAAAGCTAAGTGTATTAGCAAGAAACAATTTAATTGATAAATTATGTAGAACCGGTATCATCCAGTATTTTATATCGTATGTAAAGTACCTAATAGTGCATACAAAATATCCATATAAATGATTGATGCATTTATTTAAAGCATATGGCATGGATTAAATACTAATTATGTGAAAATTAAATTACTATTTAAATTTACTTACATAATACATAAAATAAAGATAATATAGGATTTGAGGTTCTCGTTTTTTCTTGAATATTTAAAAATAGAAATACTTTTTAGAAAAACAATTTGAACACCTTATGTACGTTAATAAAAATGTTTGTTTTATGAATAATATCCCGATTATCATAAAATACAAATATAAAGTTTTATAGAATTATATGCAGTTTCAAAATGTGTAATGGGTTTAACTTCATTTTAATAAACATAATTATTGCAAAATATAAATATTGTTGACCATGTGGCTTGTATCAAAAGAACAATCTTAAAATTATTAATCTATTAATAATAATCAATGGTTACTACTTATGATAAAATATTTGAATATAATATTTTTAACAGGGATTTTATTGAGCCTGCTAAAATAGCAAATTACAAATATTTACATATTATTAAATAAAATATCACATCAAAGCCCAGAGGATCTACAGAGATTTACGAAATAATCCGCCAATAAGGAGGAAAAAACTATGGTAGTTACTTTAGTTATCAGAATATAATTTCAATTTGAAATTTGTAAAAATGTTTGGTTTTGTTAATAATTACTAAGGAAAATAAACATTGAATTCAGTATTTAATACTGCGATATAGACTTAAGACACCTATTAGTAAATATAGAACTATTATAGGATTCGGTGTATTACAACTATTATAAAATCCACCATAAACTTGTAGTCCTGCAGTTTCAATGCTTTGCTTGCAATAATCTCCATCGTACAACCAACCAACATATTCACCTAAAAAAGTTACATGTTAAATAAATAATTTTAAGTCTAAAGTAATTAGGTCTATCATGTATACTATAATCATACTTTTTTAGTAATTTTTCCATAAAATTGAACATAATACAATGCTTCAGCTGATTCCCAATTTCTCCGTCATGAAAGTGGAAAATAAAAATTGCCTTATAATAAATGTCCTTTTGGACGTCGTGGTCCAAAACTGCTGCTTTAATCCTCATTTTTGAGAACTAAAATGTCCCCTTTTTAGCCCAAATAGAAATAAATAGATGTAAAAGTAACAAAAGCAAATATCAAAATAATTAATTCCGATTAAAGTTTATATTTATTTATTTTTTCAAGCGCAAATATAATGTATATCTACACCTCAAAATTAACGTGCACTATTAATCCTTCCTATAAGAATTGCACCTTGATATATAGATCGTTTATAAATCATCAGAAACCATGAAATTAAGCAACCAGGTGTGTTCTGTTGGTTTGTGTTTGCCTCAAGCTTGTTAGTGGCATCTTGGTATGTATATCTTTAAGGCAACGTTTCCAATGAATCTTTGCAACATTGACATTATGTTTTGGTACTGTGAAATCTTGCTGTAATTTGCGAATTTCCTAATTCAAATATTTTATTTGAAATATTTGAACATCCTAAGTGTGTTGCTGATAATCGTTTTCAAACTAGACACTGCATTGGCAAAGGAAAATCAACTGGCAGGTCCACTGCTTTGAGCGAGGAGGGTCATAACGACGTTCAGAAAAAAAATTGGTCGACAAAGTAGTCTGTTCAAACAAATGAATTCACTTAAACTTTGTTTTAGTACAATAATACCTAAACTTTTAAATAAAAAAAACTTCTTGTATATAGCAAGTGTTTTTATTGATTTAAAACCTCAGAATTTTATTTCGAATGGAATTAATCAAATCAAAAGATGCGCAATAACAAAATTTTAGGTTTAGGTTTTAGGCAGATCATTAGTTGTAACAAGAGAAACTCCTTGCCCATACAAGGTAGCCGTTGTTTACGAAAGTTTTGCTCCTTAATTTTGGAAATCGAGAGAAATCATAATTTAAGGAATATTTAAATAACAATCCCTTTTTGGATTTAACTGTTTTACTTATGAAGTCTAGTTCCACTTGAATCGAATTTAGATCAGCCAAAATTACCTAACATAGGCAACTGAAAATGTCAATAATTTTGTTGAAACAAGTTCATATCTTTTAAAAATTAGTGTGTGGGTAAAGTCGAGCTCACCAATATTTGGCTGGCCGTCTTCCTTCGCCGACCACTGAGACAAACGTTTGAGTAAGGTTCCAAACTACATTAAATGTGCAAAGGAGATAGTATTACAACGTGCACGTCTGTGATATCTTCAGTATGTAATGAGTCATAGGCAAACATTGGTGAGCTCGACCATATTATTTCACGAATCAATAAATATTAAAAATTTGCCCTAAGCTTATCTTAGATTCATGATAATGAACTCTAGATCAGTTACTTCCAGTAAGACGGTGCTATTTCTCATGTAGTAGACACTACTAACTGTTCAATTTTTAGGGGAGTTTAATGGTGATCGCATAATCAGGCGGAAAAAATAGTCTACATGGTCATCAGATTTACCGTTTCTTAATTTTTTTATTTGGACATGTAAAGAATAATGTTTTAAAAATCGACTATATTCAGTAGGTATTGAAGAATTTACAGCTAGCAATAGAAGTGGAATTTTTCAATATAACTGTTGATCAGTTACGGAACGTTTTCGAAAATAACAAACAAATAGTGAATATGTATTTGCCAGATTACGGCTATGACATTGTGTAAATAATAACAAACAGGCACCATCGAGCAAGTTTCGAGATTTTAGTGTTTTATTTTCTTACCATAGCTTCAAGATCATCTTCAATTTGTAGGGCTATGCAAAAATTTATGACAATCCTTAAATTGACAATATTAAAATTTCGAAACCTGCTCGGTTGTACCTCTTTATTTTGAACAGCTGCTATTATCATTTGATATTTAGTATGGGTTGCATGTGTAACATAATATATGGTTTTGTTTTTATTATTTATTTTTGTACAGTGAATATTAAAATATTTTATTAATTAACTACAAATGCAGGGTAATGCCGTCTTATTAGTGATAAAATATAATTATTTGCAGTTTCCTCATTCTTTAAGAGAATTGACCGTTTCTACTGTAGCTCTGGAAAAGGTTAACTAATCAATTAAATATCAAGCCAAGGATGCCGATGGAATTAATATGAAAATTCTGTCATTAGTCTTCCCACATTTAAGTGCTTATTTTTAACTTTAGCTCTTTATTTGTCTTTATCTAAAAATGTCTTTCCCAGTTCCCAAAAGTAATACAACCTCAGATATCTTCTATTTTTACCTAATTAGTATTTTACTCACGGTTTCTAAAGTTTTGGAAAAATTATTGCAAATCAGTTCTGTAAAAATTGGTTATGAAATTGAACTTGAACAAAATATTGTTTAAAATTTTTTCTCCCAGCAAATAAATTAATGGCTGGTTGTATTTTAAGAAGTCTTTAAGTCAAATACCACCAACTTTTATATTGCATTTTCTTTTTCTTTAGTCATTAAAATACTATTGAATCTAGGCTAGAAATTTTCATTAAACATGGTTGTTAAACTCTGCGATCACGTGGTTTACGATAATCATTTATAAGAGCTGTTTAACATACTATTAGTGGATCGAATAAAAATTAAATGTAAAGAATCACCTGTTCTTAAATTTTCATTGCGGAGCCAGTCCTCGAGTGGGCGAAAATATTCCCGTAAGGCACTGCCGTCCAAACGGCTATCGCCTGTAGCTTGAAACAGAACATCCCTCCAAGGCTGAGACGATCCTTTCTCCATTAATTGCCTGTAATATAACACATATTTAATAAAATTAACATGATTTTACGCACATTAGATACGTGAAAGGAATTATATTAAATTACGTCATTCAATATCGTGAAATTGGTACATATTAACATATAACTGTTAGGTGCTAATATTTTATGGATTCATAAGTAAATTATCTTACATAGCAGCAGAATTAAATACGTTTATAATCATTTTCTCCAAGAAATAAACGAAATTTGTCTGAAGTTACTATGACTCTAGAATGTGTGATTTTAGGTATACAGTTGTGCAGTTAATGAATTGTTGCTATTATTTGATAAGAAAAGTGTTATGATTATGGTGACTTGAATTTTTCATATTGCACTATTGGAGAGGTGTCAGCAGATTAGATAATATTTATCAGTACCAAAAGACCACATTGGGCTGTTGATAATAATTATACTTATTTATAATTTACAATAATAAGCTTTAAAATTCTGTAATATAAAAGGTCTTCATAAATGATTGTCAATCGCACGACCATATAATTAAGCAACCATATATTGAATCAATTATATTATTTAATTTTCAGAAACATGAGTATCTGATTGCCTATTTTCGGTCACATGGTATATAGATTCATTAAGGAGTAATTAATTCTGCGTCATATAAATATATTTTACAACGGGTTTCTTGTCTGTGTCATTGTTGAAGTTTCTCAAATGTCTCACATGAAAAAAAAAACAAACGGAAGCTAATTAGGAGATTTACTATCAAGTTCAACATTAATGAAGGAACCAATAATATTGGAGTATTACTCTTGATTACAGCTGCTCACATATTTCCGATAGAGACAAAATATTTCAATGTAACTAATAGAAAATTAGTCACCTAGCTATGAATGCTTTTTTAGAGTAATAATAAGTACCTATACAATGTTTTTTATGTTAAAAACTCAAAGTAAAAAAAAACGTATTCTTTTCAATATCATTATCAATTTATCAAAGTAATGTCATTATCATCATATAAATAGATCAACTTAATCAGTGAATTAATCACATAAATAATAACTATTCTATCACTCTGACAGATTTAATTTATTTTTTATACTTTATCATTATTTGTCAACAATGATTTGAAATAATTGCGTTACATGCGGAAAGCTAATTAACTTTATCATATACTATACTTGTAATAATTGCTCGTAAGGACTAAAATTGCAAAAAGTTATAATGTTAGGTTAGAACCAATGTAGTGAAGAAGACGTAAAAATTATTTTGGGATTCATATTCACGAACACTTTAAGGAATTGGGAGAGAGCAGCTAATTTTTTTAAAATATGTTCTGGGTATCATCGGGAACACGTACATATTTCTTTTTACATTTGACGACCTACACAATCGTAATTTTTTTGACTAAAAAAAAAATGTTTTTTTGGTACCTATATTATTATAAATATTTCTGGTTCTATTCGCCAGATTCGCCAGAGAAAAAATAAAAAAAATTGTTGTTAATTTCCCTATAAAACTGTGCAGGTTAAAATCTTACATAACCTAAAAAAACCGACAAAATTACTTTTTTGGTTAATTTTTTGACAGCACTACAAATAATTGATAGACTTTTCATAAAATTTTGAAAAAAAATCATTTTGTGATTACTTATATTTAAGTGGGTTAAAAGTTTAAAATTCTTATTAGATCGACCGCAAAACGCATTAAGAAAATTTACTTGATTATAACTTTTTTGTCATTAATTTTTATGTTTCTTATGATACTCAGGAAAAAAAATTGTTGATTCCTTCACTCCACTATTTATTTTGAAATTTATTCCAAACGATTTTATTCAATACTATTTACTCATTTGAAAACAGCAAATTGGCAAACAAAATAGGTATCGTTGTAGCATTAAAAGTCAAGACAGATGTATAAATCACCCAGATTTTACTTCTACGCTTTAACAACTATTAAATACTAATATTAAGATATATGATGAAACACTTTCATCATTTTCAGGGACGTTAATATTTAAAATCCGGGCCATCAACCGTACAGTTATTTTATAAGGTGTGGTTGTAAAAGATATATAGGTGATAACGCATATTTTTTTAAAACACGTAATTAAAGGTTACTTTTTTCCAATATATCGAAAAAACCAAATTCAATTATTACTAGGACATGATCGAAAAATGAAGGAAAGGTACAAAGTGAAAGAATAAGTAATATAGGTCAATAATAATTACAGGAAGTGATATTTAACTTTAATTTAATTAAATTGACAAGCAAAAATACCTTGTTTATTATCTCAGTTAATTTGAGTTCTATTTAAGCGTCTAAATTTACGTCCTTACAATGAAAACTGGGCAATATAGGTAACGGCAGATTTTTGCTTTTGCTAATAAAAACGTGTTTTTGGTGTTTCATTTTAAGTGTTGAGAAGCTTGTTGTGAGCTTCAACAAGAAAGTGGTGTCTTGTATAATATTCCCATATTATCAGAAATTTATTATTTACATGAGTAGTTTCAAAAATGGACAAACAAATATGAAAATATGAATACCAGCAAAATCTCCTGATTTAGCTCCTCTACACTACTAGAAGAATTAAAAAAATATTGGATGAGAAAATGTTCCAAGTCGTATTAATAAAAATTAGAAGCGGATACTCAGGAGGAACACATACTTTTATACACAATTTTTCTTTAGTATGTTCTCACAATTCATAGGAACAAAATAAGTCTATTTCTGAAGATGAATTTCTTCTCCTTATACTTGGATTCTTGTTCGTAGCAGACTCCATTTTTATATCGTGGCTTGAGGAGATAGTTATGGCTGAATGTATATTGAATTTTTCCTCTAGAAAATATTACAAACCAATAAAGACTACTTGTGATTTTAAACCCATTTACAAATTTTCTGAGAATGTACAGTGGATAGTAAACCATTTTTTAAATGTAGAATCGGTAGATAGCAGAGGTGATGCGTTATCCAAATATCCAAATGAAAATATTTTTAAGGTATGTGGAAGATCCAGGATTTCAAGTAGGAGTAGAATCAAACATCAGTGTCAAAAGTTGTGCCAGAAGTAAAGGACAAGATGAAGATAATTGAAAAAATGGTGGTCAATTGATAAAATTTCCGCAGAACGTTGCAGTTGTAATGTAAACCAAGCAAATTTTCTAGTGTCATTGATTGCACACACGTAAGAATAAGAAGACTGTCGATTCACGGAGATAATCGAAAAGGATATTCTAGCATTAATGTGCAAGCGACGTGTAACGCAAGTGAGTGGTAAACCACTCATGGCCAGGTTCTGTTGGCGACTCAAGGATTTGAGCAATTTAGAAATTTATAATATTGCAAGAAATACTTTTGAAAATAGCCAAGCAATACTTTTAGGAGATGAAGAATATTACTATCGCGTCATGGATGATGGTTTTTTTTTAGAAACCCACATGCACCACGCACCACAAGAACACGCCTATAGCAACGGGTAATGATTAATGAAAGATATTTTGGCCAAAAAGTTCCGATTCTACAATATAAAGTCCTGGTCTCCATTGAAAAATTTCCAAAACTTATTGCGAGCTGTTTCGTTTTGTATAACAAAGCCTTTATCAGTCGATATCTCAGTTCAGTAAATGACATAGAACGAGGCCGAGGCTTCAAATAACAAAAGAAGAAGTCAGCGAAAACGAACCTAGTTAGCAGGAACCATACATTTATATTTGTGATTTTTAGATTGAATCAGGCTCAGAGTACGTAAACTCTTGTTGTATTCATACCACTAATTATATCATGCACAATGATATAAATGGTAAAAAAATTACTTTGACAAAGACTTTGCTTCTGTTAGAACGACCATTTGACCATTTATAATTAGGATTGTGTTTAATTTCAAAATAAAATACATTGAACAATATAGTAATAACTGTCATAATCTTTGTTTCTGTTTAATCGATCATGAAATTTGATGTGTTGATAGGTAACAAAAGTATCAAGTTTTGTTTAACTATGATCAAGATTTAGCATAATTTCTTTAAGAAAGCCAGCCTATAAGTGGAAAATTAAGATATTTTCAATCAAGAAGATGTTATACAATTTCCGAAAACATTTCTGTTTCTGAACATGAAGTTAAGAGAGCAACATTTATATTTTCTGCTCGTTGTTAATAATAATGAGCAATAGAGAATGTTGCTGATTACTTATTAGAAATTGTCAATTTTCTGTTATCTGATGACAACTCTAAAAAATCATACATAATAGTTATTTGAGTATCAGGAAGAGGGAAAGTGCTACTTTATCACTCGAGTCAAAGACGAAAGTGCATCAGTGTGACATCGATAAAGGTACTTTCCGGTCGAAATACGTAATTGTCTATTGCAACAAATGCGAAAAATCCTGCCTCACCACAGACTACTAGTTTTACAACCATAACGATATTTTTACAGAATAACCAAACTATATACATCTCAGCATTCTCAAATTCATCAGACGTTTCTGTGGCATTTCTCACATGATCCCCTCAATTTGGCATATTATTGAATTAAGCAGGTGTTTAAGTACTTATCACATTCAAAATTCACGTGCGAGAAGCACTTTTGACAAGCATACAATACATAACGAAATACATGAATGGACGCTATTCTATTATTATGATTCACAGTTATTATTGAATCGTTTTTGTTTAATTAAAGTTTAAAAAATTTGTCTGTGTGTCGATTTATGCTTTGAAAGCGCACATTCGCGATATCTATTGTATTAATGATATAAAGCGTATATTAATTACTTCACGGAAGTAAAAGTAATCGATTTCAATAAGTTAGTTTTTAATATATCAAACAACTATAAATTCTTCTAGCCGATGCATGTTGAAAATCAAAAAGAAGTAAATAGTCCCGGATCAAAGGTTTATGTAACGCAAGTAATATGCCTCGGTATAAAATACGATGTTTCACTTTCTCTTTCAGTCCTGCAGCACTTGATAAAAAACAGTAAACATCAATGAAAAAAACCGCAACCGAGATTGTATGAACAAGTTTCGTACGTGAAGGGAATTAGAGCAGTGGTATCTCACATTGACATAAACCACTTGCTGATCATTAGATATATCAGATAATTGGTATGTTTTGTCGACGTTCTAAATAGCTCTCTTTACTTACGAGCAAGTTTTACGTTTTATTCCATTTCAGGTTTAAATTGATACTGCACACGCTTATACATTTCCGTCTATTGTGTTCAGAGAAATACATTTAGAAGATTTCATATTGCTTAGTTCTCTACTCTATTATATGCTTCCATTTAGAAGCAGAAGAATAATAATAAGAATAAGAATACAATATTTAATGACAATAATTTCGTGTATTAATTAAAAAAATGCTGACACATCAGGTGTCTACAGGTGAACTTACAACATGCCAAGGCTGCCACTTATATTTTTGGCAAAAGGAAGGAGGAATTGACATAGTTCTCATCCAGGGACCTTGGACAGCTAACACAGGCCGAGTAACCGGCCTAGGTAATATTTCTTGCAAAGTAATATCAAAGAGCTCGGGAGAAAAACCAAGAGCCTGTATTTTGATCAGGAACAATATCGACTACTTCGTCTTGCAGGTTACTGCACTCAGGATGTTGTGGCCATTCAACTCTATACCGGTGGGGAATAGCAAGATGAACATTATTGCCTGTTCTGCTTACTTCCCGGGAGATAGGGATGCAGATTAACCACCTCCAGCTGCAATAAGGGCTTTAATCGACTACAGCAAGAGGAACAACATTCACTTGGTCATAGGATGTGATGCAAACTCCCACCATACGGCGTGGGGAGGCACAAACATTCACCAGAGAGTCACTATTTGATTATTTATTAGGGGATGGGCTAAGTGTCGATAACGTTGGCTCCGAGCCAACCTTCATTACCAAAAATAGGAAAGAGGTTTTAGATTTAACGATCAGCTCAGCCTTCCTGAGCAACAAGATAACCGGTTGGCGGGTATCTACTGAGCCATCATGCCCAGATCTCAGATATATTCTGTTCGATATAGAAGACGGCCCAAGGCCGGTGGTGAGTTACAGGGATCCAAGAAGTACAAACTGGGAGGGGTACAAACAATCCCTCCAGAAACATCTTCCATCCACAAACACCACTATCAGGAATTATGATGAAATAGAAATTGCGGCGGGACAAATCCAAAAAGCAATTATTTCAGCCTATCATGAAAACTCTCCACTAAAATCAAAAAAAGATAACAGAGGGGCATCTTGGCAACAAAAAATTAGATAAAATGAGAAAAGAAGTTCGACGCCTCTTTAATCGAGCTAAATCTTTGAGCAACTGGGAACAACATAGATCTGCATTAACGGACCATAATAAGGAAGTTAGGCGGGCAAAAGGGAATCTTGGAGGAAGTTTCGCGAGAGTATTACTGATTTACCTAGCAGGACTAGGATCCACAAGATTACAGAGAACCAGAGAGGGACCTGCTCGATAAAACGACTGGATGGTACATTCACTGAGTCTGGAAAGGAAACCTTGGAGCTCTTAGCACTAAATCACTTTCCAGGGAGCTCGATTTTGGATAACAGGAGCTACCAGAAACAATGAAACAATAGGGCGGTTTAAGCGACCTTGTAAGAACTGACCATATCAGACTGGATTCGGGCTATGTTGGAAAACAGAACCATATCAACATCCCTACAGTGGGAAACGGTCAGGTTTAGGGCCGCAAGAGGGTATCCACAAGGCGGGGTTCTCTCCTCCGTACTGTGGTCACTACTTGTGGACGACGTACTGGCTATTCTAACTCTGTGGGATGTTGAGGTTCAGGCATATGCGGACGATCTAGTGATTCTGGTAGGAGGAAACTCTGAAGGGATGATCTCCAATACCCTTCAGATACGGTACATAACTGGTGTGAGAGAGAACAGATGTCTGTGAATCTTCATAAAACAATGATAGTACCATTCACCAGAAAACGGAAGATGGGTAATTTAGAACCACCTTCCCTATCAGGTGCAACCATTCCATTTGCGGAGGAAGTGAAATATCTAAGAAACTCACTAGACAAATCACTAAACTGGAACTCCCACCTGGAGAAGGTGATCAACAAGGCCAGGTTATCCTTGTGGACATGCCGAAGAATTTGCGGAAAATTCTGGGGCATTGGCCCTCAACAAATATATTGGATTTACGTTAAAGTCATAAGACCGACAGTTGCTTACGGCTCCATAGTTTGGTGGTCGAAGGGGCTACAACGGACGACCAAAACCAAACTCTCTGGGCTACAGAGACAAGCATGCCTGGTGATAACTGGGACAATCAGCACCACTCCGTCAACTACTATGGAAATCCTCCTGGATTTACTCCCTCTTCACATTTATCTGGAGAGAGAAGCCAGGTGGGCAACATACAGACTACAACAAGCGGCTATTAATATACCGCAGGCTAACATCGTGGAACACAATGGGCTGATGGATGACATAGAAAGTCACAGTATCCTAGGAATGGTCTCAGATATTATGCCTACCAGGATCAACACCGAACTGCCCTTTAACGGAAGAGACGAATGGGAAGAAAATAAAATTGACCTATTAAGGGCGGACAGCTGTTGGTTTACTGATGGCTCCAAAACCTCAGAAGGAATTGGAGCCGGAGTGTATAGTTGCAAACCAAAAGTAAGGATATCCACAAGCCTGGGGAATAATGCAACTATATTTCAGGCTGAAGGTCCAAGCCATTGAACTGTGCTTGCGGATGCTACTATTTTCACACAGTCAAGCAGCTCTCAAGGCTCTTGAATCATATCGGTGTAATTCCAAAACGGTATGGAACTGTCAGAAAGCTCTAACCCAACTGGGAAAACACAACAAAATAAGTCTGGTCTGGGTACCTGGACACTCTGGAATGGAGGGCAATGAAATTGCTGACTTCCTAGCCAGAAAAGGTTTCATGTCTGAAAATTTCGTCGTTTCGATGATCAACTCATGATTTAAATGAAAAAAACACGCCGAATGTCACCATCCTCACTTCTGATTTTACAGAAAAAGACAAACGTAAAGTCAATTAATTCAATAATAAATCCCAATTTATTATATGAAAAAAATTTCCAACAATTAAAAATGGGCTAACTATTAATATTTTTGTTATTTTAAAATCTATAAAATAGGTTTAATTTACTATAACAAAATCATTATAGAAATGAAAAATAGTCTATTCTTCACAGCAATTCTATTTTTCTTAAAGGTTACCAGTTTCGTAATACAAAGTTATATCAATCACATCGTTCACATCAACAGGCCAGGCCAGTGATTTAATTTTGGATTAATATTGTAACTTTGGATCATAAAACCAGTAGCCTTTAAAATATAAAAATAGGATTGCCGTGAGGAAGAGACTGTTTTTTATTTCTGAAATGTTTAGAAAGTGTATTATAAATAGCCAAACATTATATCATATAATAAGTATATAATAAATAATATGTTTGTGTAGAGATAATACTTAATTATTCGTACACCTAATGTTTTTTTCTAAAAGAAACCATTGGATGTACAGTATTATCAATTTGTTTGGTACACATTTTAATCAGAATATGCCAGTTTAGTGTAGAGATTAGAAAAAAAATTATTATAAAAAAGTTACGGGGTATTTACTAAATTTTTATTTGGCAGCAATAAAAAAACAATTGAATGCCGATTTATTCAGATATGGACATAACCTAGGTTTTTTTAAATTAAACATGCTGTATATTTTTGTACAGTTAGATTCAGTTTTTTTTCTGATTACGCTGATATAGCGTACTTAATAGTTTTATGCAGGATGTTTCGAATTATTATTCTGATTAAACTGTGTACCAAACAAAATGATAACACTGGATATTCTTTTGTTAATGATATTTTCAGAAAATCGTACTTTTAAAATTTAATTTTCAATTTTAACGGAAGTACTAAGTAGAAACTACAGGACACATAGAGATAGACAGGATTTTATTCATTTTTTGGTTCAGGGTGTGGTAAAGCGGATGTTAATGTAAAATAATTCCGTTTCAAAAGTGAAATGAATACAAAACAGTCTAAGACTAAGCAAGTTGCTCACGATCATTGTATTATATTTTATAATTTAAAAAAACGATCATAAATGAAAAAATTGTAACAGGATATAATTGCAGGACTTAATTCACATTACGGAAACTTAATTAGATTAGATTTAATAAGACATGGATTTAAAAAATAGACAATCACATAGTTAGATTATATCTTATCCTTTTTTTTCACTTGTTGATTTGATAAAATACCAAAATGTGAAACAGTTGCAAAGTGAATTAAATTAGTATTTGTTTAATTTTAGAGGCTTCAAATATACATAAAATTTTCTCCAAAAAAATTGAAATTGGCATTAATCATCTTAGCTATTCTCTAGACTATATTGTAATGGTAGGGGGAAATTTTTTAAGGGTTTTATTTTTTATGTTTTTATATTTGTTTTGGGATTTTCTTTTGATCAAGGGCCCCACGTTGGTGGTGCCAAATTTATGTAATGGTAGAAGACTTTTGGGGATTTTTTTGTTGTTTTTGTTTTTTTTTTTAGTTTCTATTGTTATTTGTTAGTTCTAGATATTTAATTTTTATATTCCTATATATTATTATGCATGCACTACTAATTAGGTTGTTTAGTTTTTGAATTTTAAATTTATTTTTCTTAAGTAGCGATATGTAGTTTTCTGAATTATCGATTTTATAACATACGATCAGTCCGCCACTGGGCGTATGATTTTAAGATAATTAAACGTGAAACTTACTATAGGTTTGCTATAATTACTCTTTTACCTTTCAGGGCCTAAGGGGGTTCCCTCCTGCTATCGAAGAAATGTCTTACCTGTTAATCAGCTGCTGTACACCTTTTGAATAAAGATTATTTAAATTTTGGGCTGGTTTTATTTTTTATTTGATTAGTAATGATCTTGAAATGCTAGAGATCTTTATCAGAATGAATATAATTTTGTCATTAGACAGCTAGATGTCTCTGCTTTTGCTGTAGTATAGATATCCAACTGAGAGGGATTTGTATGCTTTAGTTGTATCAATTAAACATAGATGGAACAACAAATCGTATTTATTACACATATGAGACAATTCAAAGTGAAACGTTCCTTAAACTATGTCCCTGCTCTAACTTAAACTAACTTAATCTACAACAAATATTGCACAGTGTCCTTGTGATTAGTGACAAATGTAATAAAGTTAAATTTTCTAATTTTAGTTCACAGTACTCCCGGCACACTAAAGTTACCGTGTCGCGTTATTTACTTTAAATTGGCAGACCTGTTTTAAGTTTTGACACTTGTGGTTTGTGGTCCAGATATGGTAGCTGGCAGTTTTACAATTTAGTGCCCTATTTACTGGATCTGCATAAACTAAATGGGCCTTGGATGCCCATTCGGATTTCGACCAAACTGGTGGCTGCTTATTATTTAGGATAAATTTTACCTTTATTGCTGGTAAGTTGATGCTGTTTCTCTGGTACCTTATTGTATTTGACCTTGAACCATTATTCAAATGAACTGGAAAATTAAATTTTCGATTTAGACCTTATATTTTTCTATATATTTCAGGATCGATCTGGACGTGGGGTTGCTTCTTTTACGACCCAATAACAACTCAAGTTTTTGTTTCGTTTCTAAGGACAAGCAGAAAATTTGCCAAACCATGAATTTCTAGATTTTCAACTGTAATGAAGGTTGGTATTTTCGCCTTTTTCCACTTTATTATGTATTTTTACTATGAAATTATGGTATTTTTAGCTTCCTCATTTGAAGATGAATGCTTGGATACCCATGTGTCGATTTTACGTGAGATAAATTTTAGATCTGCCGTTGGCTCGTACGAGGGATTACATGACCGTATCGAATATCACTCATGTCTTAGGAACTAATTTACATTGTGTCTGGTCATTTGACTAGACTAGAGGTTTTACAGGTTTGTTTTAAATTAATTGATTACAAATTTTATAAAAATTTATATAAAGTCCATCTTTGTTTAACTGTAGTTGACAATCGTTCACCCTATGTTTAAAACATGCATGTGGCAGCTGTCATTGATTATTTTAAAGAAACATTGCACAATGTATTTATTTCATTTACGCCTTTAATTTGTTTATTTTTGGTTTGTTTTAGCGTAGCTGACCCTTTGTTTACCTAAGGCTCGTTGACCTCGCTTGCCTCAACAGGTGTCTCACAGCTGACCAAATGGTTTTAAGATATTATATCCTTTTTTGAACTTGAATTTATCTCATGAATATACTATACGTAAGTTTTTTGTTCTAGTTTTATTATAGTACATGAGCCAGATAGTATATTTTGTCAGTCATTTCCTCTCAAGCGATAACTCGTGAAATGCTTCAGAGAGTTGTATTATGCAGCATGGTGAACGTCAGCTGCCGCTCCGTGGGTGGGTGGGGCAGCGGCAGCTTCTCAATCACGTAAAAAAAAATTGGTTTCAATCATTTCCTCCCGACTGAAAATTTGTTAAATGATAGTTAACGCAATTATTCGAAGATAAAAAAAAGTCAGCTGGCCGTACCGTGGTGGATTATACGTCAGCTGGTCACACGAACATGCAAAAAAAAATTTTTCATTCAGCTACGTCCTCTCACTTGTAAATGTGTCAGATGATACTTTACATGCTATTTTGAATAAATAAAAACGTCAACTGGCTTAATGTTGGTGGAAAGGTCGTCAGCTGATGCAGTGAAAGGTGGAGCATGGGAGCCAGGCGTGAGCGCCGATCGCTTATTTAAATACGTCAGCTGACGGGTTTTCCACCGTAATGTCGAATAACTGTAGTTATGTCATTTCCTCTCACTTGAAAATGTGTCAGATGATAGTTTACATGCAATTTTAAATAAATAAAAACGTCAGCTGGCTGTATGTTGGTGGAAAACCCGTCAACTGACGTATTTAAATAAGCGATCGGCGCTCACGCCTGGCTCCCATGCTCCACCTTTCACTGCATCAGCTGACGACCTTTCCACCAACATAGAGCCAGCTGACGTTTTTATTTATTCAAAATAGCATGTAAAGTATCATCTGACACATTTACAAGTGAGAGGACATAGTTGAACGAAAAATTTTTTTTGCATGTTCGTGTGACCAGCTGACGTATACTCCACCACGGTACGGCCAGCTGGCTTTTTTATCTTCGAATAATTGCGTTAACTATCATTTAACAAATTTTCAGTCGGGAGGAAATGATTGAAAACAATTTTTTTTTACGTGATTGAGAGGCTGCCGCTGCCCCACCCACCCACGGAGCGGCAGCTGACGTTCACCATGCTGCATAATACAACTCTCTGAAGCATTTCACGAGTTATCGCTTGAGAGGAAATTGGTCCGGAAAACCTGTTGCTGGCTCACGGACTATTAGGAGGAATTTTCATATTACCCTGGTTTGAATTGAATTTATTTTTTTTATTATTAATTTTTATTAATTTATTAGTGGGGTTTTGGCTTAAAATACCTGACAATATATTTAATTTAAGTAAATGTTCTTGGGGTAGAAGTGCATGTTCCTTCTTAGAAAAACGCAGGACTTCTTCTATACATATGATTTTTCAAAGATCTAATAATGTAATTATTGCGTATTAGACAGTTGTGTAAATAAAATGGATTCCATGTCATTTCATAAACATCTATATGAACGTTTTGTAAAATATGGCTTTAATTTTAACACTACATTGTTTCAATAATTAAGACGTAATAAAAGGGGAAATCTATAAATAAGAAATAGTAGGACCCACTATTTTAAATATTCAAAGAAAAAATATAAGAAGTACAGCTCTGTGTTAGGTTATAAATTAATGTTTTGACTTTGTTGTTAGGTTTCTATCCTCTTATTCTTCTTCTGCTAATGTCAGGTAGATACTTCTATCTCCCTTGAAACATTTAGAAGCAACACAGAGGGTTAAATGGCAGTTGTGAATATAATACATTGTTAGCTCCTGCATACCTCTCTTGAGTACGAATCTCAGCTACGGGAGATGGCAATGTCTTAGGGAATAATTTTCTTGCGCTCTGTGTTCGAGCTGCAAACCGCATTGGAATAGAAAATATTAATCATTTTGTTTTTTGCATTATTCGCTCTTCGTGATTTAGCATATTTTGTAACCCAAAAAATAAATCTAAATCTGGCAATACCTTTCCAGGTCTATTTTTAATCTAATAACTATAAACCTTGAAATTGTAGGAAAACAAAAAATACTGCAGATCTGTATTTAAATAAGACTAAAATGTCATTTTCTAACTATATTAATTATGCACCAACATAAAAAAACACATAAAATTTATGATTGACAATTTTATATAAATTACTTTCTATAAGGAAAAGGTAACAGGATATTTTCGCAAAGTATTGAAAAATCAACAAGAGTGCACAAAGAAAACCTTGAACAAATTGACAGTCGATCTCCTTTAGTAAAACCATAAGAAGTGGTGAGTGGTACAAATCAAGGTCTTCGAATTGGGTGTAAAGATTCATTATAAATGAAGTAGTCTACAAGAAATAGTTAAAAATTAAATCTGTTATATTTATTAACAAACACAATTCGCAAATAAAAATTAGTAAGCATAAGCAGGTTTACTAAATTGTTTTTATAAAATTTGTCTAAAAATAAATCACAGATACCGATTTAATTTTTTACTGGACATTTTTTATGTTGATGTTATAACAATGTAGTCACCAATGAAAGTCTAATAGGCACTTTTTTTATTAGAACAATATGGAGGATGATAGCTCCTTCTTAGGCTTTCGTCGAAACGAGATCAAGCCGCTGATTATTCCATTGAAACATTGAAAACATTTATTCATATTTTTATATTTCTTAATATAGATACCTATTAGAGAGTCCCTTGGCGTAGACTTCTTAAGTATATAATGAATGTTTTTCAATATTGTTTTTACTATTATTTTGATACACCCTTTTCTTCATATAGAATAATCTTACAAGGTTTGGTCTGGAGAACTGGATGGTCACTCCACCAAACATAATTGGCCAATTCAGCAATTGGGATAACTTTGTCTTAGATATTACCTCGGACATTAATTCTAAATTGGGGTGGTATTTTATCCTTCTGAATCCATATTTGTTCATATGGAACTTTAAAATCGATTATTTTAAAAAAATAATAATTGCACCAAATCAGAAATGAGATAATTCTTTAAAGATTCATCATCATTCTAGGTGAACTATTTGCATAACTGACAATGTAATATCGATTTCTTTCATTTCAACCTGCTTAGAAAGTTTCATATTTGTATGAAAAAAAAACTCATACAAATGATGGATGTATGACAAAATGACAGTTGGTCAATATTATTATTAAGGAAATAAATTAAAACTAAAAAAATATGAAAATTATTCCATATTGGTTAAGTTTAACGACAAATGGTATTTATCTATAATTTAATTTTTGTAATAGTAATTTTAGATTCAAAGTTATATGTCAGTCAATAAAAATCGAAGAAAAAAACAAGTGATACAATTTGAGAGTCTCTTATTTTTGATCATGAATATTAAAATTTACATTTTGGTCTATTCGAAAATATTTAACTTAGAAAAATATCTTTATGTTAAATAATGTTACAGTCGAACAGAATAAAACCAATAATTATGTTATTTAAAAAAATAATAAAGTAGTAGTCGAGTGAAAACTTTCAAAGAAATTTGCATCTCTTAAGTAAATATCTTAGAGCACACAAAAATCAGCGAACTTCCTATATTATTAATTTGAAAAAAAGTAATGATACCTTCGAAATGGATGTACCTGATTCTTGTCAGACGGCGGAAGAGACAGAAACGGACGGAAACACGTTTCGCAATTCCTGCAAATTGTTACCTAACCAAATAACGCCCCGTGATGAAACATCTTGATGTGAAAGCTCGTGACTTTGCAGAGTCGTGAACATACAATAAATTTATCTAGTGCACAAGTGCACACAGTAAACACAAGGTTAAATTGTATTGTACTGTTCTTTGTTACTTCGAGGTGTCTTTAAATTACGATCTGCAGATAAAAAAAGACACATTATGTTAACTTACTGAATCATAAATTTAGCTATTTTTGTATTCATTTATATAGAAATGTTTACCTATATAATGAAATAATCGAATTAGTTATGGTACATTATTTTTACAAAGTGTCAAGCAACATAGTCAACGGGCAAAAGTGTCGGTGTTGCTTCAGACAAATTTGAACACTGTAGTGTCATAGAAGACCTTGAGAATTCGTATGTTTTGATTGTGCCGTGTATAAATTCCTTTGCTAAACTTGTTCACAATATTTTAAAAAATTTTGATAACTTGATACTCTTACTTCCTATTACTAAACGTACTATATTTCTTACAGAAGAGACACACATTAAACTATAGGTTAACTTCATACATCCGGTGTTTGCCCTATGTTAGTTTTTCCCACTTCCTTAAGTAGCTTCTGTTTTGCCCAAAATATGATAACGTTCTAATCGAGTTCAGGAAGAAAACCATGTAGTTGACTTTATGCTATTCTCTTTTTAGGCGTGTTTGGTTCAAAATATTAAAAAATATTTATGAGTCACATTTGTGTCTGGTCGATTCATTGGCACAGTCATTTCTTTCGTGAAGCCATTGATTCTAATAAAACAGAAGAAGGCTCTTAAATCATGAAAATGTTCAATTGCAAAATAAAATATTAAAGTACAAAAGACATAAAATTTCTATACAGCTTATTTATATTTGTATATTTATTTCACACACAGTTAATTATAAGATTGACGATATTAGACAAGGTCGCTTTATAAATAAACTGAGTCAAAACAATGTGTTTTACATGAACAATATTTCATTTAATTAGGTTAAGAAAAAGCCACAATTATAAATGAATGGCGAAACAGAGGAATTCGGTAATAAGTGGTTGTGTTGTGTTTATGTTATTTTATTAATTATTACTCACGAAATGAGTAGCAGTTGATGAAATAAATTAGCCAGTTGTAATGATAATTTCAAAACACACGGAGCTTTGTCGAAATTGGGAAAACTAATTATAGGTCTTTAACGTTTAGTTGTCGTCATCCATTGTTTAAACTTTAGTAGGATACTAATTAATTTTTCTTAAAAATTCCCCTATCAGATTAATCTGAATGTTGTAATCAGCAAGGTTAATACTTGAACCATATACTTGTGTACTTGAACCATATATTGTGTTTCATGAAACAATATTTAACTATGGGTTTTAAGTTGAATACCTTGACGGTTGCGCCTCTTTATATTATTTACTCAATGGTCCTGTCATGTGAAGATGCCATACAGAAACAACATTAGAAGAACGAGTTACAATATTCTGGAAAACCAAAGTATAAGTAAAATAAATAAGTGTCTAACTATAATAAGATAATAATTACTAAAATTATGTGGATTGTGACAGGAAAGCTCCTTCAGGAGAGTACTGTCACGTTAATGAAATTTCTGTTGATAATTTTCAAGACATCACATTTAAAGTTAAAGATGTAAGGATTGCCAAGCAATGCAAACTGATTGTTAATATCATGACTTTCTTCTCATTTCAGGTTCTAATAATAAATCAGATCAATCCCTTATATAAAATAAAATTTGACAAACAACTAAATTTGGTTGGTGAAATGGGTAAGGGTGGCATTGGTGTGACAAAAATGTATCGATCATTTTAATATATCATCTGTAGTGGGTCACTGGTTAAAATTAGAATCGCAGGATTTACCTAAGCTAAAATTATTAGGTGAGGGAACGAGAAATCCATAAAAGGATTAGTTGTAATTGGAGCTCAATTATATTCGACAATTATGAATGAAATGCAAGATAATTCTGAAATAGACATAGTTTAGCGAGCAGAGGAATATGATTAAAACAAATTATCTCTGGGTTCAACTACTCTTATTAATTTATCCAGTTAAAACAATTGCGCGCGATTGTTATTTATGAAATAAAATTTTGAAAGTCTCTATGAGTACTATTTGTACTAATGCAATTACCGGTAACTGTTTTGAAAAAATATCAAGTCAACGTTGATTGATCGAAATAAATTCGATTAAAATATGATTGGTCGTTAACGTCAGTTTGACAGGCAAATGATATTTTCTTTCCACATTTTCTTTCCAAGGAAATAAAAAGAAAACACAATTATATTTCATGATTTGTTTCTTGTCTGTATAACAAAGATAAAGAAACAAATTATTGATAAAATCTTAGTGAAAGTATGTTATGATCAAGTTCAAGTTCATTGGGACTGGCAAAGCATAGTTGTTAGCGGTATGTATTTAAAATATCGATATATACCAACTGGAGGCCTTAATTGGTTACAGATGTATTTATTATAAGACTTAGTTCAAACCTAATAGTTCTTATTTCTATTTAGATTGTATACCATTATTTATGAGGTAACACGAGGTACAGTTCATTGGAAGTTTACTTATAAATATAGTTTTGTTCTTGTGGTAATGGTCTTCGCGTGAGCAGTAAATATTTATCTAGAACTGTGCGGTAATATGGTATTACCACATCATTTTGAGTGAGTAGTATAAAACAATTTTTCCGCACTAGTGCGGTAAAGTACAACTTTCGAAATTAAAATGCTAGAGGAAAAGTATACTTTTCCGCACGCTCGTAGAAAAAAATTATTTATTATAAACATTTACTACAAAATTATATCATTTTATAAGTGAACATTTTAGGAATAGTTTACTTCATTAGTTTATTTAAGTAACATTTTTCGATATCAATGTAAAGAAAATTAGTTATGTGTGCATTTATATCTTTTATGTCTTTGTCGAAAGTCAAAAGCTATTTTCCGTTTTTAAAATTTATTGATATGTTTTGTTTTCTTAAAATGTTTTTTTAACCCCCTCTCAAGTCACCGAAGTAACCCCGGAAAATTCTAGGATTTTGCGTTACGTAAAGAGAGACGAGGTCCTACAATTTATTGTGGGGTTCGAACCACATCTAGGACTTCGATAATTCTCCTTCTATCTAAGTCCGAAGCATAACAGAAATAAATTTTTAATTAGCACCAGGATGGATTCGAACCATCGGTCTTTGCAACCAAGTAAGTACGTATCAACGCATGTAGCCATTCGGTTACCGTGCCCTAATATAAGCGTATTAAATGAAGAACTTATAAAGACAAATATGAAGACTATAACCATGGTAATAAGAAGAGTATAAGAGAAACAACATTGAGCTTGATGGAAAATATTTAGAATATATAAAAAGCTATACATTTCTGGTAGTAATGATCAACGGCAAAGAAAATTTAGAAAACGATATAAACGAGAGATAGCGAAAGCGGGTATATTGTTCATTAACATCAAAACAACTTTACTGGGCAAAAAAGAAATACCAACTAGGATGAAAACAGAAATAGTAAGAAAAATCATCAAAATCATTCGTCGGAAATGAAACATGGGCAACAAATGAAAGACAGAAAAAGTTAACTAGTATCGAAATGAGGTTTCTTCGAAAAATAGAAGAGAACCTAAAAAATAATTCGAAATGTGATATTTAGAAAAAATTTAGAAACTCTTCGGTAGAAACATCAGTAGAACAAGCACAATTTGGCTGGAAGATGTAACGAGGATGGAGGTTAATAAAGAAGGTGTTTGAATCCAAAGAACAGGGGAAGGAGAGAGAGGAACTTCTGGAAGGATCAAGCACATACAGCTTCAGAAAAAAGAGGAATACAATTGGAGAAAATAGAGAAAATGAGCCAGCAGAAGATAGAAAGAAATGGAGGCAAATGTGGAAGAAAACGGCTCCGGAAGACTCAATTCCAACATGATAAAGAAGCTGAAGATTAATTAGGTAAGTAAGTAAATTTCTTTACTTTTTCAATTTGTTTATTGAGTAAAAGGTACCTAATGGTAATTTCCAGCAGGCACCATTATGTGCATGTCTCGACCCATTTGGCTTAGGTATCTCCTTTTAAAAAACTAATTATATAATTTCTAAATTCATATTCAGCTAACTCCAGATTCAAGATGTGATATGGATGTTTTTTACGCACATCGTTCAGCTAAAAATTCAATTACACCTTTCGTTAAAATATCAACAAAATTACGATTGTTAGATCTAGTGGCATTCAATTTTTAAAATTTGAACCTAGCTCAACTGGATATTGAATAAATCACGTTCGTAGAACTGACTCTAAGACATATTTTGTTTTACATACTTCTCTTTGTAACTTATTGAGATATCTGGTTTTAGTTCTCTCCCTGATGACTTGCAAATTGAGTTGTAATTGAATAATAACATAAATTTATTGATTAACGTGCAATAGAGGTATTGACATTATCTAACTTTCAATTTAATCATTTCAGTATTAATAATAGTACTTCCTTTATACATGACTTAAAAGTTAGTAATAATTTGTTATTATAAGAGCTATTGTTATTTAGATTTTTTATTCAGATAGCGTTTGTGGAATACATTTGAATTAGGACAAATGCCGCGGAAATGAAGTAATAAAGGTAAATAATGTAATGGGAACTCGATGAAAATAGTGATTATATCTATAAATGGATGCACATTACTATACTGTGCACTAGTAGTATTTCAGTGTTAGTAACACGCTTCGAAGGTTACAAGTATCTTAGGACCATTTTGACATTTTGTCATTAATCAAAAATTCCCCTCGTCGGTATAGAATTTTTGATTGAATATCATTTTGGATACGATTTACATAAACAATCAAGATTTGTCATTAATATATTTTTTAAATAGGATTCTTCTTTTAGCGAACACTTCCAATAAGATCGGCCTTTCCGTTCGTTCTCGTGTTTACAAGAAACGAGATCTTTATTTAAGACCTTCTGAAGCAGTTCCATCAACGCTGTTAAATATTTAATTATTTAATATTACAATATGGTTCGTTTTGGTTCAACCGCCATACAGATTGATGGATGTTGGTTAATTTTTGAAAAATTAAATCTGTTTTATTAGTAATCCAAGCATATTTTTGACAATAATATAATTTGATCAAGAAGCCCATAATCGTGATTTTTTAAAAGAAGTTGTAAATGAAAGTTAAATACTTAAAATAATAATCGTGTCCTGTTATACAATCGCGCCCTATTCAACTAACGTCTCGGTAGTCAGCTTTTAATGTAGAAAAATTCATAATTCGTGGTATTTTTAATGATAAAATGTCCATAAAATGAAGATATACATACATAATTTGAGTAACGGTTTTCGTATAATTTAGACTTTTAGTTATTAACTCTCATATAGTAACTCATTCTTCTGCTTTGTCTTTATATGGTTTGTAATGTATATTGTAAATTCCGTTGAGTTATCTTCATACACTTGAAGGGTTTGTAATTGGAACAGTTTAATGGTCTTTCACAGTAGTGATTATAGAATGAAAATTACTTTTCTATTAAAAATATTCTGCGCGAAACTTTTAGATTCCCAATACTGCAAATATTTCCAAGTAGGATAACTTTTTTGAATACTTCATTAGATTTAATAATATAAAATCCTGGGTTGTTTTCCTTCTATTATTACAAATTCCTCATTATTCATCAATTTTTATTTATTCGTTGAGCCAAATACTGAATGATTAAAACAGAAACAATCGAAAGAGAGTGGACTGATCACGTCCGTAAAGCGAGTCAACAAGCCCGAGGCATTATTCTAATATTGTCTTAAATCGTGTATTATGCAATTGACAATCAATTTAGTTTATGCCTTCGACTGGTATATATCTTACATTCTAGGTTAAACTTTTTGTTCATAAAACATGACTTTGAAAGTAAATTCAACCGGATTAATAATTCAGTGGATTTTTCAATGTGTCACATAATTAATTATTCCATTCAATCAAATATAACAGGTATTTGTTTTCAATATATTCGGTCTAGAATTGGTAGCGCCATATTTTATTTAATATTTAAATAAAGTTAACGTCAACATATATTATATAATAATAATTTTGCAATAAAGCAGATTCCTTTTACTAGATTTGTTTACTAGGTCAATACTATTTTTAATTTGTAATAAATACACGCATCTTTTCAAAACTTTAGGGAAATAAAAAGTAGAAAATTATTGAACAAAATATAAAGATAATTATACATATCACGTTCTTGTAAGGAGAGGATAATTGGTTAAGTAAGGAGAAATAAGGATAAGCGTTTTCATTAAACTTAATAAACATAAAAAAATAAATATGCAGTGGATACCAAGGACATAGGAATCAGTGGAAGGTTTGCTTGCTGCTGGCTTATGTCTGTTTTCTAACATTTCTGGAATGTCCTCTAAGTGTTTTATAATAAAAGGAAAACCAAAAAAATGTTACATTTTTGATATAGCGACAGTTGGAAAGTATAATTGTATTAACTAGTTACGTAATAGTACATTTACTTTTACCCGCTGTCTACTAATGGAGAGACATCGTTCGCTCCCAATAATTTTTCAGTTTGCTGTGTTTATTATCTCGTTTCTATTCGAATATTCGAGCAACAGAAATCGTTTTAAGCTACCTATGCATGGGATGGGCTGGGAGCAATATCATAAACTAACCATGTGCGTTTAAATACATGAGGTTTTCGAATACATTTTGGACAATCAGTGTGACCTCGTTCTTTTGCTTCTTTTGTTGGTTTATTTTTTATTTTAGTACTGTCTTTAGATTAGCTAACCATCAGGTGGTCTTTTTTGTTATGTGACTTTTTTGATTGGCTGCTGAGTAGAAAACTTAAGGCCCAAAAAAATATCATATCAATATAATAAATATTAAGTTAGCGGGTCAGTTAACTTACTCCTTCAAGTTATTTTTTCTCTTCAATTTCACTAGCACGCAAATTCTCTAGCTTGCTGGAATTCATTTCTAAATTTGAATTGATTTCAATACAATCTTTATTGAAAAGGCCCAAAATGAGGAATAATTATTCTCAGGTCTCCAGAATTATTTGATATGATCAGTCTAAATAATTGTCCTAAAAAAATTCTTTCTGAGGTGGCTTCTAATTATAGGTCTAGCAGTGGCGTTCAACACTGGTATCGAATCAGTTCACACTGTATTTGGACTCATAGGATAAAAATATGGAACCTTTTATATTCCTATTAAACCAAGTGAGTATGTAAAGTTTGAAGTCGATTGGTTTGAGGTGGGACAAAAACGGACTACTGCTATTTGAATCATCACTTTGATTTGTAGTCAGCAAGCCCTTCAAATACCGATTTCGATGATCTATATTTGGAAATGTTAGCAGCGATCTTGGAGCACAATTGTGAATTTTGGACCGCCCAGACTTTCTTCTTGTATTAGCATCGATAATACATAAGCATTCATAAATTTTAAGACAATCGAACATCGGTCAATGGATGAAAATTGGATTACAAGATTTGCCCTCAAAAGTTTGTAATAAGACCTAATTGAGGAGCTTACAGAAAATTTGAACCCCTTACATCCCTGTAGACGTACTAGCTTTGAAAATAGTTGTGCTAGGCTATGTTTGATATGGGCCAGCATTTTGGAAACTAAATATAAAATGGCTTATGTCAATTTGGTCCGCCCAAAAACAACCCTTATTTATTTATTATTATAAAATTAGTTTTGCCAGGGAGTGTTAGGTGTAAAATTTGCATGCTAGCATTAGGGAGAAAACTGAGGAGGTTTGATGAGTTTGAGTGAACAAATGACTAAGCTAACCATTTTCAACTCAATAGTTATAGGTGGCTATATTATAGTTATATAAATTAATTCACAATCAATAAAATATATTCGTTCTTAATTACCTATTAATTTGACGGTTAATTGAATTTTATCATCAATAAAATAAATATTTCATTTGAATAACATCCCGAATCGCAATTATAAAATTCTTTAGAGGATATAAATCGTGCAACAATCTGTTGGACATTACATGAAATTGTGAATTTTATTTCAGCTTCGTATGAGCTTTTATTTTATTTCAATTATGTGAATAGCATTGATGATTATGTACATGTTCAATGACAAAAAGTCATTATTTAAATTAAACATTCATTAAAAGAACGTCTTCTTTCTTCCTTTCACTTGATTTTGCAAAGACCAAAACATTTAATGGTTATTTATGCCGCTGATTGAAGGAATTGCAGTCAACGTTTATACGATATTACGTGTATTTAGTTCCAAGTAGTCAGTCAGTCCTTCTTAGTATTCTCTTCACTCTCGAGTATTTAGAATAAATAGTTTAGAATAGAAATGGCTGTGTACGTGAACATATTTATTAAGTGGATGAAAGCGTTTTTCTGATAATAAAAATATAGTTAGGAAAATAGGAAATATAACGATATGTCTAATACATAATGTAACGATGACATAACTTTTTGATTTCGTAATAGGAAACACTTATGGTCTTAGAGATTTGTATTTACCAAAATTTAGAAAATTTCACCATTCCTTATATTACTGACTATTCTCTACGACTGTGAACTTAGTAAATTTATACATCTATTGAATTTCATTATACTTGAATACTTCTCAAAGCATCATGACCAAGATACATACAGATTATGGCGAGATGATTTAAAAAATTAAAAAAACTGGTTGATCTATAAGCCTATTACAGAAAATAATAAAAGGCTGATAAATGATTGATATTGAAGAAGATAACATTCAGTGGACTGATTTGAATTATTATTGGTATTACAAAAGAACCAAAGTGATTGTAGTGCACATAGATACCGATAAGGAAAAAAAGACTACTAAAAAGTACTCGACCGGGTGTGACATATAAAAGCTCATTCACTGGCAGCAGCTATATGAACCACTTACTTATATTTTGGTGTTGTTATTAAGGCATCCTCTAACTAGTTACTAGGCTGAACCTATTTTGACTGACAGTGGTATTAGATTGATTTTGCCAGTAAGAGTACTGATCAGGCTTTTTTGACAACGTAAAGTTTAAACATTGTTGCGCATATAAATAACGGAAAGAAAAGGAAATTTAGATGCTATCAAGTTGATTCTATTTATGTTAATACTTACATTAAAATTCTCCCGGCCTCCTTGCTTCGGTATATGTCACATTTGTGTAACGGACGTGTTGGATCGGTAGGCACATATTGACCTGAAGCTATACACAAGGACCTGTAGATTTGGAATTGGAGCAGAGTACTAACAAAATATCTGTAAAAAATACATTGTTATAATTTTTATATGAATTTCTACAAATATTTGTATACATATATTACTGTAGAAGGTTCTTTAATAAAAATCAATAATTTTCTGTCAATAAAAATGTAAGAGATATGTTAAAAATGTATTACTTATACTTTAATTATGTTGACATTAGGAAATTGCTCAATATCCTCCAAGAATAATATTTTTTTAATGATCTTCAATGTCCAAATTTGTGTAGAAAGATGTATTTAAATAAATGCAAGTAATAGAGCCTATCATATAAGACTACTGTGATAATGTCTTAATATTATTGCGTTTTCATTAACAAATCGTGATATAAATTTTCAAAAAAGTTTCTTCTAATAATTACTAATACTTAATGATTAACAGATGCATGCGCCTTATAAAATGTTAATGGCAAAACAATCTTTATTTTATTTAAGAATTGAGTAGGCATAATAATTGTCGGTGAAATTTTAGGTAACAAAATATGAAATATTTTTACACAATTATTTTTATAGAAAATTTGTATGGTTTTGGTAACAGCTCAGATAGCAATATTAATCGAATTTTGTGTAAACTGGTAAAAATAATTACTGAAATACTATATTTTGAGCGCAAAACGAATTATTGAAATACATTCTTTAAGGTACAAAATTTATTGAAATTTGTAAAATAACTTTAAAGGTACCAGAAATGTAGCACCATTAAGATAATGTCAAATTTTGTGTGAAGTTAATTTACTTCAACCAAATTTCATCACTACTATTTGAAATTGATTAATTAGTTCGTAAAACTCAAATTAGGTAGGTCAATCAATTGTTCGAAAAAATATCAAGCTCATAATTTTTTCTTTTTCATATTTTCATAATACATAGTAAAAAATGAAAGAGGAAGAGTAGTTGCGAGTAATGGGGAGGTGAGTACCCAGCAAGTAGATCACTTCCCCCTACCGCCTCTTTAACCTTCTTACTGATCCTTCTTCGAACTGCCCTCATCTGATGAAAATCAGGATGTCATTTTAGTCGAGGAAACAGCTCATATCTTATTTTTGAAGCATATTTGCTCCTAATGTTTCATGTCTCAATCGCTCATACCCTTCAAAATGCCACAAAAAATGGTAGAAAGTTTCGTCATCCCTCATATATTTTGAGTAAGCATGATCTACAACAATTAGGATTCTACTGAGTTTATATTGATATTGGTCCGTCATAATAATGATAAAGGTTTCGAGTCGCTGCCCAACCTGTTGTGTTCCCGTAATATTTTGTAAGCCTGATTGAGGCTGTCAGAAATGCTATCTTTTGATGTACAAGTTAAGTGGTATGAAAATAAAATATTTGTGCTTGTTTTAAAGTACAAGTATTTACTGCTATAATTACTAAGAAAAAGTACGTTAAATCAAATAGCATTTACATATACAAATTTTTTTTTAAATTCAATTCACTATTTTTTCAACTTACTAACATTTGCATTTCAATGGTACGTATCGATGATAAGCCCTCATTATGATTAGCGCTAAATAATAATTTTAACTTATTTCGAAGCACTCCGTACCTATATAGTGGTCCTTCACAGACACCCAAACATTTCCATTATGCAAAATCTTACTATTACGTATTATTTTTCTAGAAATCTCACAATTAAAAATTCACAATTCAAGACATGTTTAATACTGTAACAATAAGGACGATAATGATAGTAATGTGTGAGCTACACCTTACTACACAATGCGAAAATATTTCATAACAATGAAAACTATTAACAAGTTTAAGGCCGAGATACTTTCTTTACAAGAATTTCAATATTCTGTAAAGTTATTATTATATCAACGTAACTTCTGTAACCGTCCGTATACCATCTGACACCACACATACATACTTGATTGTTACGTAAAGGACGCAAACCCTACCCGCTAATCTTGGTGGCTGAAAAATGACTTTCTCAACGTTGTAAACGAATCGGTTTTCGGGGGGAAGAACATTTGCACAAGAAGTAGTGGTGATTCAATGAAAGTAACGAAGGAGTATAAAAGTCATTGAAGAACTCAAAAAGGTATCCAGTTCAATTGTTGAACTACTAGATTCCTTATGCGAAATACTATGAAGCCTTTGGTGAGTTTCAGTGGTATTTGTGCTAATTTGTGATTTTGTGATAATAGTGCCGATATATGGATTATATAATAAAGTGCGATCAATAATTTGGTTAACTACGAGTGATTTTCAGAACTCTAAATTACAAATTAAAAGTGATACGGATATTTCAAATTCACTAAACTAGAATACATTTTTCGCACCAAAATTTATCTTTAAAAAATTGTTTAATATAAATCTATAAATCTTCGTATTCTGTTGTCTGAAAATCATCAAAATTTTAACAGTTTTGTGCCTATTTAAGTGAATATAACATAACTTAATTAACGAAATTAATTTTTCACATAGTTGCTTCACCGTATGCAATTCTTGAAATTAATATTGATATATAATTTTTTTATTGATGTGACCCACTTTTCCAAAGCATTTATAAAAATAATTAGTAACAAACGGAATAAATAATATTCAAATCTAGGTGACACTATTACATTACTGGTTTAATTATAAATTATAATCAGCAGTAATTAGCAGTAATACCAATTATTATTAAACAGTAAAAAAAATTTAAATTTCTTTGTGTTACACTTCTAAACATATTGTACATATGAATAACAATATTTAACATTTGCTTCATTCTGTTTCAGTTAACGCTGTCTCTCTTAGTCCTTGTGGCAGTAGCAGTAAATGCTGAGGCCAAGGAGAAGAAGGCAGCTGACCCTAGTGACAAGAAACAAGCCAAACGTGGATTACTTAGCTTAGGATATGGTTATGGTGGTGATTTTGACAACGGTTACTCTGTTGGACAGGGTGGATACGGTTTGGAAGGAGGTTACTTGGTTGGTCATGGTCACGGTGCCATCGATCTAGGACATAGCACAGCAGTAGAAAAGACCATTACTTTATACAAAGGCGTTCCAGTCCCTTATCCAGTAGAAAAACACATCCCATACCCAGTGACCAGACATGTACCTTATCCAGTAAAAGTATTGGTACCACAACCTTACCCCGTAGAAAAACCAATAGCCTACCCAGTTAGAGTACCAGTGAAAGTTGCTGTACCCGTCCCACAACCTTACCCCGTAGAGAGGATTGTGCATGTACCCGTAAAAGTACCTGTAGACAGACCTTATCCAGTTAAAGTTTTGGTACCACAGCCTTATCCTGTAGAGAAGCACATACATGTACCAGTTAAAGTACCAGTACCACAACCTTACCCAGTTGAAAAACCATACCCAGTACCAGTTAAAGTACCAGTCCATATTCCTCAACCATATCCAGTATACAAACAAGTACCAGTACCAGTTAAAGTACCCGTTGATAGACCTTACCCAGTACATGTTCCCCAACCCTACCCTGTTCATATTATCAAGAAAGTACCTTATCCAGTTGAAAAGCAAGTACCATATCCAGTTAAAGTAGCAGTAGATAGACCTGTACCCTACCCAGTTGACAGGCCATATCCTGTACACGTGAAAGTACCCGTACCTGCCCCATATCCAGTAGAAAAAGCCGTACCTTACCCCGTTGAAAAACACGTACCATACCCAGTGAAAGTTGCTGTCGACAGGCCTGTACCTTATCCAGTAGAAAAACCGGTACCTTATCCAGTAGAGAAACCAGTACCCTACCCAGTGAAAGTACCTGTAGCAGTACCTGTTCACGATCATCACGATCATGGATATGAAAGCCATGACGGAGGATATGGAGGATATGAAGGATATGGAGGATATGGAGGTGGCTATGATAGTTACGGACATAAGTAAATGACATCTAAGTGATCCACACCATGTGTGACTTCTTGTATATCTTGTAAACTATTTATATTTTTCCCTGTGTTACCTGTTCTTAATAAATCCTGTTATATTTTTATAAATGTACCTTTTGCTTATTATTTATAAATGCCAAATTAATTGTGCTATTGTAACTTATTTGTTTAATAAAAAAAATTAAATAGGAGATTATTATGCTAGAAACAACAAATAACTTTCGACATAATAAGAGTAATTATTGCAAATTAGTTGGTAGGTTACACAATATGTAATATGTGTACATACATATGAGAAAAGGATTTCCTGTGATATGATAACTTACGTGTGGCAAATGTCTTTGTATCATGCAATAATAATTCTTCATTGGAAACTTTCATTAGAGACTAGGTTATTACTTATTGACTAATATTTATGGAGGTTGTTTCTTCCAATTAAATATAACACTGAAGTGATGTAAGTACGAAGCAATAATTAATTTAATACAAATCATTTTACATCCGGTCGATGGTAAACAGTTTTAGAACTATGGAAGATATTAGGGATATTAAAATGCATTATACTAAAAGCAAAATATTATTTTTGCCATTCCTGTGTTGGCATAGTTTCATATTTTAACATATAGAATAATCTCAATTGATTTATGGATATTACAGAGCAACTGACTATTATTTTTTTTTTATTTTGACGCTGTAAAATCGAGTAAAATATAATATGTTACTACTACAAACTTGACATATTAGTTAAAAACAGAACAAGTGCCATTTTGTATCAACTATTTCCTGTGTTGTAGTGTTCAGTCAGTTCCTATGTTGTGTTTAGTACTTTGCAATTTAAGTATACCTTCTTTTCATACCAACTATAAACAATGCTGAAATATTTTAATAAATGGTTTTTTAAATAACACAAATATTGCTGATGCTATTTCCAAGCAATGTCTCTATGTTATTTTTCTTCTTTTAAATAAGAAAATTGGGTCTGGGTTTTGGATAAAACATTATTTTTTGAAATTATTTCTAATGATGTGAAATATTGACCTATACCGGGTGTAAATGAAATTAGGCTCACCCCTATAACTTTTTTGTTTTTTCAGATATCATTTTAAAGTTTTGGCAGTTGCAATAACCGTAAATTTGAATTAATGCATGTTAATAAAATGATTCTAGCACTTCCGGTTTCACCGGAAATGACCGTAACATCTATTTTTTAAATGGAACACCCTGTATATTTTTACATTTTTGGATTCAGGGATTCATTCTGCATACGATGGTATCAACTTCGAGGAAGAAACATAACCTCAAACATTTTTTTAGGATAATTTAAGTTGGCATCTAGGGAGCCCTGACTGCTGAAAAAACTTTTCATTCTGAGTCATTGACTATTGGAAAAATAAAATCAGGATATTAAGTGAGCTAACTTTGCTTTTATAGCCATTTAAACATCTCGGAAATGGTTTTTTCGATATACATAAGTATTTTTTTTAAATGGCATCATTATCTCTGTAATAATATAGTTGAAGTCTACTATATTATTATTGAGTATTTCCAGTATTTCCCAACCACTTGGATGTAACGAATTTTTTCGTTAAAATAATGCCATCTGCAAATCATATTGAGAAAATCACTAGAGTCTCAATAATTATGAGAATCATTCTCATTTCCTAGAAATTATATCGGCCAAAAATGGTTTTTCAATTTAGAACTTTTTGAATTGAATTTTCTCAATTTTTCCAAATGGAACACCCTGTATATTTTTCGACGACGTGATGTGGAAATGAAAAAAGAACATTTTTTTGTATGTGCATCCCTAGGGCTTTTTGTAACCATTTTCTATTTATTAATAAATACTATTAATTAATTTTAACAAATGCCCTTTTTGACACATTGTGAATATTTATAATTCTTCTGATCGAATTACTCGTTATAAATTTCCGTACAAAACAGCGTGGGTAAAAACATTTATTACGTAAACTAAAAAATCCAAAAAAACAATAAATATTTTTTTTCCTATTTTTGATACTCTCTACAGATCGATGGATTTTGATAAAAATGAGAAATTATACTTTTTTAAGTGGGTCAAATGATAATTAAAAATTCCTGTTTGAACCGCTCGCAGCAAACCGTAATTAAGACAAATTTGATTTCTTTTTTTATTTCAGATTTTCATGTAGGTACTTTATATTCATTTAAAATTAAAATTATTGACTGTTCCATGCATTTATATATACGAAATTTTAGTATATGTTAAAACAAATTTAGACAAGTTCACAATCAATGGTGATTATCATCATTATGAAACAAGACAGAGTTCATTATTGTCAACTCCAACATATGGATTGTCCTTATATAAGAAAAGTCCTATGTATATAGGAATCAAATTTTATCAAATTATTTATAATAGACTTACTCCAGAACTAAAAAAATACAGAAAATATAAGACTTTAACAATAAAATAAAAAACTTTTTACTGGATAATGTTTTTTATAGTATTCAAGAAAATTAAAACACCTTTCAAATGAGGCATCACAAACCCCTACTTCCAATTAAAAAATTTGGGGGTTGCAACTGTCATTCAAAGGGGGTTGAATTTAGGGATGACGTTTTTACGTTACAGGACGCCATTCCAGGTTCTAAAATTGACCTGTTTCGGCATTTCCATGACGTGTGTCAAAATATGAAGATATTGAATTTATTCCATTTGGCTGTTCCACACTGTATTTTTTTAAATTGAAAGCATGTTTAAGGCTATAAAGAAACTTCTGTAACTTCACAAAATGTTAAAAAAACTAATGTAAAAGTTCAAAAAAAAAGAAAAAGTATTTTTACGGTTTTTCGACTTTTTTTTAGTTTATATAATAAACTTATAGAGCGTGGTTTGTAGTAATATTAATAACGCGTAGTTTGTAGTAATATTAATAACGAAGAAAATGTTCCTCAGTTTTTTCTGTTCGACCAATGCAACCAGAGATATTCACTAAAATGTATCAAAAAGGATTTTTTTTTAAGTTAAGCAATGGTTTCGTATGTCGAAAAATTTGTTCTCTCTCCTTCCTTCATCCTTAACGTTTCCGCTAATATGATTTCGTTAATATTCAATATAGGTGATATTACAAATTTGAACTGATATTTTGTAATATTACTGAAATTCGATACAATTATTTTTTTAATGCATTAACTGCTCTACCCTGGTCTCTCCATTACATTTTTACCTTTTAGAATAGCCATATTTTAAATGTAAATAAATTTGAATATACTTACAGTAAATGTAACATAATATATTGAGGTAGAAATGTTAATACAATAGAATTTCGATAATTAACTTTATTCCATAATAGGGTATGACGGGGTCTATTAAAAATAGTTCATAATAATCATTTATTCAACACAATAATAATATTCTTGAAATATTAACGTTAAACGTGGAAGGTAGCCGTTAACAATTATTCACACAACAGACTTGCGAAATAATTAAAGAAGGGTGAATAAACTGTATGTTCAATATTGGCGGTAGTCCATAACGAACAATTGTAAGAAAGTGTTTGTACTCTCTGAATAATATCAAATGCAACAGTCCGTGAACATGGGCTTGTTTTTTAGCAGTGTCACTTATTTGCATTGATGGCCATTACCGACGCGGTTTGACCTAGAAGTAATGCCCAATCAAGATGTTTTTGCTGGTGTAAACACAGAAATACCTTTCGTTGTATTGTTGTGCATGAATAATGTATTTTCCCGAAATCTATTAAATTTCCCGTCAGCAAATCCGTGTTTTGGATTCTAGTTCCGTATGTTTAAATATTACACTAATTTAATGAAAACAAGAAGGACGCATTGATATTTCCGTGTGTCGAACCAAAGATGACAAATTTAGAAGACTGAAAGTAGCAAAAGTATGTTTTTGAATTAGATTGTTGCCATTCAAGGCAATCATGTTTACTTTCAACATTCATGCTTTTAAAAAATATGATTAAAATTTGGGACTTCAGTGGGTGACCCCATTAGTCCGATTTTGGCAGGATTGGTTTTGGATTTCGTATCAAATCGGTGATTGAGAAAATTCATATTCTTTTACCTTTTTTGCTGATTTATGTGATGATTCACTAACAGCCATTCTGCATGACAAAGTGAATTATGTTCCGCATATGTTTAATAGTACCTATCGATTCACCATAGAAACAGAAACAGATAATAAAATTCCATTTTTAGATTTAACCGTGAAAAAAAGGTAATCATAAACTTATTTTTGACATTTACTCGAAATCCAGTTCCAGTAGAATGATAAACTATCACTCAGCTCACCCCTTTCATAAAAAATAAACATTATCAAGGAATCCAGAAATAAAATTTATTTTTTAAGTAAATAAGTTTCATAAAAACAACTTAAAAAATTTAAAACAAAAACTGTAGGATAACGCATCTCCTTAATGAACAAAATCTTAAACCAAACATCACCTCGCCAGGACTACATAATTCCCACTAACAATGCCACGGTTGGAAACTACCCAATATGTATTCCTGGATTATCAGAACCGCTAATGAGAACATTACGTGCCTATAAATCAATAATTAGTCAGTATAACACAAAAACCGGACATAATCTATTTCCTAAGGTCAAGGACTGTGCCCCCCTGTTGCAACAAAAGAATGTTATTTATGAAATTCCTTGTGAGTGTAACAAAGTGTATGTTAGACAGACCAAGCAACGGTTACATAAACGTGTATACAACCACAAAAGGGACTATAATATTATTAAATTGAATAAACTCGAAAAAACTTCCCTCAGTAGGTACCCATCATTTTTTTTAAATCATAATTTCCTTTTTGATCAAATTAAAGTTTTAGAAGATGAAGTTAATTTAAACAAAATATACCATAATATCATTACCAATTTTTATCATTTTCCCTTTGTTTAATTTTACAATTTTTATTCCATCTAACCAATCATGAATAACATGTTCATAATAATTCACTAAATCTGCCACCTTTTGGTAAGAACGCCAACTATCAATTCTTTTTAATGAAGTCTTCTTTCTACAAGTGTATTATTTTTTGAATATATTCTTTGTGCTTACTTATAAATGATTGCTCTCCATCAATAATGATAAAACATTTGCTTTTTTTAGATTATTGAGTGGGTGAAAATTTGTTTACGTGCAGTTGTTTTGTTATTGTTTTGTATACTTGTTATGTATGCATCTGAATATGAATATTTTTGGGGTTACTTCAGACTTCAATTATTTATTATTTTGTTTTAATTATTGGGTTTGTGGGTTTAGAAAATAATTGCAATATTGTATTAAATTTTGAATTTAATATATATTTTAAGTTTTTAGTAAGTGTTGCCATCTAGGAATATGTAGTTAAACTAGGTATAAAATATTAATTGATTAGTTAAATATTTATTTTATAATGCACTGTGAATTATGTGTTGCCTAAACATGCACTCTCGCATACCCATAATGAAATTATTTATAGGTACTGAGATGAATAAACCGTTGTATTTCTCAGTCAACGTAAATACTGTAAATTGGTAGGCGGGTAGATTTCTATGAAATATTAAGAAAAATTTATTACTGTTATTTTTCACTTCCCTCCTCGCTCCTAAACAGCTCTAGGGTGATAGAGTTTGAAAAATATACTTATTTTAAAATATATTACCTCAGAAAAATATCTTCCTACTTCCATTTTTTCAACTTGGTATCTTTTACAAATTAAGCAATATCTGTTATATTTAATAATATATTCCAATAAATCAAATGTGAAATGAATACCAAAAGATCAACGACGAATCAAATTTAAAGTCTATTTGAATGTTTGTTCAAAGTGAACTTGAACCAAATTTCGACCAATTTGTCAGAAATTGGCCAACTCCAAGTCTCTTTAATCTTTCGTTTATCAAATTCACTGGGTATTAACTGATTCTGTATAAACGTTTTGTTTTAAAATAGCCATGTTATAATCCATAGGATTTAAACCAGGTGCCTGTGATGGCCAATGTACTCAGGAGCTTCTATTCTGTGTTCTCAGTAAAATGTTCTTTTAGACAATCTCTAGTTTGTTTTTAAAAATGGGCTGGTGCCTCATCATGGATGAAGTAGGTACATGGAAATTCTGTTGGGAAGAAATTTTTTCGAGTAGATTTGGAAAAGAAAAATTTACAAAACAATTTTCTTTAAAATTTTCGTATGAACGGTCATTGTTGTTTCATCTATTAAGAGTAAAAACCGATAGAGTTAGGTTATTAACAGGGGCAAATCATCTTAATCGTCAATCAACAGCTATAAATGTTCTTAGATTGGAATTAAAGAACGTGTCTAGAATATTTTCAGCATATCCCGCTCTTTGAGAATTCTTGGCATTCATCTAGCTCAAAATGAATGTCAGTATACTGACAAAAACTAATAGCAGAATATTTGACCTGAAATATTAGAATTTAACGATGTAAATAGTAACTTACTATTTACAAGTTTGTCCAAAATCAAAATTCTCAAAAAACGGAACCTTTTAGTGAGTTTTAATCAAAGAATATATTTTTTTGTAGCAAATGAAGTGAATAATTGGAGACACCCATACTATTGGGACTAGGAATTGAGAACCTCCTTTTTTTTTGTAAAGTCAGCAAAAATTAATATACTCCAATACCTACTTGATGAAAGACAGTTTTTATAAATTGGCAGTTTGATTCAAGACCTAAGCAGTCATAAAAATCAGAAAGACTAACTTTTAATTATTAGACAAATAAACGTATTGTATAAAACTTGAAAATATATTCAGAATGAGAATAAGAATGTTACATTGTTCCCAAAGAGAAATATGAATATCGTCTTCTACTCGGTTATCGTCGAGAAAAAGTAGGTAATAAATATCTTCCAAATATTTTCTTTCCGAATGTTTAATTTCTGAGCAAGAACTGATGGGCGTGAACGCCGATAGAAAAAAATTGTGTAAGTGCGATAAGTATTTTGGCACACACAGTTGCGAAGAAAAGCAAATTTCCAAAAATATCTATCATAGATCTTTCAGAGAATAATAAGAAAAATAATTTTTTACTTGTTACCTATGTAAAATAGTTGTTGAAAATGTTTGTGCTTGTATTTAAGAATCAAAATATGTCTCCAAAATAAATTTATAGCTTCTTCCAAAAAGTTCATGAATTAGTTTAGGCATTGATTATAGCCACGACTACAAACAGGTTTGATCCAATACCAATGCCACTGTTTTTAAGAATTAATTGATTCTGTGTATTCGTATTACACCACAAATCACATATTAAATGTTTTGTTATAATGGCAGAAGTCAAAGCATTGATTAAGGAATGAATAAGATACGCGACTCCAATGGTAAAGAGCGAGCGTTATTTTGAGGGCGAGATTTTTGGTAAGATGTGAGCATTCCTGTGATTCACGTAGTATGCTTTCGATAAACCTGTGTCGTGTCTAGTTTCATATAATTTATAATCTAGTGGTAATAAAAATTGAATGTTCACATTGATTTTAGTTATTAATATAAATGAAAATAAATGTATTCCTATGCAAATAATCTTCAAATATATAAGGTAATAATTACATTTTAATAAATACATATTATAAGAGAGAAAAAATATCCGTTTACTCTGAAATTTTTTATATCTATTTGACTATGTATTATTTAGGTTTAACATATTTAGTAAGTCATTAAATATTCTACCAATTAACTAAAACAATAAAATAAATAACTATAAACTTTATTAACAGATAATGATTGAAAATGATAGTTTTGCAGGAAAATATACAGGAATAGTATTTGCATGATGCGGAACTAATCTGATAATCCGAGTGAACATAGAACAATGGGTAAAAACAATAAGAAACATGTAACTATGAATTCTTCGTGGAGAAAATGTCCTCCTATATAAACATACATATATCGTGTCACTTCGTCTTTAGTACACATAATACTGTTTGAAAATCTATCATTATGCACCTACTTGTGAGTATTATATATTTCGTTATTAATATACAGTGGATGTTCTAGTTCTTTTGTAATAAACCAATTAATGCGAGGTTAGTATCAATTAAATAAAGATACTATTACTGTAAAAAAATAAAAATGATTAATAATTGTGGAGTTTTACAGGATTGTTAGTATTTTACGTTATAAACACAAACGTATTTTTTAAAGACAGTTTTGTAAATAAGTAGTTGCTTGTGGCAATATTTAAATTAATTTTTGTAAGGAGAGTGATATTTTAAACCAGTAAGTATATAAATACATTTATCAAATTTTCTGTAGAATTTAAATAAACTCATAACTTTTAATTGAAATCCTCTCAAAAGTAGTGATCTCGACGAATTTAGTTTCATAACATAGTAGGAGATTTTACTTTAGCTTCATCTAAGATTAATACTCATATTTTTATTAGGAAAACACAAGACTTACTTTGAAATAGGTTTGTTTTGTAAAACATCTAGAGAAAAGTTGTTCGTAATATAAAAACAATCGGAATATATTTTTATATTTAAAACTAATTTGTATTGTTTATTTAAATAATATTTTTAAAACAAGTAATCATAGTGATTATATATATTTTTTTAATTTATTTCTCATCATAGGGTTTATGCGAACAATATTATTAAGTTTAGAGCTGGAAGAAACAAAATTTGTTTCTTCCCTAATATTTAACATATTCGTTAATATAAGCAATTGAATTAAATCCGTTATTATAGAATGTGTTGCAAAAGTAAGAAATAGATTAATTGTTTTACGAATAAACTATTTTTGAAAAATATTTTAAGTGATAAAAAGTGGAACATAACAACGTCTTCTTTTATCAAAATTTGATGGGTAAACAAATATGGCAAGTACTAGATTAAACCTTTGCAATACTGTATTTAATAATTCCAACTCTTGCTCTAAAACACGTTTTTGGAAATCTACGGTCTCTGCTTCTGTTTAAATTATGATATTTTTTCAAAAACCTGGTAGTATTTTTGCTTTTTTCGTATCTAAGATACAGTCAAAATTCAACAAATAAATTGTTTAATTAATAAAAATTAAGCGTCAAATAAGTAAAATAAAAACGAACTGTAATATTTGGTTGGATCTGCTTGCTCCTATTTGAAGCTGATATCGTCATGTCTCGACGATATCAGCTTCAAATAGGAGCAAGCAGATCCAACCAAATATTACAGTTCGTTTCGCTGTATGCTGTCTTTTAGTTCTTGTGAAATTAGTCGCCAATCTTCATGAAATTTTAATATTATGAAATGGTGCAAAGTTTTAAGAATGACTACATTTGAGCAACAAGCTTGCAATCTGGGAAGCAAGCAGTCCATATTATCCAATTAACCAGATTATTGAAAAAAAAAATGATTTCCTATAATCACTCTATGAGTCGCTGCATTGTCATCCACGTATACCTATAAATTCAATACCAATTTCATTTGCGATTTAAAGAATACTTTCTTGCGAAACCTCAAAATATCGAGCAGCGTTTACTGATTTGTTGACGAATATTGAAAGTTCTGTTCGACCATCAAAATAAATGCCATCCCATATTATTCCGGAACCTCCTCCGTAAGAAAATCCTTAGAGTGATCATTTTACTCTTCGTCAAACGCACTCAGTTATTATCAAAATGCAAGGGAACTTTAGTAAAAACGCACTGGACCCACTCTTGCGAACTCCAATTCACGTGCCCATGAGATAAAGCCAAACGATAATTATTTCATAGTCTTTTGTTAATTTAGGGTGCCTTTTTTAGATCTCAAATTGTGACCATCCTAGTTCTTAGCCATCGCTAGTATTTCTTTCCAACCTGAGAAATTAACTGCCGTACTATATAAATATTATAAATACTATTTCTGTATGTTTTATTCATATTTCAACAAAGATTTGTTTTTTACAGGTTGCTTTCCTTATCGCCTGGTCCACCATTGGTTGGGCCCATATGAAAGAATTAAATAGAAATAGCAGAGAAACAAAAGGTTCCAAATACTTTGAGAACTTTCCTCAGCCAGAAGAATTATTTAATATATTCGACTCCGTTGTCTCAAATAATGAAAATCTAAATAAAGTAAACATTATCTATAAAGAAGTGGCGGAGCCAATTCCAGTAGAAAGGAAAGTACCAATTGCAATTGAAAGAAATGTACCACACCCAATACCAGTGTATATACCCCAACCTATCCCAGTTGAGAAAAAAGTGTATGTACCCTACACAGTTTATGAAAAGAAAGCAGTGCCAATTATTCACCGTTACCCAGTTGAAAGGCAAGTACACATTCCTGTGCATATTCCAGTAGAGCATCCAGTTGCAGTAAAAGTGTTTGTACCTTATCCAGTAAAAGTAGATAAATATGTTCCAGTGCAAGTACCGGTAAATATTCCTAAACCGTATCCAGTATTTAAGGAGATACCGGTACCAGTCAAAATACCTGTAAAAGTACCTAGGCCGTACCCTGTTGAAAAATATGTAAGATATCCTGTAAAAATATTAGTAGACAATCCACGCCCCTACAAGGTTGAAAAACCGTATCCTGTACCTAAGGAAAAGCGTATACCAGTGCCCGTAGAGAATTTGGTACCATTTCCCGTTACAGTTAAGGTACCGAGACCAGTACCGTATCCTGTCGATAAGTTGATACCATATGCAATAAAAGTTCCTGTTTCCATTCCACTTCCAATAGAGAAACACGTACAACATATCATAGAAAAACCGGTAGGATATCCAGTAAAGGTACCTGTAGACAATCCTATACCAGTAGAGATAATTAAACCCGTACCTATTACAGTAGAAAAACTTGTACCCTATGGCGTTAAAGTACCAATACCAGTACACGTACAAGAATCTAAGGATACTACGAAAGAAGAGCGATCTGTTGACATTAACGGAAATGAAATTAGGAGAGATAGTAAAGCTGATGAGCAAAAACGAACAACTGTACACGTTCCAAGAGAAGCTAATAACAAGAAATAACACGTAGTGTATTTTGATATTTTGAATATATTTTGTTTAGAAATAAAAATGATATTGAATTGCATAACTTTAATTATAGTTATTGACATAACCTAAATCAAAATAAGTGTGATATATTTCGTAATCGAATCTTTATGTTCTGTATATCGCATAATTCTTTGAAAATAATGAGAAATATAAGCATTAAAAAAATTCAATCGTCCACGCAAATAAAACCATAAGCCGATGTTGGCGATGTTATTTCAAAATCGTCACTGTCACTGTTAATGACAGTTTAGTAGAAACCAATATAAGCCCTTCATTTCCATTTACTTATTTGGGCAACTGCGTGATTATTTTTTTTAATGCTCATTATCAGGGTTCTATAAATGTAGGTAGGTATGTAATTTTAAGTATTGATTCTGAATACAAAAATATAAAAAAAGTTCTTGTTAGCAAGTGTCTGTAAATCCAAAATAACGGACCAATAGAGCCCTTCAAAGTTGTGGATTTTTTTTCAAATTGGTGCCTTTTGGTCCGATTTGGCATAAATTTTGGACAGGCATTTTCAATTGGGTAGGTATGAAATAATAATAACCAGTTCGATTCAAAGTGCCCAGGTGCGTAGATATTGGGAAAGTCGCCTAATTTTTCCCCTTCTATACACCACTAAAGATTTTTTAAGTTGATGGCATTTTTGTATTCGAATTCAATTTGGCAGAGAACAAAATTCTTGCAAAATTTTGATTTGTGGTTTCATTATTGAGGTTTCAAGATCAAGAGTTTTCTACAAAACACAATTATTTACGTTATTACTTATTATTTAAAACCATATTTATTTATTAAAAATTTATAAAAATAATTCAAAATGTTGTCTATCTTCTACTACAGTAAACTTTCAATGCCTCTTCAATATATGTATAGTATAACACGCATTTTTATTCCAATTTTCTTCTAAAGCTCAGTTGTGGGGTCGATGTTCCTCTGCATGAGTTACCCGTGTCTACATAGACATCTCACAAATTTTCATATTTAAGTGCGAACGAGATGGCCCAAAGTCTGGCCCTAAACCAGAAACAAAGACTTGATTCCCCAGAGCTGAAGGAAACTTTCGTCAATTTTCATGTTAGCTTACCTAATAGTCGTAATGGGGTGTGTCCAGCCCAATTGCCGCCCCTTGAATTCAATGGCGTATCAAGAAAAACAAAAGCGAAATCGCATTTAAATCTGTGGCTAAAACATTCGAACCAATAATTATTATATGTCCCACTTAAGATCTCCAAACTGAAAATTGTTGCTGAAATTTCCTTTGTATTGTTACATTTGGATTATCGTACATTCAGACGTTCAGATTATGAGGGATAGTGTTGTAAATTAACAACGCCATTCTTCGTAAGGGAGGCTTTATCAGTCCATAGTCATCTGCCACAAGATTTTTATTAGAAGGGGAACGACAAAAGTTTCTATTGCAATTTTATCTTTTAGTTATAGATGTACTTTTATTATGTCAGACTTAACTCTTCATAAATATAACAGATTTACACCACTGACCTTTTAGGCTCATTGATTGGTAAAATTTTTTCATTTCTTCCTGCCCTTTGCTAACGTCCTCCAGTTCAAGCATTGTTTTCCTTCATATCCTCCAAAACAGCCTCGTTCCATTTCCTCCTCGGTCTGACTCTTTTTTGATTTCCTCCTGGTACTTTCCAGCCTACGTATTTTACACGTCTGTCGTCTTCCATTCTTTCGAGATGACCTAGCTTCGTGATATGTCATAAACTTCTGCGTTGGATTTTCGTTCCCAAAAGTCTTCTTTAACTGCACTGTTTTATTTATTGTCCGTGTCACACTGCCGTATGACAGCGTTGGTCATAAGATAGTCTTGTATATCATTATCTTTGCTTTCTACGATAGTTCCTTCGATATTATGATTCTGTTGATTCCTGCTGCGCATCAGTTACTTTTTCTTATCCTCAAATTTTTTCTCTCTGCACTTATTATCTATTAGGGTTCCTAGATAGACGTAATCTTCTACTTCTTAAATTTTCAGCATATTACCGTTCCCTATTTTTCCATTGACCGCTCCTAGCTTGTTTTTAAATTTCATGGATTTGCGTTTGTTCATATTAACTTGGAGACCCATTCTACTTGCTGCTACTAAATTGCTTGCTACTTCTTTTAACTCCTTTATGACCTGCGCTATTAGCAGTATGTCATCTACATATGCAAGGTATTGATGACTCTTGTTAAAGAAGGTACCTTTTCCGTTTAGACCTCTATCTCTTATTCCTTTTCTAGGGCCATATTAAATACTGTAGTCGATAGTGGGTCGTCTTGTCTCACTCCTGATTTCGCACTCGTTTGATACTTTTCCGTAACCTTTACCGCACATGTTGTTTCGCGTAATGTCATTACTAGTCATATTAGCTTTCTTGGAACATTTAGTTCCTTCATTGCTTCAACCAATTTATTTCTATTTACAGTGTCGTAGGTTGCCTTAAAGTCTATAAATAGCATGTGTACTGGGATACCATACTCGTAACATCCACTAAGAATTTTCTTTAGCATAAATATTTGGTCTGTCGTAGCTCTGTTTTTCCTAAATCCCGCTTGGTACTCGCATAGCACGGCATCCGTAGCACCGTCAGAACCTTGTAAACCACATTTAACATGGCTATTCCTCTGTAGTTACTGCAATCTGTTACATATCCTTTTTTAAAAGTCGATACAATGATTGTTTTTGTCCATAGATGCAGTATCCTTAATCCTTAATCAGTTTATAGAGATTATGCACTATTTCTCCTCTGTATTTTAGATTTTCTGCGAAAATGCCATTTTCTCCTGGACCTATTATTTTTCCTTGATAGTATGATATCTTCTACTTCCTCTTTCAGCGGGTCTGGCGTATCCTCGTCATTTTCCGTCCTATCCTAGTAGTATTCCAACTCTTCTCCTGTTCCTGTGTTTAATAATTCCTCAAAATATTGTTTCCATCTTCTACAAATTTACTCTTCATCTCCCAGTAAGTTCCCATCTTCTCTTTGTAGAAGACTGCTCGACTTTGGTATCCCTTCCTGAAATTCTTTACGGTCTTAGAGAAATTATATATTTACATTTTCTAATATTTTTCTTCTATGTTTTTCAATTCTTCTTCCATGGATTTATTTTTTCAGTGTTCTATACATACATTTTACTCTCTTCCTCTATTCTGCTTTTATCCGTGTTTTAACTTTTAGTTCATTTTTACATTCCTCATTGATCCATCCCTTTTTCTAATACTTGTTACTTGACTTGTCGTTCAATTTATTTTTAGTTGTGTAAACTGTTTCACTTTGTTTTTTGAAACACGTGGTTATAATTAGTTAATTATTTTGAGATTAGATTGCATCATAACTATATGCGTAACAAAATTAATTCTAATGCATTTGGCGAAATAGGTGATAAAATTATTTCGCTGTAATAAAATGTCTAATATAAAATTAATTAAGTAACGTATGCACAATCAAATAAAGTAAACAGAAACACGTTCACCTATTATTAACCTGATACCGAATGATTATTGTTTACAAGTAGCATACAACTTAGTGAAGTAGAACTAACAAATATTTAGGAATACGACCCAAAATTGTGTATATCATTATTTAAAATTTTAAATTAAATATAAAGTGTATACACTTATTCTTTATATTTTATTACTATACATTTTGAATTTATACTGCATATTGATATTATCAATAGGGGAAATATCAGGCTATTGTAAAATTAACTTCTCGTCAGAGTTGAAAGGAGTTTTTCATTCATATAAAAATATTAATAGAATAAATGTATCGTATCTTAAAAGCAGGAACATTTTGCTTTAATTTTAAGCCAAACAAATCATTTAAGAAATTACATCGTTGTGATTATTAAAACAATATCTAAACGATTAAACGATTTTTTAAAACTGATTTAGGCATTTTATATTTATTTTTTAAACATTTCTTGGCAACAGTTTGATTTTCTTCAAAAACTTTTAAATAATTTTTGATCAAATCGTTCGCTCAGGAAGTGTTGAAACATTCAGATAATGCAAATAGAGAGGCTGAAGCATTCTCAATTACTTACAGTTGATTAGGATTATGGAGCCCACTCGAATTTCCGACATCGGTACACAGTCTGCAAACACTCAAAATCAATTCCTAACCAGCGACTATGCTGATATCTATAAGATTGCTGTACTTACCCATTGGAAACGTGGACAAAAATCTTACACGATCGTCCTGTTCTTTTGTACGAAGGCGTATAGGGGCCAACAACTTTATTTTTTTACAAACATATGGAATTGCCAATTCAAAGTGACAATTGTCACTTCAAAGTGACAATTGTCACATCAAAGTGACAATTGTCACTTCAAAGTGACAATTGTCACTTCAAAGTGACAATTGTCACTTCAAAGTGACAATTGTCACTTCAAAGTGACAATTGTCATTTCAAAGTGACAATTGTCACTTCAAAGTGACAATTGTCACTTCAAAGTGACAATTGTCATTTCAAAGTGACAATTGTCACATCAAAGTGACAATTGTCACTTCAAAGTGACAATTGTCACATCGAAGTGACAATTGTCACTTCAAAGTGACAATTCAAACTGACCATAGAGTATGCGCATAATATGCTAGATTTTTAAGCAACATTGGTTATAAAAGATAGTTAATGCTGTAAAAAAATGAATAACAATAAAATTTTATCAATAATATACCCTAAATTTATGTATTTGTTAATTAAAATTTATATTATTTTTAAGTTTACGACCACTGACTGAGAACAAACGATGAAATTCGCATCTCACCGTGCTGGGCGTGACGTCAATCACTGTTTTTTTTTTTGACAGAACTTTAGAATCTTTTATGTTCGCCGTTGTGCATATATCATACTATTTAGATGTAGATTCAATGTGCGATTTCGGTGTTACATATTAACATTTTTCACGGAAAAGTGAGTGGAACAGATTTTGTAAAGGCCCAGATAGTTAATTTGGCCAATGTTGCTCTCCTTGTTGCTGTACTACGTTTAGGTGGAAGGCGCCTTTTTCTACCAGCTTGACAATCAAAATACATGAACTTTTAAATGTATGTAACTACCGATTCATTTAAACATCATATAGTTTTCTAAATCTTCTTCTAATTGAAAAAAAAGTAAAATACATAACCTAAAATTGTACGATTTTAAAATGGTACAAAATCGCACTTACGTTGAAATGATCCCCACGTACAACCCCTTTAGTGTTTTCTGATATATCAATTTCACTCCTTCTCATGGTACGTAACCATAATTTACGTTTTTAGCGCTTGATCGTATATTGGTAATGAGACAAATCATTTTCTGGTGTTTTTCTTGTGGACGACTGGCATTGATTTATTTAACAGTACCTTGGATGCTTAATAGCAATAATATCCTTCTTTTCCACTGCAAAATACTGCATTAAATGCTATTTTAACTAGTTTTACACGACATCAAACATTAAATGAACATGCCAGTGTCTGACGTCACACCACGACAGCAACCATTTGCATAACGTCACCGTCATTTTTGCGACTCTTTAAAATAATCATTTTTTGTTAATTTTTTTGGATAATGGGTTACATTTTAGCCGTTTTTTATTATTGCGATAGCCATTTATAATCTGTCTCACCAACAGATGCAAATAGACTCCTCCCCAAAAATGCCCGCTAAATTTGAATGGAATTTCTCTATTAGTCGTATTTATAGAACACGAATTACAAAGCAATCGCTAGATTTGACCGACTAAGACCGACTCTACAAGTACTCGCGCAAAGCATTAAACTTTTATACATTTTGCAACAGACCAATCAGAACGCATAAAGGCGAAACGTATGAAAAACGCGAATAAATGGGAAGCCGGCGTCAGACGGCGTGACTCTCAACTGTGTTATTAGTTTTTGTGACATTTCATCTGGGAGTTAAATAAGGTACGTAAATGCAAACGATTAATATGGATTAAATGTTAAAACGGTTTTTCTTAAGGTTTATGATGGCTGAAGAAGGTATAATTTCTTCACCCAGAAAACGATTATCCAGACATTTTTCGGTGGAAGATAAGGAAAAGGTGCCGAACATTTGTAAGGCCTACGATAGGGAGAATCCGGAGAAATCAAAGATGGAATGCATGGAGTTCACTGCAAAGGCAGCAGGTGTGAGTGTTCCAAATATGCTTGTAATATTCTTCGTAAATACAAACAAGCACACCAACTTCAGTCACCAAAAGTGTACCATCGACAAAGGGTAGTTTTCTTTGATTCGAAGCATAACAAACCATTCTCAACGAAACCGTCCTCGGATCCTATGTGGAGGACTACAAGATGACTTCCCTTGCTCGATGGATATTTTAAACGTTCTTCCATACTTTACTTACAGCATGGCCAGCGTTCACACAAATCTCATCTATAAAGTGCAACTTCTTATGTTCTTCCCGGCATTTCCTGATGTCTCGCAGGAATCTTCGCCTCCAAACAATAAACTCATTTTTTTCCCTTAGGGCACTATTACGTGCCTTTTTGAGAACCTATAAAGCCAAATACAATAATTACATCACAACACGAAGAAATAGAGTCTGTTCACTCACCGAAAGCCAATTTTTCTTATTAATCACCACAAAGTACTCCGTTTAAGATGATATAAATAATCACCTTCATGCACCGCTGCTAAAATTTTGTTTACAGTTGGTGGTTCATTTCTTTCAAAAAAGGAATGGATTATACGCTTGAGAGAACATTTAGTTCCTTCATAGATATTGTCCGAAACTGCCCTTTGTCGGTGACACACTGTTGGTGGCTGAAGTTGGTGTGCTTGTTTGTATTCATGAAGAATATTAGAAACACTTCGAACACTCACACCTGCTGCCTTTGCAGTAAACTCCATGCATTCCATCTTTGGTTTCTCCGGATTCTCCCTATCGTAGGCCTTAAAAATGTTCAGCACCTTTTCCTTATCTTCCACCGAAAAATGTCTGGATTATCGTTTGCATTTACGTAAGTACCAATGACAAATGTAAACTATAAAGACATGGAACGACATTGTTGTAATTGAAGCAAGAAAATGTATAAAATGCGGTTGGTGAGAGAGATTATAAATGGCTATCGCAATAATAAAAAACGGCTAAAATGTAACCCATTATCCAAAAAAAATTAACAAAAAATGATTATTTTAATGAGTCGCAAAAATGACGGTGACGTTATGCAAATGGCTGCTGTCGTGTTGTGACGTCAGACACTGGCATTTTCATTTAATGTCTGATGTTTGATTTTGTGTAAATACCTCAGTGCCAGTCGTCCACAAGAAAAACACCAGAAAAAAGATTTGTCTCATTACCAATATAAGTACGATCAAGCGCTTAAAGAAAAAAAGAAAATTATGGTTACGTACCATGAGAAGAAGTGAAATTGATATATCAGAAAACACTAAAGGGGTTGTACTTTGGGATCATTTCAACGTAAGTGCGATTATGTATCTTTTTAAAATCATACAATTTTAGGTTATGTATTTTACTTTTTTTTCAATTAGAGGAAGATTTAGAAAACTATATGATGTTTAAATTAATCGGTAGTTACATACATTTAAAAGTTCATGTATTTTGATTGTCAAGCTGGTAGAAAAAGGCGCCTTCCACCTAAACGTAGTACAGCAACAAGGAGAGCAACATTGGCCAAATTAACTATCTGGGCCTTTACAAAATCTGTTCCACTCACTTTTCCGTGAAAAATGTTAATATGTAACACCGAAATCGCACATTGAATCTACACCTAAATAGTATGATATATGCACAACGGCGAACATAAAAGATTCTAAAGTTCTGTCAAAAAAAAAACAGTAATTGACGTCACGCCCAGTACGGTGAGATGCGAATTTCATCGTTTGTTCTCGGTCAGTGGTCGTAAACTTAAAAATAATATAAATTTTAATTAACAAATTCATAAATTTAGGGTATATTATTGATAAAATTTTATTGTTATTCATTTTTTTACAGCATTAACTATCTTTTATAACCAATGTTGCTTAAAAATCTAGCATATTATGCGCATACTCTATGGTCAGTTTGAATTGTCACTTTGAAGTGACAATTGTCACTTCGATGTGACAATTGTCACTTTGAAGTGACAATTGTCACTTCGATGTGACAATTGTCACTTTGATGTGACAATTGTCACTTTGAATTGGCAATTCCATATGGTGTAACGAAGCAAATTTTTAAGCCTACAGATTCAGCTGGTAGTTGAATAATTTACTCGTTACTATTATTATCTTATCCGCTAGTATTCTTGAGTTCACCCTGTATAGCCAGTTTAGTAAAAATACAGGAATTATTGAACCTAGAATTCCGCGTTCTGTTAATTTTCAGTTAATAAATTTATTTATTGTTTATTTATAGTTAAATTCGGGTACACCCTGTATAAAGGGGTAGAGTAATATCAGTACGTATTCAGGTAATTATCTGTGTTATAAAACCGGTCCGTGTACAGTTGTTCAATTTATTTAAACGTGTTATAAATAAATAAACTTATTTATTTTTCTATTTAAGTAATCCGTGTGTTATTAATTCCGTTTCTTTCACTGTAATGCTCAGAAAAATGAGTAGAATCTATTCCGCCGATACAGGAGTCCGAACTAGAATTGTTAATAACAATTTCCGTTCGGGATTAATAAATAAATGAGCCAGAACGCGACTTAACTAGATAGCGACAAGAAACATACATTTCACGTTATCAGCGCGAGAAGCGAAGCGCTCCGGCCGTACCGATGTTAGTAGGATCCGGGAATCAATTTTAAAAATCAGTCTATACCGACGATCGACACACTCTAGTCCTGTTTAGGTAAATATTAAGCATTCGGCATATTTACGGTACTTGAAGTTAAAAGATAAAACCGCGTTAATTATTTGCTTTTCGACTTAGAAATAATTTGCGAATTATTTCAATATTGTGATAGATAAATTTATAGTCAATTAGTAGAAAGAATTAATTATAAATTCAGTCCGTGTGTTACACTTGATTTATAATAAATCATTGTGTATTGTAATAGCTGTAGATTTGCGTGTTTTAAGTTTAAGTAAGGAATAAAATACTTCATAGGTTTTGAAACGTGATAGAAGGTATTAAAGCTAGTCATTTCCGTAATTTATTTAATTAAATAAATTTAATAGTCCGTCTGTCTGTATGGTGGCCCGATAGAATTCGAGACTAAGGAGGTGTGTAAATACCAACGCATTTATCTGTTGAGAGAGCGAACTCGCCAACAACGGTATTGCAAGGGTTAACACAAATCTTCCCCTCAGGTTCAGAGGTTTGTCTTGGGGTGCCAGTACAGTTGTGTTTATTAATCAGATCTGTTCGTAACTACTCAGAATAATAGTTTGTGGTAAAAACCCCAAAACCTTGTGGATACGAGCGCGAATTTGCCAGTGTCTAACAAGTTGGGTTTTGACATAAACGGATCAGGTTGCCGGCGTAGGAATCTAAAAACACCCTGTCGAGAGAGCGCTAGCCAGCGTCCGGGTGATTAGATTAACACGGATAAACCTGGTTTAACAATTATTCCTGAAGTGGTTGTATAGGGGTTAATTATTACTTGTAGAATTATTTAAAGTAAATATTTAGTCTGAAAATCCGACTTGCCAGCACGATAATACTGATTAGGTTTTTTTTAGTAATTTCTTTTGTTATCACTGGAAGTTTTTACTGCCGTTTCTTTGACTGTACTATCACCTTTCAATGCACACGTTTACCGTTTTGAAATAAAATTCATTCATTGTTATCAAAGGTAGTTTTGAAAACACGTACCGTAATTATTCCAAAGCTTACTTCAAATCTTGCTTAGTTCCGTCACCGCTTGTTAACCATCCTGCCATTGCTTACTACTGCTACCGCTTTTTAGATACCTGCATCCGATTAATTCTAGATTAATACCGTAATTGCACATACGTTTACCCGCTTTAGTACTTTCCATAACTCTGCTAGTCGTTTAGTTTCTTCAAAACTAGAACCTGCCGCTTGTAGTTAGTTTTGCATCCGCTTTGCTTACACACACCTCCGCTTGAGAGTTATCTTTTGAGTAGTTAATTGTAAATAGTTCCTTTGAGTAGAATTAATTTTTATTAAATTATTTTTGTAGTAAATACTTTAAGTATTGTTGTAAATATTTGTTGCTTGGTTTATAGATGTTTTAGAATACATATTTAGTTGCTTACATACTGTTTTGTGGTAAATTAGCCGTACTTATATCTACCACGTTGATTTGCTTTCGTTTCGTTTAACAAACTATGTACAATAGATATTTATTGTAATAAATGTGTTTTGTCAAATAGTTTCTGCTTTCTATATCACTAACATTACTATACCTTATAATAACATCAGTATAAGCCTCTAACTCTAAAAGTTTATACAGTCAGCAGTCGGGACGCTCCAGTAGAGCGGCGACCAGCAAACCTCGAACCCGGACATACCGTGTCTTCACTGAAGTTATCCGGCCCTATCATACTGTTGATAGGTCAAAGTGACATTCCTTCACGTTAAACAAGGGATTGGCGCCCGAGGCAATAATATTAGCGACAGTCATTTTGTGTAACAATAATTCACTATTTAGGAAAAGGGACGTCACAAAGGACGTCCGAATAAGATAGCGTCACAATGTTTGTAAAAAAATAAAGTTGTTGGCCCCTATACGCCTTCGTACTTTTGTTATACTTATACGAAATAAAAATTGCAAACAAGCAAAATTTCATAATTTAGTTAATCCCAATATTTGTAAAATGTAGGACATTAGATTCATCATATCTGTGACGAAATACTAATTATAAAACAATTAAATATCTGCACTTTCCCAGTTTAAAACAGCTATTACATGAAAATAAGATAAGGAAAGAAGCCATAACAACAAATGCAGAAACTAATTGGATGAAAACACTTAAGACTATACTGAGTCAAAATAAAGTAAAACTGTTGATACCGAAACTATTTAAAAACAAGTTGGTCTCTTCTCCAATAGAGTTTCGATTTTTCTAATTCATTGATAAAATGTTGTTCTTTTCTCATTTTATCATCTTACTTAAAAAAAAAAATCTCGACAATGAGCATACCATGACTGTACTTTTCGCAGAAATATTTTCGTGACTCGCAAGAAAAAGTGTTTCAAGTAATCTCCTTAATACTTCCATATCATTAATGAATACTTTAAAATTTCATTATTAATAAATAAGAGATCACAGCTATTATATTCGAAAAATGTACTTTAGAGCCAATAACCTCAATACGTTTCCGACTTATCTATCTTCCGCTTTCCCACAAACAAGACATCTTTAAAGCAGTTCAATAGGAATATGTTTTTCCGAAATCAAAGAAAAAGGAATCCAATCAGTTATGGTCCCATTTTTTATCTCCAAATTTTCAAAAACAAAAGAGACAGCCGTCAACATGTACTGCTCCAATACCTCAAATAGGTACCTTAAGTGATTAAAAATCTGAATTTCAAATAAAACTTTTAACAAGAAATTATCTGTATTGCTACACTATAATGGAACTAAAGAAAAAAAAAATTGGTGAATTTGATAGAGTAAAATCAATGCTTAGTAGTCAAGTTACCATTTTATGAATTACTGACTAATTGATGGATTATTTCGTGAATTTCATTCAGTCATAAAAACAACTTACTCTCTATATCATCTAATACCGTGTACAGTTTTAGCCATTTTAATGCTAACCATGCGACTCTTTCGTTCGGAGGTCAAAAATATTACAGTTTACTCCAATTCCAGCCCTTTGATAACTCAAGAAAAATGTTGGTTGTTATTAGATCATATTATCCTGTTGATTTCTTCGGGTTCAACATTTTTATTTCTTCTCTAATTTTAGCAATTTTAAAATCTTGTAGGGGTGATTCTAGTTGACAAGGAGTTGCAAGATAATCTTCAGTCATTTTCTTTTTCTGCATTAGGCTCAGCCGAATGTGGTTTAAAAATATTTTCTAAATAGTTCGCGAATCAATTAGTATTTTCTTTATTCGATTTAACACAGTTACCATCTTGTGCCCAGAGAGGTGTATTGAAAATCGATGGTCTGTTTTTTTCTTGTAGCTTTTCAGAGCGAGAACTTAGTTGCTTCATTTGCTCACGTATTCTTAATAATTAAAAAATAAGACGATGGACTGCATTGTATTTCTACCACCTCGTAGCACTAATAAATTTTTATTTTTATTATTACCAAAATAAACAGCCTGTATATGTATATTGTGTTCTAATAGTTATTCTACTCCAAACATTAACTGAAAAATATATTATAACTATGTAAATAGGCCTATATAAACAATATTGTAAACTTTTACCTTTCTAATAATAATAACCGGTTAAATATTGTTCCCAATCTATAATTATTAATTATGCATACATAGTGTCCTTACGTAATTATTTTATTTATGCATGATCTAGTTACATTTGTCATTTTTAACTCTGTTTCCTTTAGATTTGCGCAAATGTAGACAATTAAATTTAAACTGTTTTAACTGTTTAAAACGTTTCTTACTGCTAGTTAGAATAAATCGATGTACGATGTAAGGTAAAAAATTAAAAATAAAATCTACTGTAATTCAGTAAAATTGCATTTCATATACCTTACAATAGCCCTGAAATATGAAAAAAATTACTACACTAATTATATTTTTTCTAAGGCCACAACGGCAAATTAAAGTATTAAGTTTTCTTTGATTACAGTGATTTTCCAGCAAAATTCATAAAATTACATGCGTCTCAACAAGAAATGAGGCTGTAAGATACTAAAATCTGTATCTAGAATAACTGTTTGACAACTTTGACATCAGGAGGCTGCACCTTCGAAAAACTACACAGGCACACATACTTCTAATAAAATCATAATGAGTTTCTTTAAAATAATGCCAGCTTTGCGAGCCGAATCGAATCAAAACTGAATGTCAAAAGTATGCTTCTCTTTCAGCTAAACAGTCATATAATAGTTATTTATGTATCAAGGTATTAAAGTTTAACTTTTTATCATGAGTGATAAAAAGGAACTTTAATGCCGAGGTGCATATTAATTTTTTTTTTTTAATCCAGAAACTGTGAAATTAAGATTAATTATCTCTATATTTTAAATAATGTCAAAGAAATGTCATAATTATTTAAAATTTTCAGTGACATTAGGAAATGTCATAATTATTTTTAAATGTCAAATCGGAATAATTATTTGTAAGAAAATCATTGTTTTTAGCAATTATAATAGTAATAATACAATTCTGAATGTAAAAAACTGTATTTATTTACCTTTCATTACAACACAACATTTATTGTCACAAGCAATGAAAAATTTATGTTTACGTTTATCTGTCACCTCGGCCAACTATAAAAATCGTACAATAATGGATTACTTTAATGACTATTTCAATCACTTTAATGCCGATTTTGGGGTACTTTAATGCCGATTTAAAAAAAAAAATTATTATTCGGTGTTACTAAACTTACTCCATGATAGATAATGTGACCAAGCATGACCAAGCATGTTCGTCGCAACACGCTTAGGCACACTGTGCTACCATGAGTCATGTTGATTATCAGTTAGATATAATAACGCTTTGTTATTTTTTCTAAAAGTCTTAAAATTGTCAGAAGTAATTAAACTTAATTTTTATGTATCCAATAAAAATAACTATTACAAATAAAAACAATTATTTTAATTAACGCTATTTAATGCACCAAATATCGAAAACATGTATGTTTACATAAATGTCACAATATGTTTTTATATCATGGTCTAATTATAAACTAAATTATGAGAATTTCACAAAGTAATGTAGTAATCCAATTATTTTAAATACAAATGTCACATTGTGTGTAGTATTACTGTAATAGATATTTAAAATGTAACAAAACAATTATTAACAAAAAAAACAGGTGTATTTAGTAATTTTTCGTATATTAATTACATTAATTTATAAAATGTCAACAAGTTGTCAGTATTATTGCAAAAATGGAAAATCAAAAATTTACTGTTACTGTGTTAACCCCCATTTATTTTCTTAATTCTTCATCTTATACTTTGTATTTTTTCTCAAAAATTTTTTAATACAATCTCCTAATTTCCATCATTCATAAAATATATACAGGGTGTTTAAAAAGTTTTTTTTTAATTGGAACACTATGTATATTTTTATACAGTTAGACACAATTTTTCATCTGATTCCAAAAATGTATAATAGTTATGCCTTATTTTGAAAAATGAACTCACTACAATACAAGCAAAAAACTTAAAAATTCGGATGTAAGATCGTGGCTCCAGTTCATAATGCAAATATTGTAAAAACTAATTCTGGATCAATATTGTGGCCAGCAGGAAGTCCGAATTTGAACCCTCTTGATTTATTTCTCGAGGGTATCCTCAAAAACATAATCTATACAAATGTGGAATGGGTAATGTAGGAAATTTAAAAACTGCAGTAAGAAACGAAAAGTGTCTAATTGAAAATAACATGGTTTTTGATAATGGTATCGTAATTTTATTTAACGATGTAATACGTGCATTGCAAATAATGGTAGTTTAATTGAGGCTTTATTATAACCAAATATGTATTATCTTAGTCATTAATTATTACTGTCAAGTTTGTTGAATTTATTATTAGGTGTAAGTTTTATAATTACTTAGGTAAAACAATGTTAATAAAAACACCCAAATTCATGACATTTTCATTTTTTACTTGTAGTGTCTTCATTTTTCAATTATACATTTTTGGATCCAGAAGGAAAAGTTCTATCTAACTATATGCTATTCACATTTTATTTACATTAGAGTAGGCTTTGGAAAATCTGAATTCTGTTGGTATGAATGAATGAATGTTTTAATTATTGTGGTTATGTTGACAAGTCAAAAACATAGCCACAAATTCAAATTGGTTCTACATAGTTGCCAGAGTGAGACCCTAAAGAAAGCACAGCAATGTTATGAATAAAAAGTTTGGCAATTCAGCCAAAATTGAGTGACAGTGACGATCAATTAAATCTGATACTTCAATATTTTGTCAATAGTAGACAACCCTGAGACAACCTAAGAAAAACATATCATAGCCTCCCCTCATGTAAATAAAATGTGAATGGCATATAAGTATATAAAAATATACATTTAAAAAAAACCGAACTTTTTTCACACCCTGTATAGCTTATGCATGATGGAAATTTGGAGATTGTATTCAAAAAGTAGAGAAAAAGTAAGATAAACTTTTCATTCATATAAATATGTCTGTAATTAAGAGAACAAACGGGGGTTAATTCTTATAAAACTCACCCTGTACATACAACATAATAATTACTGATTTTTATTTCTAGATTGTGTTTGGCGGAAGAAAGTTGTTGATCAAATCATGTTAATTTAAAGTCCCAGTGCAAAATTAACTGAGATTTATGTGCCTGGTAAGTAATTTTACTTTCGATCACTAATGTAAATAGCGCGAAACGCACTATCTGCCATCTATGTAAATTGAACATTACACACTGTAAACAGAACGCAAGCTGAGCCGCTGAGGTGTCTTGTAATATGATCACGTGACAATATTACAACACACTCTAGTAGCTTAAGCGGACGTCAATGCCCCGATAATATTGCTGCGAGCGATTAACACGTCAAAAACACGTCAAAAACACGTCAAGACAGCAGGCTACCAAAACATTATACGCGGGAGCACAAGTAAGCTCTTGAATATTGTTTGTAGTTTATTTGTGGCGGATAATTAATATTCATTGTTTCTGGGAATCACGCTAAATTCTAAAAAATAAATAAAAATAAGAAAATGTCCAAAATATGTCAAGATAAAAGTGTAGTATCTTGAACCGAGAGTTTAGACGACGCGCATCATCGCTACTTAAGTGACTAGTTGAGTTTTGCCTACTTGCTTGCATTTTTTATAAATGACTTTAGTTAACTTTTATACAAGCATAATAATAACAAACATATCCAATTAGACACATTTATACTGACGTTTCATCTCTAACCATACAATTATAAAATTTATGGGACTTTTTAATAGCTGATAAAAATTGGATTAAAAATTACAAAATTCAAAACGTCTAAAAATAAATTATTGGAATACAAATTTTTTTAACTCACCACAAATTAATTATGCCTGCATTTGTTTTGATAAAAATAACCTGCTACAAAAAAATTCGAATACGTACTTGTCATTTTAATGTACTAGTATTATAATTACCTACTTTTTATTCGCTTTTAACATAGCTTTTCATCAGTACCTTCATAAATTTAGATATTTATTTTTTACCTAACTAATAAATTTAGAATGTTCAAAAAATAATTTGTTTTAAAAACAGTGTCGTATTAAATATTTTTTAAAAACAGATAATGTCAGATTTTGTCATCGAAACGTTAGAAAATCTCAATTTGTGATGGGTCATAACTTTTAGAGAATCCAAAGATAACAAAAAATAAAATAAAAAATCCAGATCCGTATTAAAAAAAAATTAAGTTGTAGATGGTTTCTGGAAGACGAAACGTCGGATTTCAAATTTGACAGCGCCATCTTGTAGAGGATAAAAAGTGTTATTCGTTTTGAAATTTGTTTTCAAATAAAGTCAGAAAAAAATATAAAAAAAATTATGAAATTTCGGTTTTTTTCGGATGTTTCCGAAAGTATTCGAAATTTTCCATATTGCAACAGAGCATTCTGATAGGCATTACATTGCACCACTTTGACATAATTTAATCGACCTCGTATCTCTTACAGTTCCCGAGATTCCGATGATGAGGCTCGAAAATGGGCCACCCTGTACAACAGAGGGGATATTAAGAATTTCTTGGAATTTACGAGGATTTCCAAGGTTGCGTGGTAGAGCAACAATGTTGAACGCCGCCACTTCTGTAAATTTGTTGTTAAATCTGTAATTTATCATGAAAAATAAAGACATATTATTAAGTATTATTATTATTATTATTATTATTATCAGTGATATTTAATTTACAACTTTTTTTGCATTTTTCTCGAGTACTTAACCCTCTAAATATTCAGTAAATAACGCCAGTAGAGAAAAAAACTTCATATTTTGTTTAGTTGTCAAATATCGAAATGTCCGTTTGTCCGTCACGTTTCTTGTAAGTAACATAATTTGAGGGAAAAGTTCAATAGAATTTCAATTTGAGCAGTACGTTAGTGTTAGCTGGTGGAAAAAACTTTTTGTTTTTCAAAATAGTCAAGTGGTAAATAAAAATGTAATAGAATATTTAATTATAAAAACTTAACTTGAAGAGGATAACAATTACGGGGCGAAACAATAAGTGCGAAAAGTATTCTGTATAACGTTAAACAATGATATACCTTCAGGAGAAGAGTATAACTACTTTTCTTATTTTTTGCTTGTTTGTTCATATTTTTTATTTTTTTAGATGTCTTCTGACAAAAAGTGATATCTTGCAAAATATCAGAGGGTTCTAAAATTATTCAAATAAAAAGTCGTCATTGTCTTGGCGTTTGGAAGACACCAGGGAAAGAGTCAATACAGATAGTTTGCGCCGATTTTAACATTGGAAATGTTTTTGTTTTCGTATAGGGGGTTGAAAATCAGTTTCATGATGCATATTATGAAGCATGACTTATAGAAACAGTGGCGACAACAGAGTGACCTATTTTTGATTGGTTGTCTAAATCGCGTGGTACCGGCAGTCATGTTATTATTTTTTTATAGGCGTCTTCTTGTCGGGAAAATCCCAACGGCTATATCTCGTTGCGATTCTTTGAATATTTAAAAAGTTATTAGCGTTTCAATACCCCATGTCGAAGAGTTTTGTAAATTTTGCGAAATTAAAAAGGCCGATTGCGCGCGCAGAGCCCTCCAAATTTTATGCGCGTGCAGGACTTGTCAAAACTTTTTGGTTAACGTCACAAATGTCACTTTTTAGTTAGAATCTGCTGACCTCAAAATCGCAGCTGAACCGCACAATTCACGATGTACTTTCAAGTTGGACTTTCGAGCTTGGATTTATTGCCAGAACGGCGGCCCGGCGGCCTATATTCGTTTAAAAATAAGGTTTGAAATTTTCGTGTTTTCGCAAAATTCGCCAAAAAATCCATAGTGCGTCCGATAGATTACACCTTATAGTCGATCCAGCGAAATTTAATGATTTCTTAATATCGGTCCTAGGACGGAACCGATTACAGTTTCGGACTCGGGACGACTTCAGGACCCCGAAATAATTTTCTGTTTCTCGATAGTGCTTTTCCTTCACTTTGACATTTAATTGTATCGAGTATTGTATCCAAGTAATAAACTGCATGTTTCAAGAGCAGGATTAAACAAATGTCTTTAGTTTCCTAGTAGGGGGTCGAAAATCAGTTTCATGGCAAAATGACGTAACGCGTAAGATTTCAGCCGTTTCAGAACGATAGACGTCAAAATTACACTTTTTCGTTCACTTCAATTGAGCCTAAAATCAGAGAGTGACCGTGCAATTCACGATGTAGTTCTAAGTTCGACCCTCTACCTTGGATTTCTTATCAGAACAGTCTCTCGGAAATTCGTTTGGAAATAGTATTTGAAGATTTCCTGTTTTTGCAATTTTTTCAATTTTGTCAATGACTTGCAATTTGACAAATCATAGGGGTGGATTTAGGATAGGGGTTGCTCTGGCAGGTTGCCGATATTTGATTTGTACGTATTACCGAGGTTTGAGTGCCATTACTTTAACATGAGGTAGATTAAGCAAAAGTAAACAAAAAAATGTATCGCTGCTTTAGAGAAGTCACGCCCAACAATCTCCAAGACAACTTAACATCGAGAAGCACGTCGAACAGCTTATTTCCTTTTGTCCCGTCGAAATATGTATAGCCGAAAACCATATGTAACTTAAAATTTTGAAGTTTTTCGCAATTTACAAAGATAGCGGTGATTTGAAGCAAAATAAAATATATGTTCAACTCCTCTCTCAATGCCTAATCCAATGGTATGTCACACGGTTACAGTACATGCAAAATGTACCAAAATTAATCAAATAAGCAAGAAAATTGCGAAATCTTTGTAACTCTATACTTATTATTTATGTAATTTGAAGGTGGATTTTTATTGCATCCACATTTGTACGACGTATGTTAACTACGTGAAAACCAAATTTAGGCGAAATTCAGTAATCGTAGCCCTCCCTCAAGAAAAGTTTTTGTCAAATGATATAAACGAAATCCGATTAATTTCAATGTTGCCAAAAATTCTTTAAAACAAAGTATTATTTGTAAAACAAGCTGTAGATGATGTAGATTCACCTATTGTTAAAATAGCAATTGAAATATTAAATAATAGACGAACATTTGTACTTAGTTGATGAGGACGTTGATCTCCTTGTTAATCGCTGTAACTTCAGAAGAAAAAGATATATTTTTCATGTTAATCGCTGTAACTTCAGAAGAAAAAGATATATTTTTCATAAGGCCAGGAACAGGAAAAATTATATTGAAAATTCTTTCTTCGTCAGAAATCCAGAAATGACAAGAACGTATAAAAATAGTTACTTACATTACTAGATGCGAAAGGTTACTTTAAGGCGTGAGGTGAGGTTTTGAATGGTCGAGGCAAAGCCGAGACCTTTCAGAAAACACCGAATACTTAAAAGGGCTTTCGCATCGTGAAATGTATTATATTTTTTCTACTACCGTCTATATAAGTGAACTTTGTACCCCTAGCAACACGCGTGATAACGAAAGTAAACATTCGAGTTACCTGGTTGCTAGCTACGAAAGTTAAACTTTCGCAGCCAGAACAGAAAAGTAAAAAAAAACTTCCGATCTTTCAAGGAAGTACGCCGATTTCCGCCGATTTCCGCATCATTTTTGTCGGCACACCATTTTAAAACACAATCGATATTGGCAGCTTCTTATATCCCATTTTCATCGCCACAAACATATTTGTTAATTTCAGTTTTACACTACCACAAATTAAAATGTTTGGCATAAACCTCGATGACAGATAGCAATTGCTACGTTGCCATGGAAACAATTTTCATAAGACAGCCTCCTAAGTCCTAAACTATAAAATTTAAAAACGTCATATTATAATTTCACGAAATAAATAGTTTTAAATTATGAAATTGAAATACCATAATATTTTTCGGTAGTAGAAAAAATATAATACATTACACGATGCGAAAGCTCTTTCAGGTGCTCGGTGTTTTTTTGTAAGCTCTCGGCTTCGCCTCGACCTTTCAAAAATCACCTCGCACCTAAAAGTAAACTTTCGCATCTAGTAATGTAAATAACTATTTTCTACTATATCGAAAAAAAATATGGGATTTACTAATTTAAAATTATGAAATTAAATTAATTGACGTTATTAATAAATTTTATAGTTTAGGAGGCTGCCTGTGAAAATTGTTTCCATGGCAACCAAATATTACACATTTTAATTTCTGGTGGTTTCAAACTAAAATAAACAAATACATAATATGTTTTGTGGCGATATAAATGGCAATATTGCTTGTGCCTTGTTTTACCCCAAGAAATCCAAAGCAAGGTATATGCAAACTTATGATATATTTTAAAATGGAGTAGGTAGGTACCTACTACGTTTGGTTCCACGTGCCGACAAAAATGTTGGCGTACTTCCTAGAAAGACCTTTCTTTATTAATACAAAATTGTTTAGTTGTGTTAATTTGTTCAAATAGAACGAATTAATTTCGTTTAAAATTTGTTTTTCTACTTTTCTGTCCTGGCCGCATAAGTTTTACTTTCGTAGATAGCAACGCCTTAGCAACCAGGTAACTCGAATGTTTACTTTCTTTATCCCGCGTGTTGCTAGGGTTACAAAGTTCATTTATATAGACGGTAGTAGAAAAATACAGTTTTACTGACTCATGCCTTCAGTGGTTATGATACCACGTCTAGAATATTTCAGAAAGAAAAATTAAAAGTGATCAAACTTCTTCAGAAAGAAATGCAGTTGGTTAATGTAGTAAGAACTTTCAATGGCAAGAACTCAACCCCCTCACAAGTAAAACAGGCTGGTGAAACTCTTTTCCTATTTGTATACGGTGCAAGGAAAATCACAAATGTCTCACTCAACTCATACAGATTTAATCAATTCAAAAAATCGCTGCACGAACAAAAATCAAAGTTGGAAATATTACCACCAACTTCAGAGGCAGTCGCTTAATATTCATTACGAGTGTTCTACAAAATTCAGAAATGGCTTGGCAATGAAAAAAATCCACAACAGTGGGGATAGAAGAAAATTAACGGCTCCTTACAACCTGTGACAACACTTTTTATGCCAACAGCAGAATAAATATTGCAGCTTATCTCCTGCAACCGCAACAGAAAAGCAGGTTGAAGATGCTTACAAATTTACGGAAATTGTCAGGGAGTACGATGTCTAAATTCATACATGGATAAAATTATTTATTTATATGCTATCGATTCCGATCTTCTTTAGAAACAAAGTGTGTTTCATTCAATATATATAAAATTTTAAACAACTCGATAATTCTCACTTGTATAATTATTATGTACTTTTTCATTTTGCAGAATATACTCACAGATAAACAAGCAAAAAATGAGGGAAACAAACGTAAAATTGGTAAAAAAATTTAATAGAAGAGTCAAAAATTGATATTTCTCTATTATAAATAAAAAATTCTTATTTTTTGAAAATTTCTCATGGTTCAATTGCCAATTTTTATTATGCATGTGAAAACCTAGTTCATCCCACGATTGTTCAAGTAGGCAGCTCGACACACCCCTTACGGTTCGGGACTCTTAAGTTTCTTGAAACATAGGTAGGTATGTATTTTTAAACGTATATGTCAAGTTTCAACGAATTCACTATGTTCTTGTACAGTTTGGATACTTTTCCTGTACTATTAGCTGCGTGTAATAGTTTGCGATTAATCGATATCGGTATTTGTAATTGTTAGGAATCACTTTTCATCTTCACGAAATTATTTTAAATTATTTTAGTTTTAACATTAAAAATGTTTGTTAGTGAAAAAAATTTGTATAATACCATTTTAGTTTTCATTATGAGAATGTTTTTGTTAATAAAATAACTATTTATTTTAATTTCTAAATAAAACTACTGATAATAAGATTTTAATTTTTGAAAATGTTTTGTGTTAATGAAATAACTATTTACTACTTTGCAACAAATTTTCATTTTTATCACATCCGAAATATCACAAGATTTGCGTTCTACTTCGTCATTTCCAATGTCTCCTCCGGTTGCAGCTTTTGCGAAGGACTGTGAATTTTTTACAAATAAAGACAACAAAAAGATATGAAAAAATATGTATTTGCAAAAGAGTTCCACTCGCAATTGCAAAAATGCTAAAAAGCTCAAGTCCACAACCAAACCGATTAAATCAGACTATGCAGGAATCATCTTCAGATACCGAATCACATACTGGAACAAGTATCGAATACGATGACGGATACTGAAACATTTACCGAGACACTTTCTGAAAACGAATGTTCGCAGAATATTAGAGTTGAAATTTTATTAAATGTATTACATTTTATGCTGTGTATTACGGACATACCTGGCATTTGGGCTAGCTACGTGATTAAAACTTCTGACAAGATATGAAATTTTTAAGAAGCCAAAAAGTAAAAATGCTTTTCTATGGCTAAAAACTAAATATGATTCTCATCTCCAATATCATCACAATATTGGAGACGTTGAAATGCATTTTCTATGGTTAAATTACATTCAAAACAAATGCTGAACTTTTCCAATTAACTGATTATGATTATAAGTTAGATTAAGTTTTTGGTCTCTTTTGCATTCCTTTTACATCACAAATATTTGTATCGAGATCTATATTCTTCCGCTACATTTTTTAGATATTAGAGATAGATAACTACTTTGTTACGTTTCGTTATTATTGTATCTGAATATATTTTATTTTTATTTTTTCTGTTGTTTATTTATACTAATATATAATTATATTAAATTCTAATAAGTTCTTCTTCCTTACCACTTTATTATTTAAATAAATTATTAATCTGGAATAATAAGATTAGTGACACAAAATTCAAAACATACTGATGAAGATTTCGGAGATTTCCGAGTAAAGTAAGAAAGTAATATGTATTTTTATATAAATCACCTACGCAAAGAGATACATATAATCATTAGTGGATTTGTAAATACTGATGCTCCAACCCTGAGAAATCTAATATGTTATGTATTTGTAATGACTGGATGTGATATATAGTATATAATTGTGAATATTCGTATTAAAAGTTGGTACATTTCGCTGGAATATGAATAGTGTTAATTTAATTTTAGCTTGTGTTTTACTCAATAATCTTTATTTCCCTGTTTACATACAATGGTAATTAAATATAATATTATGTTTTCACCACTTCGCCGTATTTCACAATTGACACTATTTTGCCTATTAAAGTCAAACTATCTATTGTATAGAAATTGTGTACATTTAATTTCGCTATTAATATTGCAACGTACTATTAAAAGTTATTTAGAATAATAATTTTCTTTAAGAAGAGGAAACTGATGTATTTTCTTACATCCGAGAAATATTATTAAATCATATGGTAGAATGCATATATTGTATATATTTAATATTTCCTAGATATTTAAATAAAATATTTTTTAATTCTGGGTGAGTTATGGTGGTACATGAGTAGGGCAGATGAAAGTTTCTCTATATATTACATATCTAGCAAATAAATACGCAAAATATTGGTTTTTGGGTTTCGTTGTACATGATATGAAAGCCTTTGTAAGTGTAACGTACATAGTGAATAAAAGTGATACTTTGTGCTGTGACTTGCAAATTTGGATATTATTTATTTCATTTATTGAGTAGAGTGGTTCAGCTAATATCATAAAAGTAACAAACATTATAGGCGGGCGTGGCTGGTTGCTAATTGTGATTATCACATAATTGTATTTAAGTATTTAAACTTTAAAAATTGTGCGATATAAAGGTTATTGTATTTTGTATCTGATGCTGTTGTAAAGTATAATGCCAAAGTTGTATGTTTCTCCGTAAGATACATTTTTCTGCAGTCGAAAAGACACTTAATTTAATATTCCAATAATTTTAAATAACAAAAAATAAATTTGTACTGATCTTTTCTTGGTGTTGAAAAACAAAAGAGAATTGTTGTATTTCCTAAAGATTTAAAACAGTCATGCAAGTTTTGATTTTATGCAAATAATAAAATTTCTTAGTAATATTTGAAAACATCTATATTTATTCCCAATTTCCCAATAAAGTTTTTCATGGTTTTATGATTTGTTATAATTTTCTCAATTATCAGATTTTAATGATTGATAGCTTATTTTTGAGGTTATAAATAATTTATAAATTAATAATTAAAAAAATTATAATTTCTGCACTGTGGCAAAACTGAAAATTTAATATAATATAGAACAATCTAGGTTGCTGATTGATAAAAAAATGTCATAGCAATGAAACCAGAAATGCAAAAGCGAATTTATGTTCATCTAGATATTTAGGATATTTTTTAGTAAATAAATAATTAAACAAAATCACACCGTTATGCATTGTCTCTGCACGTTGCAAAATATTTAAAATATTTTTGAAATTTCAGATGTTAATAATAGTGGCAATATGCCTCACAAAATCAAAAGCATCTGTAAATGAAGATTCTAAGGAAAGTCACCAAAAGGATAAAAGAAGTTTCTCCCATTTACTCCTTGGTGAAGGTATCGAAAGTGGAGTTGCAAACTGGAGTGGAGCATACAACATTAAAGGTAATTCTGAAGGGTGGATACCAGTAAAACACGAATCGAATCCAAGACTTGAGGAAGGACTTTCAAATTTAGCTGACGACCAAAACGCATTTGTAGCAATTATCAAAGAAACAAGTGTACCAGTCCCTGTGGAAAAAGAAGTTCCAGTACCCGTATACAAGGAGGTTCCCTATCCAGTGGAAGTTAAAGTGCCACAACCATACCCTGTTGTAAAGGAAGTACCATATCCAGTTAAAGTCCCTCAGAAAGTCCCAGTTATTATTCATAAGCCTGTGCCTGTGGAAAAAACAGTTCATGTACCTGTAGAAGTAAAAGTTGATGCACCTTTCCCGGTTAAAGTATTTGAGCCCGTGCCCTATCCTATATACAAAAACATTCCCGTACCTTTTCCAGTAAGAGTTCCCCAACCGTATCCTGTGTTTAAAAAACTTCATGTTCCTGTCAAAGTTCCTGTCCATGTCATTAAACCATATCCTATACAAAAAACGATACACTACCCTGTTAAAGTGTTTGTCGATAGACCAATTCCTGTATCAGTTATTAAACCCTATCCTGTAAAAATAGTGAAGAATATTCCATATCCTGTCTCAGTAGAGAGACCGTATCCTGTGAAAGTTTACGTAGATAAACCAATACCGATTAAAATTGAAAAGGACGTACCTGTTCCTATAAAAGTTCCGGTACCTCAACCTTACCCTGTGGTAAAATTTATTAAAGTTCCAGTAGAAAAAGAAGTACCGTACCCTGTTGAGGTGAAAGTTGAGAAGCCAATTCCTTACGAGGTTATCAAACGGGTTCCTTACATTGTTTTTAAAAGGGTACCGGTATCTGTTAAGGAGATTGTGCTAGTACCAAATAAGGCTGAAAAACAACCTGCTGTGCAGGGAAAATGGGATTGGAATAAAAAAATAGAAGAGTGGAAATAATAAATATTCATATGTTTGATATAAGATTTCCAGTTATTTTTTAAAGTAAAATTTGTACATATATTTTTTAATCTAACCGATGTATAGGGTGGTCCACGTAAGGTAAACATTTCCTGGATTTAATATTGAGGAAAGAAACATTTTTAAAAGTTGTTATTATACTTATTTATTATTACGTATTATATTATTACGTAAATTCAAAATTCATTGAAATAAAGGAAATCGAACTTCAATATATGGAAAGTGCTCAAAATACATTTTAACAACTTATACATATTTTTTGCAAGGGAATTAAAAATTTATCAAAATATGATGGGTTATAAAAGATTAACAAAATTGGTGTTCTTTTCGGCTAAACCAGAAGTCAAATGTTTTTCTGGGTACTGGTATATTTGAGGTTGCATTTTTTTATTTCAATATTTTGATTTCATTTTTACTACGAAAAAATGTTTCAACTTTTTAAATTTTTCTAAACATCATTACTAAATCCAGGAAATTCAATTTCTACCTTAAATTCTATCATTCATTAATTAATTATTTATCATTTTACATTAATATCCACCATGATTTTTCGTTATTATTATACAGGGTGAATCTTAGAGTGGGGGCCATATTTATAGGAGGCGACACCGTTCACTATGGGAACACAAAACTACAATTTTTTATTTTTTTTCGCGCTATGAAAAATGAATATTGTTTAAACCCTTTTTATTTGAATTTAGGTACCCCGCCAGTGGAATGAGCTAGCAAGAGTTTTGTATCATCTACACTTGGCAACACTGTCGACCGGTCACACGTAATGCAGTAAGTGCTTGCCCAGCGGCGCCGGAATTACAGGAAACTTGAATCGCGAATTTTTTTAAAAAATTCATAACTCGGCCATTTTACAACCTACAAAAAAAAAATTCGGATTCATGTTCATGACGACTAGTACTATTAACCCCAAAAATATGGCCGCCACTCTAAGATTCACCCTGTGTAGGTAATTATTGTACGATTACTGGTTTTTCAATCAAGAATTATTGCCTTCTGCAATTTTCATTAAATGCTGGTTACTTGGTATATATGTTTCGCTTAAAAGTTTTGATTAAAATGAAACAATTAAAAACTTATTAAAATAATTAATAATTATTAAATGTCATTAATTTATACAATTAAAACAAAAACAATGCTAGTCATAAAATAATACTTATTTTGTTACATTTTTAATAGTTAGTTAGAACGAATTAGTATTTATTTACCATACAGATATTTTTTCAAAACAATAAATCATGTGGATTAAGTTTAAATGGTTTTATTAACGTAAGCTATCATTTTTATTATTTATAAATATATACTCTACTTATTTTATTAACTATAACTATAATATACTTCATGATAAATAATTATATAGATTATACTTCCCGTTATATAGGAAGTCATCTATTTCCTTACAACTACACAAGTTAAATTGTATATACATTTGATATAAATAAATAGAGCAACACTTCTTAAAATGTATGTAAATAATTAACCAAAACTTGGTATAAGTATTTCTAATAATTCTGTCCCTAATTGATGTATGTGGTATGTATTGGGAATAGCAAAATACACTGAATAAGCATAAAATTATTGCATTAGTAATGAAGTTCTTGATTGCGTCATTTTCATAGGTAAATTTTTACTCCAAAAAAAATTACCGAGAATATAATATTACAATTTATAATCAATAAATTTCCGTATGGTATATATTTGAAAGGTTGCACATCGACTTAAATAAAATGTAAGAGCGATAGTATAATTTTAAATAGTAAAAAATACGTTAATCTGCATTAAAAAAATATACCGAGGAGATTTTCTATTAACAAAAGTATAAGTAAATCACTTAAAAGAAAGATAAATACTTTTTCATTAGTATAATGTGAGAATTATCATGAGAAACTAACTTCACACGTAGAATCATGAGAATTCATTTATATATGTTAAGGGGTTAAGAAGTATTATACAGTGTCCACCATAAAGTCTGCACCATATGGGAAATTATTTTGTCTCAAACGACCCAGCGCTTAGGTCGGAAAATCAAATTATTTAAAATTGGCTGAAGAGTAAACTACCCTTATTTTTGAAGACGTCGAAAAATATTATTTGAAATTTAGTTGCGCGATTCGACAAATAAAATTTTCCACCGTTTTCTTGTTATATGGAAATTTCTTTGACCTGTAGTTATTTTGGGGAATTGTTTTTGATTTTTTAACACCGTCAGAGTTGACCGAAGTTTTTTTCGAAAAGATTTGCCCAAAAATGTTCTAAATATGTTAATACTGGAACAAACTAGAGCAACTTTGCACCAAGAATTTTTTTACAAAATATTTATTGGCCAAAAAATATGGCTAAGAGTTTATCATAGTAGATTATAATACATTGCTTAGGTTAAAACTATTATTTTGAAAGTATTTCTGGTAACAGAAAAATATTAAAAAGAATATAGTTCAGAAATTATGCGTGAAAGAAGGAAGGTCTGTTTGGAGAAGATAAATAATTGGTCCCAATACACTTTCATGTGATACGCCAGCTCTAATGGGATATAGTGACGTATATTACTTTTTAATCGGAAATATCTGTCTGTCAAGTAGGACTTTAGGAGGGGAAGGAAGGAATGCGGAAGTTGTGTCTTTAACTTAGAAAGTAGGCCTTCGTGCCAAGTTTGATCGAATGCCTATATGAGATCTATGAAGGCTGCTAAGATCTTCTTTCTAGAGCACTTGAAATATTCTGAACAATTCTATGTACCTGTTCAATGGTGCCATGTTTTACTCTGAATACGAATCGGTGGTCTGAGATAAGTTTATTATTTTCTAAAATGGTAGTCCGTTGTATTGATAAAAGCTTTTCGAATACTTTGGATATTATTGGTAGCAAACTTATTGGGCTATACGATATCAGTTTTTTTTTTCTTTTTGGTTTCATTAGAATATTTGTGAAACTTTCTATTGATTGGGATAGTGACCAATTCTTAGAACCAAATTGAAAATCTGTTGTAAAGCTTTGAATCCTGTAGCTGAACATTCTTGTAGTACCTTACCACTTATAAGATCGTACTCTTGTGTTTTCTCGAGTTTATGTTGTTCATGATTGTATTTTTAACTTCTGAAAGACTATATTTCTTGTACGGTATATCTATGTGTAATGGAGTCACTAGATAGTCACTAATTTCTTTTTAATCTGTGGTGGAATCTATTTCACTAGGTTCAAGTACTTTTGCTAGGTGATCAGCGAAGAGCGTTGCCTTTCCTTTGTCCTCTCGTGTCCATTTTCCGGTAATATCTTTACGTAGAATTATTGTGGCCTCTTTAGTTTCTTTGACGCCTTCGACAAGGAATAGTCTGTGGCTTCAGTTGCGGTTAGAGGGCCTAAGTAATCTTGAATTTGCAAAGATTTGCAAATCAATATGCGTTCCCAGTTTGTTCTATAGTTATGTGGACTAGGTGGCCGTATATTTTCAATAACCTTGCTGAAAATAGAAGCTATGATTGGTGAGTGAAGGGAAGATTCTATCTGAAGATTGTTTTTGATGATCCCTTTTATTATACGAAAGTCTAATAAATCAGGCCTGTTGCCTTATCAGTTGTTATGGTTGCAAGTAGCTCTCTGCCTTTGGTGGTTATCAATCTAGAGCCCCACTGGATGTATTTGGTATTTCAGTCTCCGCCATCTATTATATATTGACAGTGTGTCTTATGGCCAGTTATATAAAAGTGGTTCAGTGAAAGTTCAGCTGAACTTGGTTCAAAATTCAAGGATACCGATTGTTGCAAGAATGGTTTCCTTGGATTTTAAACCAAGTTCAGCTGAACTTTCGCTGACCCACATAATATATACTAGTACAACTGGCCCTTAGCCAGAAGCTAATATCTATGTTGTTGTCTTGAATAAATTTTATATTTCCTGTGCATGTTGGTGCAAGTTCCATACAGCAATTTTGATTAGCTGCGCCATTTGGAGTTGACACGCGTAGAACTTAGATTAATCATTGTTTCCATTTGGTATTTTAGTTCTGTCATATCATTGATCTGCTGAATTGCTACGTTGGGATAGATTTGATTATTTACGTGTGGCATATTTTATTGAGCTCTATGAGAGTAGCTAATGCCGTGTTGTATATTCTGAGGATTCTGATTTGGTTATTCATTTCTTCTTTTAATTTTGGGTACATTTTCTCTTAGAGTTGTTTGTGGACAATACATCCTCTGTAGCTTGCAGGGTGTTTTTCGTTACAGTTTACGCACCTAACTTCATTATCTTTTGTTTTCTTAGGACAGTCCTTAGGACAGTCGAAGTGCCTTCCAATTTTATATATCGAACATTTTTATGGCCAACATATTGCAGTATTTCCCTGTTGGAACGTGGTACTTCAAAGATTACGCTTGAGTGCATTAAGTATTTTGTTTTATATATTTTCTTATTATTGTCTCGTTGTTTCAAGTATATAAGCTTATAAAAAGCGTCAAAAATTAAAAAAAAAATTCTGTAGGATTGATATTAAGCAACATATTCTTGAGGGTGAATTTTCGGTCATAATGGGTATAATAATTGCAATAATATTCAGTTTGTTGCAAAAATCTCATAATCCAACCAGAATATCTACAAAGTTGACATTTTGCAGACATACAGTCTTGCCTAAAAATGATGCAGGGATACTAAGTATTGATGCCGATAATTCCAATGAACACTCCTATTTAGAGGAATTAATGCTATATTATAATAACTTACTAAGGAGTGATTTTGAAACAAAAAAATTTAAAAATCGTGTCTCGGAAATGGTAAATTGGACAAACAATAATTATTTAGTATACTCTTAAGGTTGACTAAACTACTCCATTTATATTTAATCAAAGCGGATAATAGTCCGTTATATGTTGAATAATCTGGTTCACGAACGTGTGCAGTGAATTTAAAAAGAAAATAATAATACAGCAAAATATTATTTATTCAATTTGGTTGGATTATTTAAACTTTGTCTAACATTAATTATTCTTCGGTCATATTTAACGAACGCTTAGAATAAACCAACATAAAAGGAATTTGAAGTCAACAAATGAGCTACTTAAAATCACAACTACTTGATATGCTGATATTATTAAACTCTATATTAATGAAGATCTATCCTTAAAAGGCACTTCCGCGTTAATTAAATGTGAACCTCAAAATTAAATATTAATCATTCAATTACAGTGGCACTTCAGTCTTTAAAAAAACTGTGTATTATTAAGCAAGATTAAAATGATTAAATGGTTTGAATTAGTTACTATTAGGGTCAAATTAACAAATATTTCGTAACTTTATAAAATAGACAGGTACAAAACAAAATAGAAAGTTCGAAAATTAACTGTTATAAAAATAATTATTATGTTCTTCTTTCCTTCAGAAATCAATCTATGGATTTTGCAAAAATTTTATAATTTCAGTAGTGCCTTTGAAATACTCATATATATTTTATTGTAAATAATAATTGACGTTGTTTTTGTCACGGTATGCTGTATATTTAATATCAGAAATGTTTCTGTATAAGAAATAAATTGGCATCATATAAATTACATAACCTTCAAATACAAGTTATTGCGCAGATACTCTGAGCAGGAATAAATATTGATAGAAGTGTTTGGCACATTATGAGCTTTATCCATTACACTTATTTTTTTCCTCTGTAGGGTTTGTCTGTAGAAACTCCAGACACACTGTAACATCCTGGACTATCTAAATTTACTCTACCCAATTCAACACCGAAGTTCCTGTGACCAAGCGATATAGATCCGCTACTGGATGAATTTTTATAGTATCCAGTTCTATTAGTACCTACTTGCTCATAATGTATGCTTTATCTTATACGAGCTAATGCCTTGCACTTGAATTCGATATGGTCCACCGTTTCTGGTTCCTTTCTACATAATCTGCATTCTAGGTCAACCTTTCTCAATGTGTGTACATGTTTTAAAATAGAAAAATATTCAGTCAAGAGCCCTGTTATTGTTAACTAGAACCTATTTTTTGTGAGCATTTAGTTAGTTAATTTAGGACATGGCATGGACTAGTGTTTTCCATGTTGGTTTTCTGGAGTGTTTCAAAAGTAATCTACAAGTTAAGTTTTGATAAGTTTTGATTGCCTCTCACTGTGCTTTTGAGATTATCCTGCTCGGGCACTGGACCAATAAAAATATTAGCTGATAAGTGTTTTGCAAGTTCAAGGTTTTTCATTGTCTGGTATCCTAGAATGCCCCGGCACCCAGAATAATTTATCTGCGTTCCGCTCTACCAGACTGTTGATCACTTCATGACATTCCCATACCAGTTTGATCTCATCTTATTGATTGACTATCTTACACTATCTGTCGATTCTATGTGCTCTCCTTAGGTTTTCACGTACATATTCACATATAACGAAGATATCTGTATGAAATAAAGTAGAGTATTGACCAAAAGATAGACTTATCTTCTCCCTTGGTTTATCTCCATATTCTCCTACAGTAACTTATGTTTCCATCCTAGACCTGTCTGTGTACCAGGCTAGCCCTTTAGGTAAGTGGATATGAGTTCCTGGTTACCATTCCTCTCTGACTTGCATAATGCTAACAGAGGAGGAAGGTGTTAGATCATCCCTATTGGGTCCTTAGGTAGGAACCCCATAGCTTTTGTGGAGGTGCATTTTAAAGCGTCTACAATTACCAAGTAAGTCAGTTTTTGTACTCAGCTTGTTAGCTGTAATTTTTTGTGTTGCTTTAAACCACCAAACTAAGGCTGCATATAAGAGTTTGACTTCTTACTCTGGTATCTTTAAAATTAGTTTTAATTAAATATTTTCTATGTCGGTAGCACTTTTATTGAGTCGTATATGACATATGTACCTATGTACTTCATAATTATGTTTATGTTAGGTATAATTTCATTTTCGAAAATTAATAAATATACTTTCCATAAAATGTCAAAATATTGGTAGCTACCTAATTAATTAGCTAATTAATATAGGTTTTAAGAGTAGTATACATGTAGCATAAGGCAACACTTATAAATTAATAACAAAATATATGGTGCAATTAGGTCCGAACTGTCGGGTTCCATTTCTAACTCTAACGAATTATATTTGCTAGATTTCAAAGGGATTTGATTTGGAATGTGGTCAATAAATATTTATAATAATTATGCGGATATCAGATATTTCTTCGTGATGGGAACGTATGTAAACGGCGAAGTGCAAGGTTGAGGAATTATTAGAAATGCTACTTTGTGGCAGCCATGGCAGTGAAGTAAACACTACAGAATCGTGTTAAATACATTTGCTGAATTTGATAGATTGACATGTTACAGCTTCAGTAAGTTAACTGGACAATGATATATTGTTCTTGAAAATTGAAGATTATTAACCTAGACCTGTACCAAAATAGGTTCTCTGTAAAAACAAAATTATCAATCAATCGCTGACATTTGACAGTTTATATTATACGAAATGCGAAATACTTGTTTAACTCCAATTTTTTTGGAATATTGACTGAACTTTTTCTTGTGCTATCAACAAATCGTGGGGATATCTGTATAAAATTAATGAAGAACAATTTTTTCTGATAAGAATCTGATACCTTTTACAAACTTTTATACAATAAATAACGGTTTTAGAAAAAAAAAACTGTTCCTATCAGACTGTTAACATTTTTATTAGATGTATTCAAAATGTACACTCACTAATTTAAAACGCAATAGAGGGGACAAATTTATAACCTTACTATGATAGTTAATTTCATATTCTTGAAGTTCTAAACAATTCATTTAAATCTCTTTCGAGATTATCTACTGATAAATTTCCCTTAACGAGTGAACAATAAATGAAAGTTTATTTATTGCACACTGAATCACATCTTTCGCTATATTTTAATACAATGCATTTGTCGGCGTCACATCTGTTAGATAGAAATATAGAAATCAACACGAGCTATTTCAATCTGTTTTATTGGAAACTTAATAATATGTGTTGACAGCGTAAATATTAACTTACTTTTATAATTCTGATATTTACAGGAAGTTATAAAAAATGAAAGTGCGCTAATTTAATTACAATAATTATGTAAGAAATTAGCAACATTTTATACCTCAAATAGACCAACAACGGGCTAAAAGGAAAATATAAGGTTATAAAATATATCTCATGGTTGATCAATAAACTTTTCTACTTTATAGCAAAAATGGATAAAAAAATAATTGAAGTATGGAACAAAGCAAGGCGCTAATGATTTACCTAAAACAGATTATTCAATATTAAAAGTTTTCTTTTTATTACAAACGAACCATAATAAGTCACTCTTTAAAACCAAAAATTTTTAGTTGAAATTTAAATCAATATATAAAAGTAACAGCTGATAATAATTAGACACAGTCAATCTCAAACACTATACAGAAGGTGACAATTTTAGAGAAACTGAAGAAAGAAACCATGTCAGGTTACTGTAATCCTGTAATCATTCACAACTTAATTCGGCAATAGAAGACACTTCCTGAATTCCTCATTACAGTCACGGTGCGAATACGCTCACTGATAATTTTCATTTTCAGATGTATTTCTAAAGTACGATTTTGGTAAACATTGTATTTATTACTTTTAGAAAAAAAATTTTTCTTAAAAAATTAGTAACCAGTTTTATTAAACGTTTGATAGCATCTGGCATTTCAAACTGACATAATCATTTATTAACAGAAGTGTGAGTCTAATCAAAGACACGTCCGAAAAGTTTTCTTCATTGAAATTAACTTTCTTTCAAATCTCTTGGAGGAAAATCGTGTTTGAGAAAATAAATCTTACTTTGAATATTTATTTCGATTTTGTTTAAATTTCTGCCTTATTAAAATATTTTCACCTGATATTTTACTGTTCTGACTTAATTTTATTTATTTAAACAACATGCGGGAAAAACATATTGAATCTTGAGGTTAACCGTACTAGTTTGAAACAAGCAATACACTTTTAGAACTATACGTAACATATTAGACACAAAGACTGAAATTGAATACTTTCGACCTATTTTAATTATTCCCGATCTAATCTTTTCAGATCTTATTCCTTTAACCACATTGCGTTGATGAAAGACAATGATTCCGTAACTAACTATTTTGTCTACATATTTCCTCTAAAATTAACTGTTACTGAATTTAAAACTTTATACAAGACATTATAATCGTGCAATTAAACATATTAAGTACCTACTTCAAAAATCATCTTTACATCAATCATTGTCGACAAGCGCTGTAAGTAGTGTTTACGGAAATATTTGGGGAAAAGTAATGCAACAAAATTTCTCTCTTAACTTAGGTGTGTAAGTGACCTCCAGATATACGCATAAGATTACTTTTAATGAATATGAAATGAAATCGTTTACTTTTAAATGGATCTTCGTATAATATGTGTTAGCATGCGGTGTATATAAAATACCTACATATTTTACTTGAAATTTATTAATTACTTTACTTAAAAATAATTAATATTTATTTTAGTATCAATCAGTAAAAGTTTTAAACAATTTTAGAACAAAAAATTGTTTTTCGTTCAGTAGGGTCGAAAATATATTACTTGAAGATCACACAATACTTAACATATGAATAAAAATTGTTATTTGAAAAAGGTCTGTTGTTGGTCTTACGGTTTGTCTATAATATAGGGTGTTTCCAGGATTAACTGGACAAATTAAAAATTTTAAGTTTTTTTTTTTTTAAGTGTTAAGCCTTCGACCCGAAAATGGAGGCTAAAATTGGGTTATTAGTTTCTTTGTAAAATGAACTTTGGTTCTACTAATAGTAATGCTTGTAAACATGGGCGTCGCCAAGGGGGGGCCTAGCATTTAAGATAGTGTTAAAATTGGTTAAATTAATATTCACAAATAAATTTTATGGTAATTTATCATCCATCAAAGGTCTTAGAATAAAATTCTTTATTTAAGTAACAATTCGGTATCTTTTTTTCAAATAAAAGCGTTAAGACATTTCTAAAATAATTTGCTCTGCCCCCCTCTGGAAATTTTGGAGGCGACGCCCTTGCTCGTAAAGAATTTTTTTCAACCATAACTTATTGGCAAAACGAATCATTAATCCGTTTTATTTTCTTATTCGAAATTTTTAAATGGGCATGAATTTTATCCTAGCGAAATAATGTTCTTGTTTCTTTTATATTATTTTGATAGAACTTAATTTTTTATAAGGAAAATTTTAAACACACGGTTATTTGGAAGGTAACATTGTGGATTGACTCTATTTTATGTTTTTAATTAAAAACTAACAGTTTTATGAACAATATAAAAGAACAAAAAAATATTTAAATTAATCAAGTTTTCCAAAGCAAATTATTATACATAATTTGGCAAAATTCGTATTCCTTAAAAAAGAGTTCGAGTAAAAAATTAAATAGAGATTTCTGAATTTGATCTATTTTATCGATAAGGGATGATTAAAGAAATATCCAATAGAAGCGTTCCATTAGTAGAAAATTGCTACCAGAGTTAATTTTTAATATTTTTTTTTTGAGAGAAACTGAAAAACCTCATTTTAGCCCCCATCTTTATAGTGTAACTCTCTAATGAAGTGTTTTCGGATATAACACTACAGGAAACTTTTTTCATATTTTGAGGTCCTGAATTCAGATTTAGTTTAGTTGGATAATTTGATTATTGAAATAATTCGACGACATTTCGTATGTATTATCAATCCATTTAAGTTCGTAGTTATTGAAATATCAGTCAGTAAGAGTAAATAAGAAGGAAAAAAATCAAAAATTAAATTTTCACGTAAAAGTTTATTATGAAAGTTTAATATAAAAAAATATCTTGCTGTTACAATTTCTACAAAGTGGTGGGTAAATTCACACAATACAGTGTTGTTTCACTCCAGATTTTTTATAAGAAATTTTCGCAATTAATTTGACATGTTAAAATTAAGCATTTAATAATACTGATTATTGTCCGTGAAGTATTTCCACTGAGTTTCTTTGTACTTTATTTTAATGGAAACATTTATATATGAAATAATCTCGGAAATAATTAAAATGTTTGAGTACTTCCAATAGTCTGCTTTCGAATTGAATCAGAGTCAGAATATTTAAGTTAAATGATATATTAAGTTGAAATGGTTTTTCCTCTATTTATATAAAATTGAGAAAACTAAATTTTATGGAGTTTCAGTATTTAAAAATGTCAAAAGAGAAATTAAACCGAGATTCATGAAATCAAAAGATTAATACATACAATTTGTTGTTGAGCATTTGTTAGTAAACCGTTTAAGGGTCCGTCACGCATGCATATGAGCTATAGAGACGCGCAATCGAGATAATTGACAAACAATGCAAAAACTCAAGTAATAAATTGCACACGCAAAATTTAAAATTTGTAGAGAATTGAAGTGTCCAGTGGGCGTTACCCACCATAGGTCTTACTTACCCTTACAACCGTCCGTTTCGCTGCGAAATAATTATTAGAAGTTTCGATGTTGTAAGTTAAATATTTATCTTATGATAAAAAATGTTACATACAATTGAAGAAAACATAATTTTACATTCCGCAGCAAAGCCGTTTTCTTAATTTTGTTATTTAAAAAGTAGAAAATTATCCAGAAAATCCTTCAGAAATCACTCTAGTTAACGAAAAATAATCAATAATGTAACGGCTTTCGTAGGTATGCATTTAAATAGAAAAATATTTTTGTAGCGCAATTATATTGATTCTTACTACATAAAACTGTTAGAGAAAAAATTGAAATTTGTTCAAGTGGTTTTTTTTATCCCAATACTGTACCTTTACCAACGAGAATTTTATTGTTGATAACTGGTGCCATCTCGCAATTATAAGTAAAACCTATTGTTGGGTAACGCCCAATGGACGCATCGATTCTTTCACAAACTTATAATTTGCGTATGCAATTTATTGCTTGAATTGGTGCATTGCTTCTCAATTATTGTGACCGCGCGTCTTTATAGCTCGTATGCATGCGTGACGGACCCTTAATTGTGAAAAAAATGTGGTGGTTATTTAATTTATTTTATCATATATAAAATACAAATAATTACAGTTAAACTCTAGAAGGATCGATGCAGTCATAAGATAAAAACAAAGAAACTAAAAACAAAACTGCTGATACAATAAATTGGTTTGTGGTATACCACCAACGATTCCTACTTATTACTGAAGACAATGAGCCCTGACTATTGAAAACACCTTGACAGTGTTTATGTTAGTGTTTCAGTCTCGAAAGGTATCGATTAATCATTGCCATTTAATGTTTTTTTACTCGCTCTTATTTATTCCTATTTAAGTTACTGTTTCTAGGTTTAGGAAACGAGGAAACGAGCTACTCCCAACCTGTTAATTTTGTCAAACCCCTTTGTCGAATTTTTTACTTGCCTAAACCTAATAGACAAGGGACGGATTGCTTTACATCCCATTCGAAGGATGTCCATCACCTAAATATCTTTCATCTAAAGTGCATAATATCTGTGTGTACATTGATGTACAAGCCACTTGTGGAATGAGATTGCTGAGTTTTTCTGATGGGTCACCCATCCAGATACAAGCCGCAATCCTGTTGTTTAACCTTTCGTATCGAATGAGTACTGTCAAGACAGAGTATCTCTCGCTCCTATTTATAGATTTTAATAAATTGTTTATATGTGTTTAATAACAAGTATAATTTATTGTAATTTTTTAACGTTAATGACTCTATATTTTAATTTTTAATTACACTTCATTATTTTGTAAATTGTAATAATAATACATAATAGATTCTTATTAGGTCAATGTATTCAAATATAAACAAAAATAATTCACCACAGGTAAAATATATACCTACTTACTAGATAAATTATTGTGCTTTTAGTTTAAGAAAAGTTGGATATAAATCATAAATATATAATTAAGATAGTAGACCGTAAAGTTCCTATGCATGGTTTCCCGAAATTAATTGTAGCAGCGTTAATTAAAAACCAAAATAATTTGCAAAATTATCTAATAAAACGTATATTTAAACAGTTTCTTGTTTTTTATGTATATTAATGTTAGATTTAGTTAACTTAACAATCTTCTATTAACTTTTAAAGTTGGTCAACCATTTAATGTTCCCATCTGGCTCTTGCTGTTAGTGAAGTATTTTCGTGAAAAAAGGCAAAATACAGCCAATAAGATTCACAAGAAACTTCTAGGGCATAAATTATATTTTTTCTAAATTCCTGTGAAGTACTTTTTGTAATTTTTTTCCAGAAAAATTTTTCACTGAGTTTACTTATATACAACAAGAAACACTAAGGCGCTAACATGAAAAAGTATGGGGTAATTGTGCCCCCTTGTGTTTCTACTTCATCAGTTCATGGAGTAGAAACACAAGGGAGCACAATAAGCTAATTGAGCTTCAGTGCGGTGGGCCTGTAACCAAAACCCTAGTGAGATAGATAGATAAATGGGGTAATTAACACACTATTGCTCGAGTTCTTGAAACGTAAATGTTGTGATAGTCTTTTTGTACAGGATTTTTAGTATCTAATTTTACTTGTGAAATAAGACGTTCAAGGGGGGCTACAGGCCTTTAAAGAAAGCACCCTGAAATGATTTGCTATTAGTAGTCCAGCAGTCAAAGTTTCTAAAATTGATAATTAGGTGTACTCATTATTTCACGATACTATAAAATAAAATTTAGTCAGGCATAGCAATTAAGTCAAGAGTTCCGATTCATGTAAATATAGTACCTTTAAATGTGTATGTATATATCGTGCAACTATTTGTTACCTTTCAAATACCTTTCAAATTACATGTAGTAGAGCATTAAAATTAAATTAACACTGGAAATACAATTTAGAAATAATGTAAGATAAATGTATTTTTACGCAATATTATTACCAAGTAACAAAAAAAATTAACGATTCTACATTTAGCTACGTACAATTAAATTAATAATTAGGTAATTAAATTTGAAGAATAAGTAACCAAGCTTCTTCAATTCAATATTGTTCCAATTAATTATTCATCAGAACTCAAATTTTTAATAAATTATGCAACAATTTTGTTAAAATAGCAATTATTTTCTAAATTAACCCACTCTATTTAATATCAGTTTACCTACTCTCGTAGAGGCATGAAATAAATCAATTAAGCTCAATTATTGTAACATAGAATTATTAGGTTCCGGGTTTTTATGAACACCCCGCACTAATCCTATGGAACCCGGTCAAATCGGTTGAAAACGCAGTATGTGGTTCAAGCCATTCTGATCAAAAGTCTTCATGGACACAAAGTCGAAAAATAGATAGATTTGATTAGAAGTTACCAATAATGGGATCAGTAAAAAAACCGATGAAAAATAATTGCACTTTTTTAAGGACTTCAACGGGATTATATGATTTTTGGGCTGCTGGTTATGAACCAATTATACCATACTTTCAAACAACGTGTACTTGCCCAACTTGCCCAATTTTTGGGCCTCTTCTGGATGTAATTTGGCTAAAACTAGAAGAAAAGATATACTTTATTTTCAACATCTCTAAGAAAATATATATGTTGGAATTCTTCGTAAAATCATGTTCTGGTTAAATAAGTTTTTAGAAAATTACAAAAATAGAATTTTTTTCAGAGGTTTTTTACTTATTCTACGCTTGATAACTTCTAGTCTATCCATTTTTGGATCTTGTGGAGAGTTTTGACCAGAATGGCTTTAAGCGTAACGTATTATATTTTCAGCCGATTTGACACGGATCCAATTTCTATAAGATTAGTGCTGGTTAGTCTGGCTGCATAAGTAAAAATTATATTAAGTGGTAATACTTATTATATTTTTAACGTTCACCATGAGTAGGTTGTTTTTCCAAATCTAATGGTCTGTCTAAGATACTAAGCAAATATATGATATGATAGAGTAAAACAGACTATTCATATTTATTATAAGAGTATGGCGCATCTATGACATTGCATTTTGAACGCGTTGAAATTGAAAAATTAATGCTGAAGCCAATGTGGATTATATTGTTAAATTACAATAAAATTATCAAGCAAACAAGAGAATCGTTCTGATGTGATACTTCACTATAAATCTAGTGATTACTCGCTACACTCAACCTTGAAGTTTTTAAAGTTTGATAAACCTTGAGTGTGTAAACTTCGCTGGTCGACTATCTACTGTTCAAGTCTTCGTAAACTTAGTGTAAAACATAAGTTATTTATTTGATATTTGATGAAGGCACAGGCATTGATAAACCATAGACTAACTTTAATTATAAAAATATCTGCTCAAGAAGTTATGTAACTGTTGATATTGAACGGCTATTAATACTCGTATAACAATTGCATCCTCAACCTCAACGAATTCACTCGTTTTACTGAAACATGAGTATCATTATTGGCAATTTCAATCACCTTTATCGAAATTTTACAGCAATTGTTCAGCAGCAATAGGAGTTGCATCTAACAAACCATTAAGAACGAAGTAGATATACTTGTATTTGACAAAGCTAAGTAACTCATTTCCTTTGTCCCAGACAATCCTTTCTACTTCGAACAACAAGACATGAACTCATTTCTCGATACTGCCTTCCTATTCTCCTCAGGTGTTTATGGTCAGAGTAAATAATATGTCTATTCCAATTCATGTGCATCCAAGGCGGTGTAATCGGTTTATCCTTCTTGAGGTGTAAAATTTATTAAAAAAATATTTATTTATACAAAAAAGCCTTATTTTCCCAATTTAACATGTTTTATAAATTTTTTGTAGCCAACTTTAAATAAGTAGTAATTAGGCAGTAGTTATAAATTCTTAGGAATTAGGAATTACAACTATTAGTAGATTTAGCACAATATTTGCGTAGATCAAAAATACAAAAAAAAAAACAAAAGTATAGAGAGAGGGGCGAAAAGAATAAGAACCTTCGTAGAGGACCTAATAATTTTTAATCCTGAAGATGAATAAGGTTAGAATAATATCCGATGAAGACGATGATAATGCGGACGACATTATCATAAGTTATTATGAAGAAAATTACAAAATTCTCTGATGGTTTGAAGTATTAACTTTTGAATTGTCCATTTTTAAATTTAGTTACCTTTGGAGTTTTAGATTAGTTTTCTTGACTTGTATTATTTTCGGAAAAATTAAGTTCAGTATTTTAAAACCTGGGGTTAATCAACATAATTTTTTTATTTAATGGGTTTATTAGAAGTCAGATGCATAACAATATTAATAAAGCACCAAAAATAATACATTGAGACTGAAATTCGATTCCACTAGAGATGCCAATAGGAGTAATGGTTGTTTTGTTATGCCACTTTATATTTAGCAAGCAGAGGAAGCCAATCAATTTATAAGTAAAGAATCTTCTACAGTCACAGATTAAAATGTATCCTTTGTTTTCTCTAAAAGTTTACCCAAGAAAAGAATAAATACTTAACCTTAAAACCGTCAATGCATTTTGTGAAATTGTTTTACAATGCATAGTTATTTACACTAGCAAATCTTGACTTCTGTAGAAATTCATTGACACATTTTCTTTCCACATATAACTTTGATAGTAACTAACAAAAAATAAAATAAAAATGTTTAGAAACTGCTTTGTTACTGAAACATTCTATATAATATATCAAATAATGTATTGAATTAAAACTGTGTTCCCACAACTGTATTGTTGGTAGGCGCCAAAATTATTCAACAGTTTTTTGTTTAAAAAAATGGAACAGTCGTCAAGTGAAAATAGAACTACGCATTTGTTAATAGCATGAAAGAGTTACTGGAGTTAAATAATAACAACAAAATATGAACCAATACGATGGACCCTGATAAATATCAATAAAAAATATTCCTCAGACAACATGGACACCGTATAGTAAGAAATAGCGTATGCGATTCTCAGTGGAAAAATGTTTATAAAGAAAAGATAAGAAAGAAAGATTACAAATAGAACGTTTGCTCAAAAATGAAGAGTCTTCGAATACCATAGGAGTTGATACATTCATCAATTCAAACATGTGCATCAACTACGTTCTTTGGTAATTGAAATACAACATTGTAACTTTAACAACTGTTTATTTATACAGGGTGTTTCGGAAGGAAAGGGCATATTCTAGAGGTCAAAATAAGAAGAAAGTGCCTATAAATAAAAGTCCGAAAGTGTTTTCCTTTCGAGATACAGGGTATCAAAAAAAAGGAATTAAAAATACGTTTTCCTACAAGCAAACTACTAAACGAAGTGGATATTGGAGAACGACGAAATTTAACATAAATGTATGGGCCTGGATAATCACCATGTAGATAAATGAAACACAAAAATCAATTATTTTACAAACGGTTTGAAATCGGAAACAAATATCAGTGATGCAGAAAAAGTTTTTTAATTTTTACTCGAAAACGATTCGCCCTATCAGAAAAATTTAAGAGGTCTTTTCTTTTTCGAATTATCTGCCGATTAAAAAATTCCTGGTTTGAAAGAAAGCAGTGACGTACTATATTTTTCGTCAAAAACATTTAGTATTCTGCTCTCACGCACGTCACTGGTAGAATTATCAAAACTCGTTGAATCGAAAAGAAGTGTTTCTATGCCAGTATAGAGCTTTGGTGTACTCAATTTAATAACTTAAACCGTTTTTGAGACATTAAAAAAAAGAAGGATTTTTAATAATTTTCTTGGCACCCTGCTCGAAAAGGAGGCATTTTGGGAGTCTCATTTATAGGAACTTTTTCCTTATTTTGACCTCTAAAATACGTCCTTAAAATAGTTCCCTTTCCTCTCGAAAAACCCACTATAAATATGTTTCGTATTCTGATCTTCGTATCCTACTTTATATTTTTCAATGTCCAGTTCAGTAATTTTAACTCCGCCACTGCAAATAGGTGGACACGCAATTGTAGCTTCATAGACTCTAGAGGCGGGTTAGAACCATTGCAGCTTGCTTTCTGAATGAATATGCGAATTAGGAGCGGTATTTATCCGGAAACAAAACTGCATTCAAGAATAGATAAACTACATTTTGTATTTAATAGCAGCATAAAGGAATTCGTTGAAATTATTCTTACCACTTTCGGTTTCTCATACAAAATAGAACTATTGAAGAGGCATATACATAGGTAATTTTAACCCACCTAAAGCATTCGTTTTACAAACTACTCATTATAAAATTTCGTTGATATAATACGTATATTGAGTGCCTGCCTGTCACTACTAACTGTCACTATTATTATTAGGAACAGGCGCTTTCTCACAAAATGTAATGATCAATTAAACTAGAAAATTAATTAAATATTAAATTTAACTCTCAGGAACAATATACAATCAAATATTATGGCATTAACTTCAGTATATTATCTCAGTAACAATAATGATTCTTATGCCAAATAAAAAGGTATCTATTTATTTCCGTATATCCCAATTAGTGAAATTAAGAAACGCTTTATTTAATCTGATATACCCACTATATGAAATAATTTTTACTTTTACATATTTGAATCTGACCGGTAATCGAACATTACGTAAAATCAGGCAAAAATGTTAATGAGTTCAAGAAATCTTTCATTTTATACGTGTAATAATAATAATAATAATATTTTATTATTCCATTAGGAGCAATGCATGTTTTGCTGTGGGACAAGTCAATATTTTGTACAAAGTACTAACTAATAATAATACAGTGTGCATTTATACTTATAAGTACCTATATAACAGAATACATGAAATTGCACTCACATGAACATGGCAAAATATATAATTTACACAAATATATAAACATTGAACGTCAAAATATAAATAAAACATAAAAATATAAAATATGTACATAAGACAAAATATGACTAAATGTATGTTTGTTTGGTAACTAAAGCATACTTGAGGTATTTTGTTGTAAATGTATTTCTAACAGAAAACAGAACCCCTAAAAAACGTGATGATTTGTAATCGGGTGTAATCTAATCTAACCACTGTAGGTATAGTTTTCCAAAAACAAACAACAGAACAACAGAAAATATTCGATTTTATCGCAAAAAAGTTAGTCAAAATTTTTTTATATAAGTATTAGTTATCATCAGGGTGCTTTGGGAAATAACCTGGTTAATTAATTGGACACTGAAAAATATTGATTTAGAAACTCAAATCGCATATTATCAAATCTTTGCCGTTATATTGATGTATTTCCACATTGACTCTCGTTTATGACCAGTTTTAAGATGATGAAAATAAATAATGTTCCAAATCGTTAAATAATGGATTAATTATCCCAAAGAATTGGAAATGAAAATGGAACAGTGTTATTTTTCCGATGTTCTTTCAATATCCTGTATCACATCACTGAAGCGTTATGGAAATTTTTCTGATTTTGGCGTACGGTACATGCATTTCTAGAACATCCTGTAGAAATATTACATCTGAATCCTTCATTAATTATTATATTTTGATATTAACATAAGAAACCAGGCGGCGCCTTAAGTATATTTTAATTACCTCACTACAATCTAATACCAAATAAACCAAAAAAAAAAAAATGAAATTGTAATTCATGTCAAGTATGAAAAACAACAAAGCTGATAACACACTTTATAAGTACGACGCCAATTTGTCATTATTTTATTACTTCCATACAATTAATATCCTAATTGGAATAAATATCGCATTGATCTATTACTTAATTATTACCGGATGCTTAGCACTTTCGAGGAAGGAGGGTGTTTTGTGCACTAGGCGCTTCGATGTCCCCCACAAGGGGCTTGGCGAAAGTATCGAAGCTCTATAAAAGCTTAAGGAGAGTCTTTTGGAGCATCCAGTCGGGCTTTGGATTCTTTATTCTAACGAAATGAAACTCCTGGTAAGTGAGCAGTGTTACGAGGTGCCCGCATATATTCTTGTAGTTATAAGTGCGTGAAAGTGAAATTAGAACATCTTCAATGAGTAATTAGTTACGCGCCGGTGCAAGTGAAGTTTCTAATTGCATATGCAAGTTTGAAAACTACTCATACCGTTAAATCGTCAAGTGGAACCGACATGTGTTTAATAATTGATTTAATGAACGAGTTCTGATACGTGAAAGATATTTCAAAACAATCGTCTAAATTTCTCTTTCCATTTTATTCCATGTGTAAATTTAATGCAATAATAACATAATTATTTACCTATAAAATGATTAATACTCGGATATAATAAAATAAGCTAATAATTTTTCTAAAACTGTTTAAAACTGAATTTTGTTTCTCGGTAATATAAATAATTCGATTGAATTTATTTATTTAAACAATTATCTACTTAATATTTAGGATGAGTTGTTTAAACATTGTTTATTTTAACCAAATCAATGTATAAGACACTATTGCAGAATTCTAGTTACCGGATATCTTACTAAAACAAGTCAAATTAATATTAATTAGTAATATTAGGAAAATAATTTTAAATATTTGCTTAAAAAATTGTGTCAAAATAACTTTGTCTTATTTCAGGGTTATTCAGTGCTCTGCGCACTTCTCTTGTTGGCGAGCGCTGAAGACAAAAAAGAAAAGCAGGCCACAGACGTTAAATCCGCAGATTCCGAACCCGCTGATAAACGACAGGACAAGCGTGGATTGGACTTGGGATACGGTGGTGGTCATGGATTCGGAGGAGGAGGACATGACTTTTCTGGCGGCGACTTCGGAGGCGGTCATGACTTTGGTAGCAGCGGAGGAGGAGGATTCGACTTTGGTGGTGGCGGTGGACACGAAGAGCATCATAAGACTGTCACCGTTGTAAAGAACGTTCCTGCACCTTATCCTGTTACAAAGGAGATCCCAGTCCCAGTAGTGAAGAAGATTCCGTACCCAGTAAAAGTTCCTGTTCCTCATCCTTACCCAGTCGAGAAAAAAATTCCTGTACCCGTAAAGGTTCCAGTTAAAGTACCCGTACCTGTCCATAAGCCCTATCCTGTTGAAAGAACTGTACATTATCCCGTCAAAGTACACGTTGACAAACCTTACCCTGTAAAAGTGTTAGTTCCACAACCTTACCCTGTAGAGAAAACAATACACGTTCCATACAAAGTACAAGTACCACAACCTTATCCAGTAGAGAAAGAGGTTCCTTATCCAGTCAAAGTACCTGTTCATGTACCCAAACCTTACCCTGTAGAAAAGATCGTACCATACCCAGTAAAAGTTCCAGTAGATAGGCCATACCCAGTACATATTCCAAAGCCTTATCCCGTCCATGTAGAGAAGAAAATTGGCTACCCTGTATTTAAACCAGTACCTTATCCAGTTAAAGTGGCAGTAGAGAGGCACGTGCCTTATCCAGTCGATAAACCACAACCCTACCATGTAAAAGTGCCAGTACCAGCACCTTATCCAGTCGAAAGAAAAATCCCTGTACCTGTTGAAAAACCAGTGCCTTATGCAGTAAAAATTCCCATTTTCAACCCAGTACCTTACACCATCGAAAAGAAGGTTCCACATATAGTAGAGAAGCCAGTACCAGTGCCAGTAAAAGTACCAGTGCATGTTCCTGTACATGAAGACCATGGACATGAAGGCGGTGATATTGGAGGAGGCGATATTGGAGGTTCAGCTGGAGGCTACGATTTAGGCGGGGGCCACGATTTAGGCGGCGGTCAAGATTTTGGTGGTGGCCACGATTTAGGCGGTGGCCAAGATTTAGGCGGCGGCCACGATTTTGGGGGCGGTCATGAAATCTCTAGTTCAGGAGGTGATGATTTAGGAGGAGGTTATGAATATCATCATTAGTGGTGATAATAATATTTAAGTACTGTCTCTTGTATTGTTTGTTTTCTATCAGTATTACCTTCTGTTACTTATGTGATTTTTGTTATTAAATGATATTTTCTATAATAAATCTGTTTTAATCATTCAGAATAAAATGATAATAAATACAGGAATTACTTTAATACGACAGTTGTAAAAGTAAAAAATATAGAAACACCTACCTGAGATAGGGGATGTTAGCTGGAATGTGATATTTTGCTCCTGGGTCGAAATCAATTTCAGATCTGAGGACTGGTGGCTTAATCCCTTGATACTGCTCACTGAAATAAACGACTTGATCAAATAATAATGTAGATAACAAATAGTAATATAACATATATTGCAGCTAATATACCACATTATGTAATTGCATAACTACTGACTACTGACCTGAGTCTCCACCAATGACAATTATACTGTTCTTTTCCTATTTCCCCCTTGAAAACGTCATATCTCCACTTGTCCATTACGTAAGCGTATGGTAAAAATACTACTTTTTCTAACGCCAAAGAGAACAAGTAATTTATGTCCACTGCTGTGTCTTCTACAGAGGCTTGAACTAATCCTAAAGCCTGCAGATGTTTTGGAGTACCTACTGAGAGGCCTATAGCCTCACCGATAGCTTCGTGGAAAGCTAAAATTTTAAAATTTATAATAAATAAAAGACACTTGTGTTATCGATGGCGCAGTTTACTAATCAGGTTGTGGTAAGCATGCTTAATTACACTGTCTATTGTGAAGTGGGTTACAACCAATATAGGCGAGTAATGGATGTTTGTCCATCCATTTGTAAAATCAAAAATAGTAAGGTCTTCTGTCATGTCCATGTGCTTCTGTTCACGGGGAAGCCAATTGTCCCCGTCCAAGCGGACGGGGACAATTTTAACAAGAAACCTTTTGAAAATTTCACTAGAGTGATTTTCAGACAAACAATTTACATGGAAACGCCCTGCAGATATTTATTATTTATGCTTTAAGGTAATTAGAGCATATTCTGCGTTATTAGCAAAGAAATAAAAAGTATTATGCTAGCAATCTATAATTTAATAGCTGCTATTTCTAATAACAAATTCATAGGGGTTCGAAGGATTAGGTGTTCATAAATTATTCTGTTTTAAGTCATAAATACAGTGAAAGTAATTGCAGACAACAGTTAGTTTAGTTTTACGCATTGAATAATGTTCTTTCCACTTTCTTTTCAGTCGATAATAATCGAAATCATGGCAAGCTCTTCCTTGTCAAAATTAATAGAATTAATTTACTCATCAACGTCAATTAATAAATTTATTTGGAAACACTTGTTTCTCTTTACATTTCAGTAAATATACTTAATGCAAAAAAAATATAGAGTTGAGTAATAATATGCTAACTATAGATCAAAACACAACACCCGTCATTGCATGAATAACCTACACAAATGACTGGCCTAGTACTCGCCTGCAGATAATTGGACTCAAGCAACGAGTTATATAATATATAACTCTCTTGTTCGAGATAGAAAGAGTCTCATAATGTGATGTCCGACAGCCATGAAGCCGCAAGATATGGGGATGCGTCTGTCTAATGGCGCAGGTACACGTCGCTCATGATAACATGAAAATGTAGATTAAAATTGCCAATATTACAACGCTATTGCAAAGTGGACCACTAACAAAAGTCATATTACAAATCATGTATAATTAATAAGAACTTTAGTTATTGTGGTGTAAAGTAAGCTAGTTGATAAATCCCTATATGGTAGCGATAATGATCAATTGATTTGAGACATGGCACTGACATCATGAGGCTATGGATGTTGGTGCCGTTTTGCCTACAGCGCGTCTCTAGCAGCAGAAGAATCAAGGGATTTAACGATGTATCGTGAGTGGTCGATAAATATAAGTTTAATATATAAAAAGGCATTAATTGTCATGAAGAATGAAAGATGCTTCACTTCTTACGCTGACATAATACCACATTTCACAGATTGATAAATTGCTAATTAAGTACTAAGTGCGGTTGATATATTATGCATCTTCTTAGGAAGGTATGTACAAGGAATCTAAATGTAAATATTTAAATAGACAAATCATCAGGTCAGAAATCCATGACTAAAGTAATGACCGAGAGTTATTGCTGATAATGAATGATTACCATACACATTAATCTCCGTAAAAATTCCGATAAAAGAAATCATTAACATTGCGATGGTATTTCAAACAAGAATGTGAATTTGTAATAGCTGTATTCAATACCGCCATTCGATTAAACCTAGAGTTTCAAGGATCATTCAAAATTATTTGTAACAGCAAAGCACAGGGATCAAATTTAAAGACCTTAGCAATCCCCATAAGACATGCCCATTATTGCTAAAGACAAAAGCATTTTGTAATCTGCTTTCTTTTAAGAACAAGAGAATTTTCTAGCTGCATTTTGTCAGTCAAAAAACGAACTTATTCCATTGAAGGTACGCTCCCATGTTTTCATTCAGTCTAATAAAATTATTTCTTCTGGAGCATGATGCTGTTATTCTCATTTTATTGATAATATGTTGACTGATGATACCATACAATAATTTAAAAGTTTTTCTGAAACCACAGCCATGTCCAAAACAGAGTGGCGTAAGGTCTGGCACGTATTGTTTGAGAGAACTTTATAAAAGAACATACCAGAGTGGCCACTTTTCACTGAAGGCAGAGAAAATTCAGCAATTGCAGTCGTGGATGGATCCTACTAATATTGAGAAGAGCGATAATTATGTTTTTCAACGTCAGATTTACAGTATGCACAAACACAGGTCGCTCGTTAAACCGATGATACCTATCTGTTAGCACTACTGCTTATATTCTCGAAGTTTTGGAAACCTACTACATTGACAACGATGCGTCTATTTTGAATACTGTCGTGGCAGAAGAATCTTCATCTTTAAGGTCTTTAAGGTCAAACGACGTTCTCGTGATTGAAATTGAAATGGTTCAGAAATAGCATAGAGCTCCTCGAATATTTCAGCAAGAACGCTACATTTCTTAAAAAAATAAGAAACAGCACACTTTAGATGAGTCGAATGAGTCAAGGCTGGTTACATGTATGAGGTGGGACATTGAAGCTGTTAACGGTGTCATCAAAAGTTTGAAAGCACTGAGTCAGGTAATGCTGAATTCATGGATACCCATGACCGGATACTTTATTCACATTGTTTGTACTATGTGTAATGCTTTCTGACCTCCTCGTATCAAAAGTGATAACGAACACGAGATCATTGCCGAGAAAATGCTAACTTTGGTAAAGCAACCTAATCAATTACAAACATTAATAGAATCCGATGACTAGAAGAAGCGCCAGATTATTTGACACAAAATGGAAGCTGGAGGTTGACTATTCAATTTTTATACAGAAAAGCATTTGAGTGAATTACGCCTCTGTGAATTATTTGTTCGTAAAGATCGCGATGATATTGTGGGCATCCAATTACAACGGCACGAGCCGAAGGCGAGTGTCGTAAATCACCCGAGCGAATAGTAACCATTATATGCGAGTAGAATACCCTATTTTATCCACGACTATTAAATATTTTTGACTAAATCTTTTACTAAAGTTTATAAGTACTATTTATTTTTAACATTTTTTATCAGCAGGTGCCAAAAGAACGGCCTGTTATAAATTAAATTTAAATGCCAACGTTGCTTACAATTAATTCCGTGTTTTGGCCACTTTAATGAAATTTTTAACCAATTATATATACGTTGTCATAGAAACCTTGTTCATTATACACTGCAGTGACTAATGAAATCATTATTCACTACAGGGAACAATGGATAGTATTATGCTTGAGGAAGTACATAGCTGCATACATTATTTAGTAGTCGTGGATAAAACTATTTATTATAAACTTGTAGTAGAAAATTGTCAGTTCTTAAACAAGTATTCTGGGGACATTGCCACAAATTCGTTGATATTGATTATTTGTAAAGCTACTAAATTTTAATAATTTTCTTCTAAGTAACATTTTTCGATATTGAATTAGAGAAAATATGAGCACAATTCGTAAGAATAGTACATTGTGTACCTAGTAGGAAAAGCCTAACATTCCTGGACGACTGTGAAGATTGCTTGTCGAGGCGCAGCCGAGATAAGCAACACGGAGTCCGGGAATGTGCTTTTCCTACGAGATACACATACTATTTTTTCTGAAATCGCAATTACTATTATTATAATTAAGAAATTTTTATTAATACATAACATTTTTTCATTGCAATCTAATTGCTTATGAAATCGTTTCCTTTGCAATCACTGTTTATTTATTGATGTGAGTGCTTATTTCGCTTCAATAGCTACAAATTAAAATGGACAATGATGAGTTTCATGATGACATACAGGTGTCTGTGACACCACCTAAGAGTAACAGCTGCAAATAATCTGACTTTAAATTATCATGGATTATTGTCACGAAAAAGACATGACCTCCCGATCTGAAAATGTCATGATTTCTAATTTATCTTCAGTTGAAGGCATCAATACGTTATAGTCAAATTACTCACATGCTGAAATCAACACTTAGTGCAAAGGAAGACATTGATATATCAATATATTCGAAATCCATTTTCCTGAAACGTCAAGGTGACAGCTATAAACCAAAGAAGCCGAATGTTTTGTCAAATGAACAACTTAAATTTTTATTACTCAAGCACCAGATCATATGTGCATAATGAATAAGGTATACGTTTAAAATGTGAGAATTTTAAAATTATCTAGATATTTATGTAGTTTTTACTTTTTAGGTTGCCTTAATATTTGGTGTGGCATACAATTAAATAATGGATTCGCCTAAAATACTAAAATTTGATAAAATTCAGTTAACTCAATATACAATTTTTAGCCCCCATAAATAAAAATTTTTATCAGAAAAAGCCACTGTATTGCTAAAGAGTAAAAAATTTTCAATTTTTAAATTTTAATTATCTGACTTTTCCTTCTTCTGTAAAATTTTGCTTGGATTAACCGTTTCTGAAGAAATGTAACAAATCTGCATTAGCTCTGCTCATCAAATTACCAACTTTGTATTTTACATGTCGTCAGTTTATGGAAAGTCGATATGACTAGTGGCGGCTGGTGCCAAATTATAAAAGGTTTCATTTGGGATAAAAATGAGATTGGCGAAAAAAAAATTATATATTATAAACTTATTTTCAAGAAATTCATAATTTCATCAGTTCAAGGGTAATGTTCAGGCCCAAGTGCCTTATAATTGTTTTGTAAATATGTGACATTTAAGTGGTGAGACGACCGCGATACAAAATAGACTTTATGAGGTGACAAGAGACACTATCCAGGCCAGCAGGCCCTACGCAGGCAAATAAGGACGTTTTTAACTTGGTTTTGACCAGATACAAATAGTGACTCGACCAGAGTTGATGTATTCTCAAATATGTAAAAATTAATAATTGTATGTTAGTAAATAAAATGTTTTAAAATTCAAATATACAGTCCACAAATAATTCGAGACACCCTACGGTCTCAACATTGGTCCAATCGAGTCGGATTGAAAAGTGAATAAGTGAATTAATAAATTTAAAAATAATAAACAGTTAATAAGCCAACCGCAATTATTAGCCAGTTCAAGTAGGCGTCGCGTCGGTTCAGTGCTGCAGTGAAGAATTGAAGAATCGAGTTATTAGGCGGGGAAAGAAGAGACAAGCGCAGAATCCGGTGTTATTTGTCCACAGTCAATCCCTCATCCTGTAAGTTGTTTATTTACCTTTTTATAATAATTGTTGCATTCCTATTAATTTGAATTAACACTATGGAAGATTTAGTAGCCAAACGGGGTGTTATAAAGGGAAAACTAACTCGGTTAACAAAATTTTTTGACCAAGTAAATCAAAATGAATTGAATGATAATATTATTTCTCAATTAAATGTTCGTCTAGAGAAGTTTGAGCCTTGTTGGCATGAATTTAATGAAATACAGAGCCAAATTGAAGGTCTAGATGACGCCCAAGCTAACGCGAATGATCGAGAAGAATTCGAAAATAGTTATTTTGCCGTGGAAGGAAATATTAAGGCTTTGTGTAAAAGATTTTCAAGCTTAACTGTTAGAATTGATACAGTAGCGCGTGTTGGTAATGATACATTAGCGGGTGTTAGTAATGATAATGTAGAGAGTCAAGGTGATGATATATCAGTTGTTAGTGGCTCCAACAGGTCGAATTTAAATCCCACAATTATAAACAATAATTCGTTGGTCAAGTTGCCTACAATAAGGTTGCCAACATTCGATGGTCAATATGGTAATTGGTTAGAGTTTAGAGATGCATTTAAGGCCTTAGTAGATAGCAATGAATCGCTATCAAAAATTCAAAAATTTTATTATTTACGTTCCTCCTTGGAAAAAGAAGCCTCTCAAATTATTAAATCAATCGATGTGTCGGCTGATAATTACGCAAATGCGTGGAAACTTTTAGAAGATCGCTTCGAGAATAAAAATTTAATGGTGCATAATCATATAAAGGCTATAGTTGAGCATCCTATTATTCATAAGGAGTCTCACACAGAATTGAGAAAATTGTTTGATAATGTTACAAAGCACTTACGTTCATTAAAAAGTTTAGGGGAAAGTACAGATACGTGGGATCGGTTAATTATATACATTGTAACAAATAAATTTGATAACGTTACGAGACGGGATTGGGAATCATATAAATATAAAAATGATTTGCCAGATATGACCGATTTAAACGATTTCTTAAAATTTAGGTGCGAAATATTGGAAAAAATGGAGGTAACAAAATTGGAGAGATATAAATTGTTAAATTTATTGACACATAAATTAACAAAACCAAAACAAACATGGGACTGTTAAGAACTAAAATATTATACTCTTGAAAAGGGTCGATGTAAGCACTTAACTTATAGACCTGCTCATAATATGTATTATGATATGATTTTTAAAATATATTTAGTTTAGTCTGTTACATACTCTCGTAGCTGAAAGTCAAAATAGAAGTATAAAACTATTAACGTGTTTTATTTAAGTCCTTAACCAAATTTATATTCTAAAAGGTTATGGGCCCAGAATTACGCATAAATAATAGTAGTTAGTGTTTTATATCGTGAGTTTAATTTGGATAAAAATAAATAAAATTAATAAAATGGATAGCAAAACAGCAAAAAGAAATATTCAGCAATTTAACGGTGAACGATATGGTGTATGGAAATTCCGCGTTAAATCATTACTTGCCGAACTAAATATATAAAACGTTATTGACCAAGATATTCCGAGTGAAGTTAATGAAGAGTGGAAAAAAACAAGACCTAAGTGCAAAAAGTGTGATCATTGAATATTTAAGTGATTCGTTTTTGTGTTTTGCAACAAGACAGTTAAATGCCAAAGACATATTTAAAAACTTAGATGCGATCTACGAAAGAAGAAGCTTGGCTACTCAATTAGCTCTAAGAAAAAGACTGCTTTCTTTAAAATTTAAAGGCGACATGAACTTACTCCAACATTTTTCTATTTTCGATGAATTGATTACCGAGTTACAGTCGGCGGGTGCCAGACTCGACGAAATGGACAAGATTTCTCACCTGCTTCTTACTTTACCCTCTTCTTATGATGGGGTAATCACGGCATTAGAAACACTTAGTGAAGACAACTTAAATATTTCTTTTGTCAAAACTAGACTTTTAGACCAGGAAGTAAAAATAAAGGAGGACATGACAACAACAAGCCTAAAAGTTCTTCAAGCATCCTGTAGCTCCCAATCAATGTCTGAAGGGACAAAACATTATATGAATAAGAAAAAGGCTAAGAAACATTTTCAAAATAAAAAGAAAGTTTTTGAAAATTCCCAGAGGTCCAAACTTAAACAAAATAGAAATGTGTATAAATCATCTAATATACAGTGTGATCACCGTGGTAGAAAAAATCATTTAAAAAGAGACTGTTTCTTTTACAAACAATCGATTGCAAATCAACGCGCTATCCAAACTGTTTACCCTAAACAAAATTCCCACACGACAACCGATGAAGAAAATGGATTTGTTTTTATGATGAGTAGTTATAAAATAAATTCAACCAATTCAAATAGAAATAATAACGAAATATCATTTCTTCTTGATTCAGGGGCAACTGATCACATCGTGAATCAAGAAGATCTATTCAAGGAAATTTATGTTTTACCTACTCCTATAAAAATTGCAGTAGCTAAGAATGATACTAATGTTACTGCAATAAAAACTGGATCAATTGACGTCGTTTCCAACCAAGGAATTAAAGGAAGATTGGAAAATGTGCTTTTTATACCAGAAGTACCGCACAACAGGCTGTTATTCAAACCGATGTAGCGAGTTATAGTAAAATCATGGACCATGGAAAACTATTTGTTGGATATGATTATTGCAGTATTTTCGATGCAATTGAACTGCGTCGTTGCTTTAAATGTTGTGGGTATCACCATATCTCTAGTCAATGTAAACTTAACATTTTTATTTGTCCTCTATGTGCTCAAAACCATAATTTGAAAGATTGTCCTAAAACTGGCATATTACATTGTATTAACTGCCATAACTATAATAAACACAATAATAATGATCCTGTCAATGTAAGTCACGCTGTTTGGGACAGAAACTGTCATGTTTACAATCTCACATTGCAAAAATTTAGAAATAATATAATTACCCCTCAATAGCAACCAACATCAGCTACCCATGGTACACTTGATAGTTGTTTGCCTAAGTTTACTTCTCCCACTATAACCTGTTATTATCAAAATGTGCGCGGTGTACGTACTAAGACCAATGATTTACTTGTCAGCTCTACAGTTGCTCGTCAATATGACATTGTGGCACTCACCGAGACTTGGCTTAATAGCAGCTTTTCCAACGCAGAAATATTTGATACTAACCACTACGATGTTTTTCGCTGCGATCGTAATTTTCATGCGACTAACACGGAGAGGGGTGGTGGTGTATTAATTGCTCTAGACAAAAAACTGAATGCTTTTAATTTTGATTTTAAGTCTAACTGTGATATATTTAATGATCTCATTTTTATAGACATTGTTTCTGTAAAATTGAAAGTTAATAACAATAATTACTTTTATATTTTCGTTGTGTATATACCGCCTAACACTGACTGTGATAATTATGATAAATTGTTTGATGCTTTCGAATCTTTGTATATCATTTACGGTTCAAATGTTTTAATTATTGGGGATTTTAACATACCTGATTTCGCTGTTAGAAACCCACATGCTACTCCTAGTCGTAATTTTAATTCAATACGTAACTTTTTTAACTTTTTTAACTTTACACAATTTAACAACATTTTAAATTTTAATAATAGGCTCTTAGACCTCATTATCTCCAACTGCACCTGTAATGTCTTCAGATCATCTGATATTTTATTGCCTGAAGATCAGCACCATCCACCTTTAATCATTGAAACCACGTTTAATTGTAATGATAGAGAATTTCCACAAAAAAGTATTGAAGGCCTTAACTTTAAAAAAGCAAACTTTCCGGCCCTATATCATGAATTAGCCTCTAGTGACTGGTCGACTTTAACTGAGCATAGGAGTGTCAATGAGGCCGTTTGTGCGTTTTATGACAGTCTTAATTCAATTTTTGTAAAGCACATCCCTAAAAAAAATATGACACATAAATATTATCCACCGTGGTTTAATGGAGAAATAATATCACATGTGAAACAAAAGATGCGGGCCTGGAAAATGTATCGCTCATCTCCCACTGATGATAATTACGATAGTTTTAATCGTTTAAGATCCACTTTAAAAATTAAAGTAAATGTAGCCTACAAAAATTATGTTACCAAGGCCGAAACCGATATTAAGTCCGATCCTAAAAAATTCTGGTCATTTATTAACACAAAAAAGGGTAATACAGACATACCTTCGTCAATGACTTATAATGATCAGCATTTACAAGATCCACAGCTAATCGTAAATAGCTTTGCTGATTTTTTCTCGAGTACCTACACCAATTCTAGTAGTTTGAACACCAATGAGGTGTCTCTCAGCAATAATAATGTATTAAACATAAATTCTGTCACTACTGATGACGTATTAAGATCAATAAAAAAAATTAAATCTAATTTTACCATGGGACCAGACCTTATACCAGCTTTTTTAATTAGGGACTGTGCTATTCTTTTCTGTGAACCATTGTACATGATATTTAATTTGATCCTACAAACTTGTACATTTCCAGATATTTGGAAAGTTTCTCGGGTATGTCCTGTCTATAAAAAAGGCTGTAAGACCGAGATCACTAACCATAGACCTATTGCTATTTTGTGCAACTTTTCTAAAGTGTTTGAAATATTAATTCATGACTTTTTATCGTGCCACGTTAAGAATGTCATTTTACCTGAACAACATGGTTTCATTGAAGGACGCTCTACTGTTACCAACCTAGTATGCAAAAGTCAATTTCTTAGTGAAGTCCTTGATCGAAGAGGTCAAGTAGACGTTATTTATACAGACTTCTCCAAAGCTTTCGATAGACTTGACCATGGTTTATTACTGCGCAAGTTGGATAATGTCGGTTTTAGTGGTAGCCTAGTTGCCATGATTAACTCCTATTTGACTGGCAGGTCTCAATATGTACAATGCCACGGTTACCAGTCTATCAATTTTCCTCAAACCTCGGGTGTTCCCCAGGGTTCGATTCTTGGGCCTCTTATGTTTGTTATTTTCATTAATGATATTGCCACAAACATTGATGTAGATTTTCTTTTGTATGCAGATGATCTAAAGATATATTGTGAGGTTGAATCTTCTCTGGACTGCATTAAGCTCCAGGAAAGCCTAGATCTAATCTACTCATGGTGCCTCGATAACCACCTACCTCTCAATGCCAGTAAATGCAATGTTATGTCCTACAGTCGCAAAAATGTCACGCTAATACACGAATATACTCTTGACGGGTCCATCTTAAGTCGCCCTTGCATAATAAAAGATCTTGGAGTTATTTTTGATCCAAAACTTTCATTTACAAATCATATTGACGATACTGTAGCAGCTGCTTATAAGAGACTTGGTTTCCTAGTTCGAAATATGAAAGACTTCAAGTGCCTTGACACTTTGCGTTTGCTATTCGTAACCTTTGTAAGATCAAGACTAGAGTATGCATCAGTCGTCTGGAGTCCAATATACCACTTACACATAACATCCATTGAGAGAGTGCAGCGGCGTTTTTTCAAATCCGCGAGCTATGCCTTGGATAATTTCTATCCTCAAAGAGGTACTCCACAGGAGGTCTTTTATGAACGGTTTAACATGAGCAGTCTAATCAAGAGACGATCTATGCACTCTGTTATACTCTTATTTAAGATTGTCAATCACACACTCAAATCCGAAAGTATCATTGCTTTATTAGACTTTCATGTACCTAGGTATAATGCGAGAAGTAACCACTTGTTTTCCGTGAAAAATCATAGAACAAATATTTACAAATGTTCCCCTATTTACCAAATGATTACCAACTACGCCAGTATTGAATCTCGGCTTGATATACTATTCTGTACTATCAGTGATATTAAAAAAATATATAATATGTAACTTTAATTTTAATCAAGACTGTATGTTTTGCTTGAGCTTTTGTATGTACTTATTTTTATGTTATATTGTATTATTTGATGTTTTTACTTAACTACCTATCCGTTATTTCGTGCAATTTGTATACATGTGTAATGTGTAATGTTCGTTAGTCTTTGAGTTGTATTCTTCTTTTTATTATTGTACTGTGTTACTTATCCTGTAACTGGGTTTCTTGACCCGTTGGATATTTTATCTAAATAAATAAATAAATAAATAAATAAATAAATAAACAACTTGATTTCGGTCACACGCCTTCAGCAACAGGGAATGACAGTGATTTTTGGACCAGAAGGAGTAAAAATTACAAAAGACAGTGTCATCATAGCAACTGGTAAGCCCTTAAATGGATTAATAGATATAAAATTCAAAATATCTAAAAATTCAGGGAAAAATAATTTATATATGGTTAATAATAAAAACTACCAATTATGGCATGAAAGGCTAGGGCATGTAAATAGCCAATCATTCTTAAAATTAAAACGATTTCAAATGGTAGAAGATATTAATCATATAAATAATGTTATTCCTGTAAATAATTTGTGTGAAGCCTGTATATATGAAAAACAGACTAGACTACTTTTTTTAAAATCAAAATCCAAAAACCATGTTAAACGACCTTTATTTATAATACATTCTGATGTTTATGGACCAATAACACCTCCTACAATCGATCACAAAAATTATTTTGTAACCTTTATTGATGATTTCACCCACTATACAATAACTTATTTATTAGAATTTAAATCTGAAGTAGGTACTAAAAGTATTTAAAGATTTTGTAGCGAAAGGTGAAGCACATTTCAATTGTAAAATAGTTTATTTATATTGTGATAATGGAGGTGAATATTTGTCAAACGACTTCAAAGAATTTTGTGTTCAGAAGGGCATTACTTTCCATTTAACAATACCACATACACCACAACAAAATGGTGTTGCAGAGAGAATGAATCGTACAATAACCGAAAAGGCACGTACTATGATAGTTTCATCAAAGTTGGATAAATGTTTTTGGGGAGAAGCTGCATTAACAGCTACATACCTAATTAATATTTTACCAACTACTGCTCTGCATGTAAATAAAACACCATATGAACTATGGCACAATAAAAAGCCTAGAGTAGAACATTTAAAAATTTTTGGTTCTACAGTTTATGTCCATGTTAAAACTAGAAAAACAAAATTTGATAAAAAATCATTAAAAGGAATTCTAGTAGGATATCAACCTAATGGATATAAAGTGTGGAATGTGGAATTGGAAAGTTTTATTGTCGCTCGTGACGTAATTGTTGACGAGACCAATTTTAAAATCACTAGACCTATTAAAAGTGATACCGAATTAATTTCGGAGCCCAAAACTAAGAAAACCGACTCAAACTCGGATAAACTAGTTGTTTCTGAACAAGAAAATGTCGACAGCACTCTACAAACATCAGATACACCAGATTCTTCAAATCTCAGAAGAAGTGAGAGAATCAAACTTCATCCTCTGCCCCACTATACCGAAGATCTAGATCAAAATATAAATAACGACATTTATAATAATATACTTTGTGCAAAAACCCTTGTAAATAATATTCCAAATTCTTATTTTGAAATTAAAACAAGGGATGATAGAGATCAGTGGGAGCATGCTATAAAAGAGGAAATTGATTCACTCATCTCAAATAAAACGTGGTCATTGGTTAAAAAACCCATCAACAAAAATATAATTGATTGCAAATGGGTATTTACCATAAAAATGGATGAACATGGAAATCCATCAAAATACAAGGCAAGGTTAGTAGCAAGGGGTTTTAGTCAAAAATATCTAAAAGACTATAACGAAACATTTGCACCTGTTGCACGTATTTCAACTTTTAGATTCCTCTTAGCATTTTCTAATCAATATAATTTATGGGTCCATCATATGGACGTAAAAACCGCATTTTTAAACGGTACCTTACAGGAAGAAATATATATGAAAGTTCCCGAAGGCATAAATGCAGAGAAAGAAAAAGTTTGTAAACTGCATAAATCAATTTATGGTTTAAAACAATCATCTAGATGTTGGAATGAACATTTTGACAAAACAATTAAAGAACTAAATTTTAAAAGTTCTTCAGTCGATCCATGTCTATATTTCTTAAATAAGGGTGACATAACTAAGAATATATATGTGGTTCTTTATGTTGATGATCTCCTAATTAGTACAGGCGACAAACAAACTATGGTAAACTTTAAAAAATATTTAATGAATAAATTTCAAATGAAAGATTTACAAAATGTAAAACTTTTTTTGGGCATACGAATTAATAGAACTGAAAATAAAATAACATTAGATCAAAGTTATTATTTAAAGACGGTATTAAATAAATTTAATATGTCTGAATGTAAAAGTGTCAATACACCTCTTGAAAATAAATTAGATTATAATAAATTAAATAGTGATGAAATTTGTGATGCACCTTGTAGAAATCTAATTGGATGTTTAATGTACGCAATGTTGTGTACACGTCCAGATCTTTGTGTAGCAATAAATATCTTAAGTAGGTACCAAAGTAAATCTAATAAAGAACTTTGGACATGCTTAAAAAGGGTTTTAAGATATGTTAAAGGCTCTGTAGATTTAAAATTAACCTATGTACGTAATGATAATTATATCAACATGATTGAAGCTTATGTAGACTCTGACTGGGGAAATAATGAAGTAGACAGGAAAAGTACAACAGGATATTTATTTAAAATATTCGGTAATTGTACAATATCCTGGAATTCGAAAAGACAAAACTCAGTAGCTGCCTCATCGACAGAGGCTGAATACATGGCTCTTTTTGAATGTGTAAGAGAAGCCATATGGCTTAGAAGCCTATTGACAAGTATAAATATAAATATCTTAAAACCAATTCCAATTTTTGAAGATAATAATGGATGCATTGCCATAGCTAAAAACCCCACAAATCATAAGAGAACTAAAAATATTGATATAAAATATCTTTTTCTCGCGAGCAAGTTTTACAAAATAAAGTAATAATAAAATATATTCCAACAGGTGAACAACTTGCCGATGCTTTTACGAAACCAATACCAGCAGGAAAGTTCTCATTCATAAGAACAAATATTGGTTTATTTTAGTATTTTTTTTTAGTTTATGATAGTTTATTATTGAATAATTTTTTGTTGTTGTTTGTATGTTTTATTTTTGAGTGGGAGTGTTAAGTTTATTGACACATAAATTAACAAAACCAAAACAAACATGGGACTGTTAAGAACTAAAATATTATACTCTTGAAAAGGGTCGATGTAAGCACTTAACTTATAGACCTGCTCATAATATGTATTATGATATGATTTTTAAAATATATTTAGTTTAGTCTGTTACATACTCTCGTAGCTGAAAGTCAAAATAGAAGTATAAAACTATTAACGTGTTTTATTTAAGTCCTTAACCAAATTTATATTCTAAAATAAATCATATCAACCACGGTTTGATAAAAAACATGCTAGCAGTAGTTTCGTCGCTAGCACAGGCAATATTAAATGTTACTATTGTAATGGAAATCATATTATTTTTAAGTGTGACGCGTTTTTAAAATTAACAGTGAGAGAAAGAATTCATGCAGTAAAGGGACTTAAATTATGTCTAAATTGTTTACGAGCGTCTCACTCTTCGTGGAATTGTAAGATGCAAAAATGCACAAAATGTAATAAACCCCATAATTTACTTTTACATTTCGATAATAGGTCGCCACCAAATGGGTCAGAAGGCTCCATATCTGATTACGCCAGGGCGGGCGGGGTAAGCATAGATGGGGATGATGTTACTCGAGTCACAGCTCAAGTGGGTACCTCCGCCTCTTCGGACCTAAATAATATAGTGTCAATAAATAGTCATGCACTAAATCGGACAGCCGTAGCGCCAGTGGCGTCACAAGTGTTGTTGGCCACTGCTCTTATTCAAATTAAGGTGAATAATAATATTGTTACATGTCGCGCATTATTAGACGGAGGTTCGCAGAGTCATTTTATTACAGATAATTTGTGTAAGAAATTAAACTTGCAGCCATCAAGGGTTAATCATGTAGTGAAAGGGGTAGGACAGACTCTTGCGAAAATAAATAAGCAAGTAAATGTTACAATAATGTCGTGCCATACTAATTTCAACATGAATATTAATTGCCTCGTTCTCCCAAAAATAACAGATAAGTTACCTATGATGTCCTTTGATATGAATATGTTAAATATTCCTGACGAATTGAATTTAGCGGATCCCACCTTTGCAATGTCAAATGATATAGACGTGTTATTGGGATCTAATGTGTTTTGGCTAATATTAATGTCAGGTCAGAGACAGATGGGTCATAATTTGCCCATTTTACAAAATACACAATTAGGTTGGATTATTGCGGGGAATTTAGGTTGCGAAAAAATAAATAATAATGTATCTATGAGCAATTTGAATATTTGCTCAGAGAAATCTATCGACGAGATAATTCAAAATTTTTGGCAAATTGAAGAAGTTGAAAGTAAGGGCTCAATATTATCTGTTTCTGAAAAATATTGTGAGGATCATTTTAAAGAAACGACTAAACGTGATCAGAACGGGAGATTTATTGTTGATGTTCCGTTTAAGAAAACTCTAAATGATTTAGGCAGCTCCCGACAAATTGCACTTAATAGGTTTTACTCATTGGAGCGCAAATTTCTCAGAAATCCTGAATTGAAATATGAATATGCAAAATTTATGAGTGAATATGAAGGTTTACATCATATGAGTGAAATTGACGACTCAGGGCAATGTTCCCAATTAAATAGTTATTACCTTCCTCATCACGCTGTTTTTAAAGGTACAAGTTTAACTACTAAATGTCGCGTGGTATTTGATGCATCGGCAAAAACCGATTCGGGGATGTCACTTAATGATGTACAGTTCAGTGGCCCCAAATTACAGAATGATATTTTTCCTATTTTACTGAGATTTCGTAAGTACAACTATGTGGTCACTGCGGATATATCAAAATATATCGGCAGATATTAATTAACGAAAATCAACGTCGTTACCAAAAAATATTCTGGCGGGCCGATCCAGACCAGGAAATAAAATGTTATCAGTTAAATACAGTCAGCTATGGCACTAAATCGGCTCCATACTTAGCAGTACGATGTTTAGTTCAATTAGCCCTTGACAATATAGTTACCTTTCCTGTCGCTAGTAATGTTATACAGGATGATTTTTATGTTGATGATTTGCTGACAGGAGCAGATACAGTGGCGGAGATCTTACAAATCCAAAGAGATGTTTCGCAGATATTATCTAGCGCAGGGTTTGAATTAAGAAAATGGCTGTGTAATGACACAAGCATTTTAAATAAATTTATGGTAAATAATGAATTAGAAATTAGTATATTGCAAATCGGCGAAAATGAACAAAATAAAACTCTAGGAATTTATTGGAATTCTAATCATGATTTAATCCAATATTCGATTAATGAGTTTAATGAGACAAATCAAATTACAAAACGTGCGATTCTCTCAATGATTTGTCAAATTTTTGACCCATGAGGGTTACTAGGACCAGTAATGACATTAATATTAGCAAAGTTGATTATGCAAGAGTTATGGAAGATAAAAATTTCTTGGGACGACGTAGTTCCCGAAAAATTGTATAACAAATGGGTTACCTTTCAGAATGAATTATCAATAATAAATAATATTAAAATTCCACGACATGCTGTAATTTCTGATTACATAACAATTGAATTACATGGGTTCAGTGATGCTTCAGAGAAGGCCTATGGAACTTATCTATATATTCGTTGTTTTAGCTCTAAGGGAAAATATGGTTCACAATTACTTTGTGCAAAATCTCGCGTTGCGCCACTAAAACAAATTAGTTTGCCGCGACTAGAATTATGCGGGGCAGTTTTGATGGCAAATTTAATAAAAAGAGCCGTTGAGTCATTGAAAATTAATTTTAGTTGTAAATATTTATGGACGGATTCAACCGTGGTGTTGGCATGGATTAGAGGAGCACCCAATAAATGGAAAACTTTTATTGCCAATCGGGTTAGTGAAATACAATCATTGACTAATATTTGTGATTGGCATCACGTAAGTTCAGGCGATAATCCAGCAGATTTATTATCCCGCGGTACTAATCCCAAAATTCTCAACGAGTCAAAATTATGGTGGTATGGGCCGGAATGGTTTTCTATAGACAATTCTCAATGGGATCTACCGAAAATTGATATAGATTTTGATATTCCCGAACAACGATCTATTGCAAATGTTTCAATAACGAATTGTGATTATTTAGATATAGTAAACAAATTTTCCTCGTTAAAAAAGGTTCAACGAGTGTTCGCGTATGTATTAAGATTCATAAATAATATAAGGTCAGCTTATAATGCTAGACAATTTGGAGCCCTGACTCCAGTGGAAGTGGAAAATTCATTGAATATGTTAATTAAGGGCGCGCAAATCGAATGTTTCTCAAAAGAATATTATAATCTGCAAAATAAAAGGGAACTTAGTAAAACTAGTAGAATTTTGTCATTAAATCCCTTTATGCACAATAATTTAATTCGCGTAGGAGGTAGATTAATTAATTCAAAATATTCCTTTGATAAGAAACATCGTATAATTTTACCACACGGTCACCGATTAACGCAACTTATTATTGAGCATGAGCATAAAAGGCTCATGCATTGCGGCGCTCAAAACTTATTGTGTTCAGTCAGAGAAAATTATTGGACTATAGCTGGGAGAAATTTATGTAAAATGATTATTAAAAAATGTGTTACCTGTTTTAAGGCAAGGCCAAGGCAAGCAGAATATCTAATGGGTAACTTACCTGATATTCGGGTTAATAACTTCTCTCCTTTTTTTAATGTAGGGGTTGATTATGGCGGGCCATTTTTATTGAAAGATAGGAGCACACGTGGTGCGAAATTAACAAAGGCGTACATCTGTTTGTTTGTATGTATGTGTACAAAGGCTGTACACATCGATTTGGTATCAGACTTAACCACAAGGGCATTTCTTGCAACTCTAAATCGATTTGTAAATAGGCGAGGTAGACCGGCGAATATTTATTCAGATAACGGTCTAAACTTTGTTGGAGCTAATAATAAACTGTCGAAAATTTCAAGTTTTTTAAACGCAAACTCTGAATCTATTGCAAACAGTCTAGCAATTGAAAATATAAAATGGAATTTTATTCCTGCAAGGTCGCCTAGTTTCGGGGGAATCTGGGAAGCGGGCATAAAAAGTACGAAGTTTCACATTAAACGAGTAATAGGGAATAACTCCTTAACGTTCGAGGAGTTTAATACAGTGTTAATTCGAATTGAGGGAATTCTCAATTCACGTCCTCTCTGTCCTTTATCCCATGATCCTAATGATTTGACTGCATTGACACCTGCTCATTTCTTAATTGGAAGGACATTGACCGCTATTCCGTACATAAATGTATTGGATGTTCCGGAAAACAGATTAAGTAGGTTCCAGCTATTGCAAGCAATGACACAACACTACTGGTGTCGCTGGCAAAAGGAATATTTAGCAGAGTTGCAGACCCGAGTGAAATGGAAACAAAATTCGCACGAGCAGTTAAAAATTGGCAAGTTAGTGCTAATAAAAAATGATAATGCTCCCATCCTAAATTGGCAGTTAGGCAGAGTATCAGCAGTTCATCCAGGCAAAGATGGCATCACCAGAGTAATAGACATTAAAGTGCGCGGAGGTGAGATAAAACGTGCCGCAAATAAGGTGTGTGTATTGCCGATTGAGTGACAGGACTAAGATATTTTAAGATTTATGTTGATAAACTATATGAACTTTATTGTGATTTATCTTATGTTGATTTAGTTTACAATTTGTTGAAGAAAATTTTAACATTTGTAGTATAGTATTACCTTAATCTAATTGTTTACCTTTAGAAGGGTTATCTTGACTAAGTTAGTTAATTGCTTTGATGTTTAGACTTAGAAGTAGGTACTCATTGGGTACTAGTATTAATTTTGATTGAAAGTGTCTTTCAAGGCGGGCGGAATGTTCAGGCCCAAGTGCCTTATAATTGTTTTGTAAATATGTGACATTTAAGTGGTGAGACGACCGCGATACAAAATAGACTTTATGAGGTGACAAGAGACACTATCCAGGCCAGCAGGCCCTACGCAGGCAAATAAGGACGTTTTTAACTTGGTTTTGACCAGATACAAATAGTGACTCGACCAGAGTTGATGTATTCTCAAATATGTAAAAATTAATAATTGTATGTTAGTAAATAAAATGTTTTAAAATTCAAATATACAGTCCACAAATAATTCGAGACACCCTACGGTCTCAACAGGTAATAAAAAAGATTTTTGATCTTCTTTCGCAAAAATTAGAAAAAAATGTTTTAAGAAACAGAGAGAAACAAGAAAATTCGCTTTTGTGTAACGCCATTAAATAAATGGCTGTAACTAAGGTAGGTAAATTAAAGATACGAAATATCTTACCTGGATTTGCTCCATCTCTGAAAACTTTTGGTTGATTTTTATATTGCATAAAATAATGGATATGGGCCAATTCATGATGGGCAGTTACTAAGTCCTTCATGTTTATGTTTGTACACATTTTAATCCTGGAAACATAAATTAACAAATTTTAAGTGCAAAATTATATACTGTTATATATTTAAGATGAGATAAGCATCAGTGGGAGTGAATTATTATACATGGGAATTGCTAGACATTAGAGACTTGTAGAGCACAGTGCACATGACAGTATACTCTTATCAGAGACTATGGACGTGAGCAAATCAAACTAATAATTCAGGCTGCAGTATTGCATTGGTTGAGGTACAGCATCACTATCAATGACTGGCGATCCCTCTCCGTAAGTACACAGAGGGCTGTCTAATGCGACCATCTACTGATTTTTAAGTTCGTGATGTAAATTAAATTTAGAAGGTCGAAATAAATCTCGAAAATGTCACTTAAAATGAGTGAAAGGTAGTAAATATATTTCTTACAACAAGGTGAATTCTACGACACTAAATAATATTTTAATTCACACCTTTCATTGGTCTTTTCGTAGGCGGTTTAAATCTAAAACAAATATTTTGTTTCATATTTTTTTATGGCCGTGTTAAAGAAATGGTTCATTGAAATAAATAGGTATATTTCTGGATAATATGTTGCAAAATTCACGTTTTTTTGGAAATTACTTAATTTTTCTCTTAATTTTATCGTACAACCAACTAGTAATACATTTTTGAATATCCATATTTTTAATTTATGACCAGTTTCAGAATGTTCCAAATTTTTCATAAAATTTTGTAATAAACCTAACTTTGCAACATTTCTTTAAAAAATATTTAGTTATGACAATTTACTGAACCTGCTTTTATGATCATACTAAACTATAACCAAGCTAGAGATAATAAATAAAATGTATCCTAATCGGTTTAGCCATTTCTAGATTATAGGCAAACGGATAGATTTCTTGACGAAAATCCATTATAGTACAGAAAAATTTTTAATTGAAGAAAAGTTTTAAAAACAAATATTTTGTACAGAAATAAAAAGGATTATAATTGGAAAGCTTTGTTTGCTTTTTTTCTTTTCTCTTCAAACGGATAGATAACTATATAGACCGAATTGAGAACCTCCTTTTTTAAAGATATAAAATGTACAAAAATTTGTATGATTGGCTCAATAAATATTTCTAGAAAATATTTGTAAAATATCTGAAAAACAATTTCTTTTAAATAAGGGAGACTTTAAAATTCATTAAGCAAATTTGATTTTTTATAATTTGCCATGAAATTTTATAAATAAAAAATCACTCTAAAATAAGAATAAAAAATGTAGAATAATGAAATTTAAAATCCATCGGTTGAATTTTTTAAGAAAATATTTCTAATAATCAATTTTAATCCAAATTATCAAAAAAATATTTTACAAATGTAAATCAAAAATATTTTCTGTACAGCTTCTTTATTAAGTCCTGGTAGTCGTTTCTTAAAGTATAACTCCGATCCATGGGATCGAAGCCTTTAATATTATTTACCAAATTTCATCGGCTACCAGGGGTATTTTTGTGTCATAAAACTTGAATGCATTCGTAAAGTAAACTATCGCCTCTTATAGTTGTGAGGTTATATGTGTAATAACTAAATAGTATTTTGTCGGATATAATACCATACTTAAACACCACCTAATACAAATTCGAATTATTCATTATTGTTTTGGACCAATAGATTTTAAATTGAGGTAAATAACATCAGACACTGTCAGGAATCTGCATGGATCCTCTTTCAAAACATTTGTTTATTACTGCTTTCAACTTTGTGTACTCCTTAACAATATACCTACATTGGACTAAATAAAATAAATTCATAAACTCCTTTAATTTCTGAAATGTAGTACCGATATATGTACTTCTTTACAGTTCTCACCTAAAATCTCTTCTGTTGCAGAAGTCCCATGCAGAAGGTTGACATAGCACGGCCCGATCCAAAGGTTCTTCTATTACGGATCCTTGCCAAAAATCAAGTGGTAGCGTACTCATGTTCAACGAGACAAAAAAGTCTTCGGCTAATCTAAATATGTCCACTGGAGAGAAACCCTAAAACAAGTAAAATAAAGTTGGGCGGTTTTATTTTATAATTCCCAAGCTATTTATAGTTGCAAGTAATTGGAATCTTTACAAGCCTTAATGCGGTAAAAATAGTCACTAAATATCCAATTGCAATAAGATTTGTTTTTTTCTTCTATGGTCAGTGATTGTACCTATAATTGATATTACTAAGTGAAAAAGTTATTTGCTATATTCGGAAATAGCTTAACGAGTTTAAAGTTTCTATAAATAGATTGAAAAACAAAAATAATGTTATTTTTATGGTTTATGGTTTTTTTCGGTAGAAAATATTTTTCTATCAACTTTTACATAAAACAATAAACTTTTATAACTTTGTGAATTTCTTGTGGCTTATGAATTTATTGATATTAACCGCAATTGATAAAAATTGTATATGATGTTCGCATGAGGAACAAGAATTACTCACCTAAGCATATATATTTTATAATTCTTGTTTTGTGTCGTTATGCATATTTTTCAAAGAGAAATTCTAACTAATATAAGATTATACAAAAGATAAAAAGGGAGCAGTAGAGAAAAGATGAAAACATTATACCTATGCGTAAATATAGGAGGGAGAGAATAATTAGAAGGAGATCAAAAAACATTAATAAACACATTTTGATTTCCTTAAAAATGCACGTTTTTATTTTAAATTTGTATTTATTTAAATTTATTATTTTTAAATTTTATAGGTAACTGATTACATAGTTTATGGCCAAAAAGGCATATCTCTGTGTGTGAGATTTCCTAAATAATGGCAAATTAATGGATACGTATTCAAAGAATCTGTTATCCCTAATTTTTTGAAAGTGTCGTACCTTTTTTTATATAAGAAAGAGGAAAGTCCATATGAGGCATTGGTATACGTTTTGCGTATAAATTAGTCCTGTCTCATTATACATATACAGGGTGGTCCAGATTTTAATACATTAATTTCGAGAGGCGATAGAGAATCGCAAAATAAGGGGACTTTTCTTAATAAACATACCTCGAAATATGCACCATAACTTAGATACAGGGTGTTGAAGTTTCATTAAAAAAAATTTATAATTTAATATCTAACGAAAGACAAAAGCCATCTTTTTCAAATTTGGCACACCGCCTTTCTATATAAAGTCAAATATAGTAACAGAAATCCATTAGCGCAGATATGGGGGTTACATATCCTCTTTTTAGAAATATATAGTGCGCCACTGGATATTTTTGAAAAAATTATTAAATTACTAAATTGCCTATGGCATTTTGAAGAAAAACGTGTTCCTTGTAAAATTTTGATAGAACGAGCCACTGCCACCACCACCGTTCATGTGTGTCCTGGCCTTTATGGAGTAGAGCGACCACGTGATGTTGGTTACTTTGCAATAATAATTTTGGAAACATTGTGAATTTCCATTGAAAAAAAAGATTGAAGTATTTTTTTTAAAATTTGCTAGTTGTATGATTATTGATTTTTTACTTTTGGTAGCTGTCAATATTTCTGTTAACCTAATAACAATGCCATTTAATAATTATTTCAACAATTCAAAGTACCGAGCAGACAATTTTCTATAGGTTTTGCAGGTAGGTTCTAAATACGAAATTGATATAAAAAAAGTATTATGTTTTTTTGTAGCTACCAAAACTGCTACTAAGTTTGAAAATATACAAGCATATCTTTTTCGCATTACTTTCGTATTCAGTGCGTCCAAAACCTATTAAAGAATGTTTGTTAAGTACCCACTTTAATTTGTTGGAATAACTTTAAAATGGCATTTTCATTAAGTTGCAGGAAATTTTGACAGCTGCCAAAAGTAAAAATTGTACTTTAATATTATCAATAGAAGTAACAAATTTAAAAAAACAGTTAAATCCTTTCTTCAATGGAAATTCATATTGTTTTCAAAATTAAGGACAACAATAAACATGCATATTTCTAAATTTGATAGTAATTTTGGCAGCTTATAACATGAACGGAGAGGTTGCCATTCTGACGTCTTCGATCTGATCATTAATCTACAAAGTTCTTAAATGACAGTTTGTATCAGTCATATTCAGGAAGATCAACTTACAAAACTGAAAAACCTGATTTTCAGGTTACAACACGTTTATATGACGCGCAGTGTACCTCAAGAGTGCAACAAATACACTTTTGCAAGTGTTGCACACAACATTTTTCTACGATCGAATTAAATAGATTTTTTAAATTTTATTGAACAGAATATTACATTAACACAAAATATTCAAATGTTAAACTGACAACTAGAGAAATTGTCACAGTCAAACGTCATCCATAATAGTATATTACGTAATGACAGTTGTAAATAGCATATTACGCACGAATGGAAAAATTGCGTACGACGCCGCGTAACGGCGAGTGCGGCAATTCCATGAGTGCGTGATTGCTTTACAACTCGAATTATGTACTATACTTTACCTACGATCGCATTTATTGAAATTAAAACACAATTTTATCGCTTATGTCAGTTTTGAGAGCGTTAGAAAATTAAGTTTTGCACCTGCCATTTTGAATAATTTTAGCCTGGCGTCAGAAATATGGACTACAAGTGTTGTGTTATGTTGGTCACGTGGTCACATTATAACACACCTCAGTGGCTGAGCGTGCGGTTTGTTAACTGTGTAAGGTTCAATTTACATAGGTGGCGGAGAGTGCGTTTTCAGCTATTTACGTTAGTGATCGTAGGTAAATAACTATGAATAAACTTTCGCTACGTAGTAACAAACTTACTTTTTGCACTAGTGCAAAAGTCATTTTTTGCACTGTAAATAGTGAAAAAATTTAATACTTTTTGCACGATCGTAGAAAAATTGCTTTTTAAGTACTAAAGTCGTTTGTGGAAATAATTATTATTAAATGACAGTTGACAGAAAATTTGTCAGCTGTCAAAATGGAAACGTTATTTTAATTTCAATTATAAAAATAAAAAATTTATAGTGATTAATCTCCGAATGTAATTCAACGTTTTATCCACGACCATGGCCAAATTAGGAGCGTGAAAGCCGTATGAGAACAAGTGAAAAATTTTGATGTTGAAAAACGTCAGATTTGACAAGTTTATTTTGAGTAAGAATTTTGTGATTTTTAGCAAAAAAATAGAAGCGTGGTATTATGAATTCTAATCCAATAGTGTATTATAGGGCCTTTAATCTACGGAAAACAGACGTATTAAATCTTCTTAATATTATTATAGTGGTCGTGGATAAAAATAATTTATATCTGTCTTTTATGAAAAATCATATTGTTTTCAAAATTACAAAAGACATACGTACTTACATACTTTTCAATGTTTAAATTTGACAGTGGGTTTTGACAGCTATCAAGGATAAACAAAATAAATGAAAATTCTATTTTGGTAGATCTGTTCTCTATTTCACTATTCGTGAAGTAAATATATAAAACTAAATGGGCCGAATTTGTGACCTGTAGACTCATTTTAATGGAAAATAACAATATTTTTTAGTAATAAATAAATTTTAGATCTAAGTTATAAAAAATTATAGCTAAATATGAAAAATCTGGCTCGAGAGATTGTTCAGATTTCCTCGAAGATTTCAAAAAGAACATTAAAAAAAAGATGATCCAATAAATTCTGAGGTCTACATCGATGATTTTCGAACGAGCTTTTTTCCTATTCAAAACCAGTTTATTTAATGCCGAAAGAATCAGGTACATAATTCTTAGAATATATTGAATCTTAAGTATCAATAGTACAATGTGAAGAATTTTTATGGTCTTAGACCGTGGTAGCACCTAAACTAATTAATAGTGAACTTCAAATTTATGCAATTATCTTCTTTGGTAAGCTCAAGACGGTATAAATTAAATTAAGTTAATCGTTAAAGAGCTATAATTAGTAGTGTCTTTATAAGATTGCTACATCATCTGCAAAGTTTATTTGCAGTTTCCAGATTCTCTTTTCCTTTAGAGATTTTGAATTATTCACTTCATTTGTAGCTAATCACTAAACAACAAGAATCCAAAATAATCAGCACCGAATTGAACCCGCAAGGTATTCTCTAAAAGTCATCAACACCGGAAAGCCTTGAGACAATAAAATAACCTTTCCTAATATTATATAGGTTTCTTGAAAATCGAAACTGCCAAAATTATTAATATGACAATATTATGTTATATATTTATATTTGCAAGCATCACATTTTAAATTATGATGTGAATTCTGTCGAACCCTGTAAAAAGCAATAATTCCATTGACTAGGCCTCATATTCTTATAGCTGAGAATGCTTGTGTAGCTATCTAATAATAATTTATCTTCTTTATCTGAAAGAAAATAATTTCATTGCAAAATGATTAATTATAGGCAGAATTAAATTTATACTGACCGGTTCGACAGTAATTACATATTTTACTTCTTCAGCTACCATATATTAGATTTTAATACTTTATACTTTACCTGAGTCAAATTCGTGAACCTATAGTATACTATAATTTGCATGGTATTAAATGGCTCATCAATCAATAAATTAGAAATTTTAACATTCTAACTTTTATTTAGTTGTTACCCAACGCTTAATTTAAAAGAAAATATCATGCTGATACGTAAGTGCATCACTGGGGATGTTTAAATACCTACTAAATTGCCCATTAATTTCATCTCGTGCGTGAGAGTTTCAGATCTAGATCTCCAGTGTGCTAGTTTCATGTTTATATTTACGGAAGTAAAAACTCGTTTGTTAATGTAGTATTTAAAGTTCCTCATTACGGTCATTACTTTCTTGTGCAACACCTCAACGGAAATTCAACTTATGTTAGTTTGGTCTATCTTCATTCACATGCCATTAATATTAAAGAATGTTAGTTTTTACTAGTTGAAATTATTACCGAATAGCAGCGAATATATAGGGTGAATATAAATTTTGTAGCAGATTTTAACAAATTTGATATTTGTATAAGAAATTAAGATCTAATTGATTGATTGATATATTTTGCAAGCTACATTAATGTGGTTTAATTAAGAGAAATCGTGTTTTTTTATAAAAAAATAATTACGTGAATACAAACATTGTGATCTGTAAGACAAATTTATTATTTATTTGCTGGTTAGTAAAAGCAAACCAGAGTGTAACATATGCTTCATATTGAGCGGCCTATAATTAGCACATTATCTAAAATTTCTCTTCTAAAACAATCTTTTTTTAACGATCTTGTGTTCTAAAAATAAGAGATAATCAATTTTAACTACTGTTTCTTATAACATCGCAAAATAGAACTATTTCTTTATTTAAAATTACAATTTTTCATTTAAATTTTAGTTTTCCGAGGTGACGATGCAAGTTACTGGATTTGTTTGGTAAAATGAGCAACTATTCTCTCATCCAGTGTCTCCAAAAATATTTTGTTAAAATCTGAGAAATATGCCATTGTTCTTTTGTTACCAAATTATTTTCGAAAAAAAACCTGGTGTGAAAATGGAACTTTGGAGACGATGCTTCACTGTCTGTATGAACTTCAGAAACATTGACCAAAGGAAGAATGTTACAAAGTTTGGCTTCGATTATCGACGTTTAAATTTCTCTCAACGTCTACATTTCTCATTGCAGTTTCTTTTAAATTTGTTGAATCACTAATAATTTTTTTTGGGACTTTTTCTTATTCTGGAACCAGTGTCTGTATCTGGGCAGTTTCTAAGCCTAAATAGCATAAAAGCAACTTATTTCTGAAGTATGAACTCCTGACTGTCATATATTTCTAGTTTTTTCCTACAAACAGTAGTAGCTAAGTGACGAATTGCCTGCAAAGTTGCTTCTTCAGAGGTATGTTGACTAGGCTCAACACTCTTTACAACATATTAGTGGTGGCCAATTCATTTTGAGGAATTATATTTGATTGACAATTGAACGCATGTATATTTGCCTTCAGTCCAACTAAAGAATTTTTGTGCCAATCCAATAGTATGGAAAATAGATTTTCACATCATTACTACCCTAATATTTTAAACGTACTACTTGGATCTTCTAAGCAACGTATTGACATTAGGTTAAAAAATGCCACTGAAAATTTTACTACAACAAATTGGTTTTATTGAAATTGCCCGTTTTAATCCAAAAATTTTAATTATACACAAGGATAATATGCTTCCACACTCACAGCACAAAATACACAAAACTGGATTTATTGAACCTCAACAATATTTCTGATGGTACCTTTACTCATTCCTCAAAAATTCTGCAGTTAATTCTCCATTCTAGTCAGTTTCTATTTATCAAATATTTCGGAGAAGTTGCTTAAGAAACCCAATGGGACAAAAATTGTTTATAAATATATGTTTTGTTAGATTTTTCTCGATTAATGCGTTCAGCTTATTTTGATTACATTTGGCATGAAAAGAAATTTAGTCAATAACTCAGACTTGATCAAAGTATATATCTCTTGTTTCTCATTTCTGAAATTATTGGAAATACTTTTGTTTGGAATTACTGGACCAAATTATGAATGGTAAAAAACCACCTACTTTATAGATTTCTGTGGTTGAGGTAATCATATGCTTTACATATTTTCCAGTATCAAAACATCAAAACATCCGTCGAAATAAAAAATGAAATAATCAAAATTTTTATCCGAGATGTTTATGTTCTCACTTTCCATTTACATGTGCTAATCGTAAAGATCGAATTCATCCCGGACCTGGGGCAAATTAAAAATTTATTTCTGGTTTGCTTCGGAGTCAGATGGATAGAGAATCATCGAAACCCCAGATGTGGTTCACAGTCCACAATAAACTATAGGGCCTCGTCCTCTTTACTTAACACAAAATCTTAGAACTTTCCGAGGGTTATTTCGGTGACTTGAGAGGCGGTTAAGAAAACATTTTAAGAAAAAACATTTAAGTTCGTAAAAAAATTACTGAATTTGTTTACAGTTTCTTATTGAGTTTTATGAGTTCGCTGTGTATATTTGCCATATATCAATACGATATTTCATGTAGGTACACATTCACTTCTTTAATACGAACTTTTAATTTATAATTTTAAAATTTCATTACTTATCCACATTAAATAACACCGAGAAACGAATAGTAATTAATTTAATGGTTAAAATAGTCCAAGTTATGCGTTTTAGACTTATGCTTTCACTTTGCTTTGCTTTGTTTATTCACTGAAGAGCTTCTATTTTAATGAGAAATAATTTTTAATAACGCATAACAAAGAGAGCAGGCATTTCGTATAGTGGATAAGTGTACAACTGTACCAGAAATTTTTCTATAAATTTATAGGTCTGAATAACAGAAGAAAACAGTAAAAGTATAGTAAAACAATGCAAATTCACTCCACACCATTTCAAACATATATGTCTTTAAATATTTCTTTTTGTTCTTGAATACCAAAATAAAAGGAAAAAATAAAAATACGTTAGATATTGTTTTATCTAAAAATAATTATTTAAAAATAATCTAGAAATATAATCTTGGTCTGTTTTTAATTGTTAAGTAATTCATATTTTCTTTCATAAAAAAAGAAATCATCAATAATTTATTTCCAATTTAATTTTAATTTTTTAGAATAATTTTTTTATAAATTAGGAATAAAAACAAAGCAAAATATTTTTAATATTATTTCCAGTCAAACATTCAATAGACGTCTCAATTCGCTTTCTGTTGTTATTTATACAGTCTCAGGGGGTTAAAGGCTATCCCTTCCAATCCACCTTCGGGAAAGTTTTCGTTTGAAAAATAGTTGAAAGTACAAATTGTTGTATGCAGGGGGCAAGTCTTAAATTTCGTTTGAAAATTATTTTTGCACAAAATTTAGAAAATAAATGTCCAAAATAATTGCGGTTATTCAGAAATTTCGCCCAACACCAAAAACAATATTCGAGACGCCTTTCTTTGTAGTCTTTCTTTATGTGGGGAAAAAACTTGCATGATCAAAAATTGTTTTGACGCAAGCATCTATAAAGCTATAATATGGATTTTCTCTCATATCCTCAACAATTTAAAATTTATATTTCAAATGAAATTGTTACTGCCCGCTTTTCATAGTGTGAAACCTCATTAAAATTACATTTTTTTAAACAAAATTTCAATATTGTTTAAATTTGATGAATCTTTGGGTTTAAGTTTTTTGGGAAATTACCAAAATTTATTAGTAAAATTTTCCGATAAAAAAATGGCTGATGTGATTTTTTCTATTCTTCTTAGTATTATCGTAGGTGGCTTTGCATTTGGAGGGGCAAATGAGTTTTTGGCTCTCTTTGAGAAAAATTTTGCTCAAATTGGATAAAACTAAAAAAATTATAAGGGTTTTAAGGTATATTGTGTGTAAAACACAATACACAAATATATAGGACTTTATAGACTAATCCATTTTAATGAATTTCTACACGATTTAAATTATAAAACCTAATATTTTAAATAATTATCTAACTCAAAGCATAAAAAGTTGACTTCGGTTCTTTATTAATAGTTTTAAATTAATAAAATAATAACAGTAGTAGCCTGTTATTGTGTCACGAGTTATTGTCCTACAAACTCTAATTAATGTTGTAATCAGTTGTTGCACAATATGTCAATTTTAATTAATATATTTTACGTATTACAGGAGTTTACAAAATGTTAAAAGTCTGTTGATATGTCATGTTAATAATGATGGTTATGTCATATAAACATTCTTAAATCTATAATTAAATAAGATCGTAACCTCAATATTTAAGTAGAACCATCAGAACTTAAAGTGCATTAAATTTACAAATAATATAGTTTTGCTATTTTGAGAATAAATACCTGTCTAATCATTTCCGGAGTAACATCTAAAAATGTTTGCCCAGGATAAGGTTGAGTGATATCAAAAATATTTCCCCATGACTGTGCCCACATATTTCCCAAAATATGTGCTGGTAAAGGTGCTTGTCTGCTTACTCTCTCCGGACCATAATAGTCTCTCAGTTTTCGGCGCACATAAGCATGTAACAGTTCATATAAGGGTTTTATTTCTTCCCAAGCATCTTCTAAATCTAAATTTAATGCTGGTGACTCGAAAGGAAAACTCCAGTATTCTCCAGTGTTCGTAAAATCTAAAACACATTTTAATAACATTTATTAATTTATTACAATTACAAAACTAGAAGAGTAGTAAGATTTGCTCCTGTTTTCAATAAAAAAAGTTGGTTTTACAAGTAATATATTGTACAGTAAATAAAGTTTGCCAGAAGTTTCTAAAGCGTAATAAATCAATAAGTACAGTGTGACTAACATAAGAATAGCATTTTTTTGATTATTAAGTATAGGAAATCATCTATAAACAATAAAATTAACATATTTGATTGAATGGGAATATTATACAAAGTCACGCAATTTTTAAATGTTATTTACGTCATATTATTGGAATTAGTACATACTAATATTGGGAAGAAATCAGCTAGAAATATTCAGAATATTTCGATTTCGATGCTAATATGTACATAGACTCGGTTTCTTTGGCAACTAAAATATCCTAATATCATAAAAATCTGATATTTTTCAGTTCGTCATATAGTAAATTCCATTGAAGTCCATGAAAATATCAACTTTAACCACAAGCCGTCAGTATTACAAGACCATGAATATAGAGTAACGAACTCGTGAGCTGGATCATCAATATTTCATCACTATTTCTAATTTTGAATTCGATTAGATTTTGAATTGGATTCAAAACTAGAATCGGTTTAGATTTCGATGCACATTCTAATATATGGGAGGCAAACTATACCACATCAGTACATATAATATCAAACCAGAAAATATAGTCGTAATAATTGCTGTGCGAAGTACTTAATAAACCATTTTAGGATTTAAGTTAGTAACGTGAGTACCAGCAGAAATGATCTCAAATGGTCAATCCAGGTGTTCAGATATCTTTACATTTGTTCCTTTTTTATCAAATTTCTTAGTAGTTACTCGACGATATTCTAGATAGATTGAGATTAGCAAGATTAGTTGTATGACTGATGGTCGAGATGGTAGAGTACCTGCCTCTCACCCAAAAGTCCCGGGTTCGAATCCCGGTCGTGGCAATGGAAAATACTGTGAGAGGGATTTTTCCATTATACACGGATATTGGATGTGTGTCCCTTGTCTTTAAATGTGTAGCCCCCTCCCGCACAAGGCTCAGCCTTCTGGGATAAAGGGGGTCGTAATTACATGTGGTGTATTTATTATTATTATTATTATTTATAATAATATAAAATTGATCTGACTCTTGAGGTGTAAGATTTAACTACAGTATTTGATCTCTGAAAGAAAAAGCTTGCATAGAGAGTACAGATATTACCAAAGATGTGAACATTATATGTTGCAGTAGTATGCAAAATTAAAAAAGTTGGTCATGGTTGGGATACCAAAATTGGAATAGTAAATTTTTGACACCATTAATCATATTGTAAAACAGGAAAGAGAAAGTAACATCAGCAATGATTATTATTACTACTATAACAGTAATCTTTACTGATCAAAGGGTTTAATTTCATGGCCCGCAAATGGAGCTCAACTCAAGCTTCATCTTATTGTATTACAATATAGCTCTGTTATTTAGCAGCCAATTTTTCGTGTGTTAGAGAGAGACTACAGGGCAATGAAACTAATAATACCTCTGACCATCTATCTAATCTAATGTATAAAATAATTGTAATATCAGCATGTACAGCTGAGCTGACAAGAGTTACAAGCTACAGAATGGTTCAAGAGAAATTGATTTTACTTTATAAAATGTCTTGGTCATATTATCTCGTGATTCTCAAATTGTATAAGTTACAGTGATCAAATTTTCTGTTAGTTATTTTTTTATAGAATCTATGTTGCTCATCGTCAAGAATATCTGTCCCTGATCATATTTTAATGCAAACAGTTTTATTTTATTAGCACAGAAAAAAATAGCTTATAAACTAACATAATAAAAAAATAGGATTCATGAAATTATCTGTACTCTTTTCAATTTATTTTGAATAAAATAAGTCAGTGTTAGTGTATGGCAAAAAAATACTTGAAAGAAATAATACTCACTGTTTAGTCTAGCAGCATGATTGGATATCTTTGTCATTTGTTCAAAAGTGTCTTTCATTTTTTGGCCAGAATTTCTCCTCCATTCTGTCCAAACGTGTTGGAGCTCGTCCCAATTTCTACCTTTGGCCATAATTTTAGTTAAATCTGGTTGAAGTCTAAGTCCACAACGGAATGGTTCATTTAATGCGCATATGGAAGCACTGTTGTATATTGATAACATATCGTTTATTAGTCTGTTGTACTAGAAGAAAATTTATATAAATACTTTTTACCTTTTTACTGTTTAGGATAATATACAAGAAGTTTCAAAAATATGAAATAATTCAAGTTTAAGTGAGAAAAGAAATTGATCCAACTATCTCATCCATTTCAAAGATTTCGTCAGCAGTCGATTCTGAGAAAACAATATTAGATTTTTTTTTCTAAAATATTTTGTCAATTTTTTTGTATAAAACAATTTTTTCGTAGATTAAACATATTTCTGGTGTGGTTGTTATACGGAAATAATACTAAGAATACTTGATTTAAGAGTATTTGAAAAGAAATTAATGGTCATGTGTATACTATATACATTCAGTTTTATTATGTAGCTCCACTTCATCAAATACCTTCTACTGAAGAAATAAAGTTTGCAAGGCTTTAGATAACACAGATAATAGTTATATAAATAAAAGTTCCTTAAAGGCAGTTCGAGCTACATTCGAAAACAACATTGCCTGAAACTAAATAAATTAGATTGTACTTTAAAAAGTAACCTAATTCGTGACTGCCACCTGTTTCAAAACAGTATTCCGGCGTACTTCGAGATTATACATAACTCGTTATACAAATTGTTGTCTAGCATGGACATCTTATGCAATGCGATTTCTAAACTTTGAAATTATATTTGACGCGATTGAAAAACTCTTTAATCAGCTGGTCTGGTCACAATAAACAGTATTATGACCTAACATTTGAAGTCGAAAATTCTGTTTGAACAGCTGCTATTTCAATATTAATTAATTGGTCAACGAAAATAATAAATGCTTATGCAAATAGTTAATGTGAGCTATATTTAATATTTATTAATAACAATACAAACTATTTTATATTCCTTTTATGTAAACTATAAAAAACGTAATATTTTCAGTTATTTCTATTAAAATTTATTTTGCTGAAGGTATCATCAAAATTAATCACATGATCAATGAAAGAAAAAAATATTGTTTAATGTAAAAATTATTATGTTCTCTTATGATTCAGTGAAATGATGAAAATTAAAATCGGAAAAACAGCATTTTCAAATTTAATTTCTGATTTTAATTCGTACAGTTTGACACTTTTTGTCATTATTTTATTATACCGGTGCCTATTATTCTTAAGGTATCAAATTTTTCCCGCCCCCATTTTCACGATTATTTGAAATTTTTTTTATAAATGATAAAATGGTTTTCTCTCGAAATAGTAACAAGGACGGAAAGAGAGTTATAAAACACGGATTATACCAAATTCGTTATTGCCTGCTATTTTTTTCTGAAAAAAAAGTTTTAGATCACTATTTTTAATATTCTCATAGTAATTTTCGTCACAAGTCCGGAAGGTGACTTGTTACAGTCGAGTAGATATTATGGACGAGGCGACGTCAGGAGCCGAGTCTAGAATATCTAAACGAGGCTGGAACAACACCTTACGGACATGTGTCGAATGATATTTTATTTCATCCCGTCATTTCTTGTATATTAGTATATTTGTATAATTTGACTCTTGGTTATTTTCTTATGTCATTTGACACTTGACACTATTTTTTAATTTACGGTTGATTTTTATATGCCAAACAAGTGTCAAAAGGTATAATAACAGTTTGTGATTGGTTCGTAATAAGTTTCCGGTGGTTTCCGGTACTTTACCGGCTCTGATACCGTAATGTCTCATTTTCCGGCCGCATATGAATACTGTACTGTTGTACTTTCCGGACGGGATGAAATAAATTATATTTGTTTCTAAAATTGCAATAAACTCTGTGTTAACCACATATTTTAAATCCAACATTTTGTGTTAACGTTTATGAAACTTGATTGTATGAATCGTTGAATGAAGAATTTCTTCACTCAACGTATGGATCTAGCAATTCTGTACACTGTATACTTGGTTGCATAACTTAATAATAACTAACATACAACTTTATTATTCTTAAATTATATCATAATACAGGGTGGGTCAATTTGATAGCTTAAAAAAGGCACTTGATTCTGTAACATTGTCTTGGCTCGCCCTGCATATTTGGGGATAATTTCCGGTTATAGACTTTTTTATTTAGTTTACTTGTATTTTTTTATATATAGCTATCATAGCGAATTCCGACGCACTACTGCCCCACCCTGTATATGACTAACTAAAAATCAACTTTCAGTAATTGCACTATAAAATGAAAATTTATTACTCTTACCCTATCCAACTCATCAGGTGGAAGTGCTGCTGGACCAATTACGGAATAATACCTAATCTGTCTATAAGTTTGGGTGTCCGGAATGTTGTTGAAATTTCCAGCATTATTCAGGAGATCCCAAATTCCGTGTTGAAATTCTGAGTATACTTGTTGAGCATTTAACTGTAACAAGTGAAAAAATCGATATAAATACATAGGTATATTTAAATTTGTTCGATTTGTTTAGACATATCCTTTAAAAGCTATTTGTGGCATCCTGTTCTAATTTCTATTATAATTATATACTGTTTTTATTGGTATAATGTATGCTTACGTTAGAAACATGATCTAACTCTACCTTTGACATAAAGACAAGGGTGCAAACATTAAATACATTTAGAAAAAATCTGGTACAGTATTTTACTGTACTTACTCCCTTATAAAATGTGATTTAAAACTGACTTATGTTAATTATTTTGAATGCCTTACGTTTCAACCGTCTTATTGTGGTCCTCTGAAATCACTTCTCTTCAGAAGAATAGATGAGCGCGACGAAATGTTTGAAATACCTATCAATTTCAATATAATCCACGGGGATAAGTAATCGGAAACCATTCAATAATACACAAAAATGTTATATTGCTGTCAAGAAACCAGAAATTATTTCGCTCGAAGTGGAGACTCTAACCAGCTCGCTAGATATGCCCAGGGAAAGTGAAATGAGCTAACTTCTGAACAATAATTCCCGGAAAATATAAAAAATTGTATACGATATAATACACAGGACGTATTTTAGGATCTACTAGTACATTGTGCAATATCAGATTAAAATATTAATGGCATAAATATAATTGCAAACGGAAAAGTCAAGAAGTAACATTTGCTTAACGTTATTAGATATCGTAAACGTGTTTATATTTGATATGCAATTTCTACGGTACTTAAGAAATGTATTAACTTATAGACGCAAGTAATCGAAAAACCTTGGCCCATCAAATTCAGCCATAATATAACCATGAGCATATCCATTTCTATGTTCATGGACGAAATAATAAAAATTATATTAATTATTATATTATCTACGTACTTACACGTACGAGTCACAGATTTACCTACATGTGCACTATACAGGGTATTTGGAATTTTAGTGTAAAGGTATTCAGGAATTTACGGTATTCTATTACTTACTATCAAAATAAACCAAAAGCCCATGAAGCATAGATCCGAAAATGTTTAGTTAGTTTTCACCATATGTATGGTTCAGATTATCATTTGGGATCCGAGGGTAATTAACCAGAACCCCATTTTTCATATACCAACATCTCCTAAGTCAGCTAAAGCAACTGGTCAATTAGTTTGCCCCTCAAAATTCCTACCCAAAATTAAATAGTAAATCTGTGCTGATTTTTTATTTCAAATATGGTGAGTTTCTGTCCCATTGATGCTTATAATTTTAGTTAATTATGCCATCCTTAATAAACTTTAGGTTGTTATGTACATTTACAGTACTTACGGTTGGTCCAGAGATTTTTCAAATTTGTAATTGTCTTTTATAATTGCAATTATTCTTTCGCTAGTTCTGAGATTTCTCTCTACTGGCAAAATTCTTGACGAATACTTTTTAAGTAGTTTAACAGTTTGACAGGCATTTTCAATATTTAATTGAAGTTCCTGTAAATGGTTGGAATCTTGACGAAGAATGATTATTATGGATAGGGCAACCATTGAAATCTTATTGTTTTTGAATACGAGAATCAAATTTATTGCTGAAGCAAGTGCAAATATTTTTGACCAGTTAAGTTGCTATCGATAAAAGAGTTCAATAATCAATTGGATGCAGAGTTGCCAAGTTATGATTTTTTTCTTATTTCTTTTTGTCAATTAACAAAAATGTTTTTGACTGCCATATTTCCGCGATTTATGATATATTTACGGAAAAACATTCTTGAAATAAATTATTATTAGAACGAGTTACCAAAATATTTGTTTACATTTCTTTATGTTTAATTACATTTTTCTCAATTTTTTTAAATGGAATGCCTATAATTTTTTTACGTTGATCCACATTTTAATATCATACAGTTTATTTTTATTTCTAACGCTTTTTGACATATAATTATGTATTTCAAATAATTTTTGCGTAAATTAAGGTGCTTTTTGTTATAGCATTAAAATCTAGTATAGCTATAGGTCATTTGCTTTGCGTTTGTTTATCACTTTATGACATTTCTGTAAGGTGTTTAGGATTTTCGTGATTAACTTGAATTTATTGTTAAGTAATATTTAAAAATATGAATTATAATTATTGTCAACAAGATTTGATATCTATGGTGTATGTTATTGGTGAATGTATCATTGTTTATTTGCATCAAGAGTCAAAAATATTCCGATAAAGGTATCCTCATGTGAGATCTCTAGAAAATTTGAAATAACATTTTTGACGTACTAGAAGTGTTGCATATGAAAAGAAGGCAAGACGCCCAAATGTATTAAGTGAAGAAAATGAGCTGGCTATAACTTTAGCGGTAATCGAAAATTCTACGGCAAGTATCGGGACAGAGGACAGTAAATCTAGTGTTTCCCTATGTCTTCGTAAAAATAAGTTTTACTTTTTTCGAGTACAGCTGCATCAAGAGGTTTTGGATGTGGACTTAAATTGACGACAAAATTTTTACCAGTGGGCTCAAAACCAAATCGGAGAAAATGAAGAATTTTTCAAATTTGTGTTGTTCACAGATGAATCAACGTTTCATCGCAATGGATTTGTGAATATACACAATTTCCATTATTATGACAGAGAAAATCCTCATTTACAGAAAAACCATTAGCAGCAACTGGAGTTTAAATCTCAAACATTTAAACGGAAAGCAATTGTACATGATTATGTTATTGGTCCTCACTTTTTTGAGGGAAATATGAATGGAGCAGTCTTCTTGGATTTTATGCAAAATACGTGTCCACAAATGATCGAACATATATTCCTCATTATATTACAAATAATACCTATGTGGTTACAACTTGACATTTTAGTAGAAATGTTCGTTAATAACAAGATTCCTGAAAAGTGGATAGGAAGACCGTCCCCTTGACGGTTGCGCCTCTTTATATTATTTACTTAATGATTAGACCAAATAAGCCATAGTATGGATTTTAAAGCTAAAATAAAGAGCACCTTAATTTGCGCAAAAATTATTTGAAATAATCACATCTCAAAAAACGTTTGAAATAAAAATAAAGTGTATGATATTAAAATGCTATAAAATTTAAATATCAAAAAATGTTAACAAATATTTTAGACACCAGGTAGGTATAATAATAATAATTTATTTCAAAAATATTTTTCAGTAAATACATCATTATGAAATAACATATATTTTTAGATAAAACAATTAATAAATCGCGGAGACATGGCAGTCAAAAAAATGTTTGTAAATTGACAAGAAAACAGGAAAAAAATCCCGGGTAGAAATGGACATGCTGATTTGTACAGACGTCTTTTGAAATGATTGCCAATTTTTCAGTCTGCCCAATTTCTCATAGGGATCTAATTAAAAGTACAGAATGGAAATGACAACTCGTGGAGTTTTAATAGCGTTTATAAAATCTTCATTAAATGTACTCGACAATTACAAATTAATGAAAAAAGAAAAACGGACAGGAACAAAATAATGGTGTAATTTACAAGTATGAACCAAATGCAGTAGTTATGTACAGTTTTCTCGTAAAATATAACGCGAGCTGGCAAACGAGGGTAGAACTAAATATTGTTAAATTTCGTACGGCCAGTATGCAGTCCGAGTTTAAGTGTGAACGGAGCGAACTCTGCTAACGCGGGGAAAAGCAATCGGCTACGGCGAGCAAGTGACTGTCCACCAGGACACGAAATTATCAGATCACGTTCAATCAGCTATAGATATTATCTCCCTGTATGTAGGATTTTCTAATTAAGAAATGCGGAGAACTACTGCCACAAACGTATTTTAACAAGGAACATATTTTCCTGCTTAATGAAAGGAACTTGACTTAGAGTATACGCTAGAGTGGAGGCTGCCACCACAACCGGAAAATGCAGGGTTCGCCGTTACGAATTAAAGGCATTCACTGAGGCTGCGTTGACCACTCAAGCGGGAAATGTCGATTCAGCTGGTGAATAATTTAAAAAGCAAAATGCAAAAAACGTATGGAAGCTGTGGTTTGTTTTAGTGGTGTATAAAGTCGGTATTTACAAATGACATGAATTTCGAATATCTATACTTAACTGAAGGCGGCACGGATGGCTAGTAGTGGACTACGTTGTATTTACACTTGGAGTAGTTTTTCACACACACCAAAACACTTTTGCACACACTCGACGCGCGTTTCGCCAACCAAGTTGGCATCATCGGAAGATGATTGGTTGGCGAAACGCGCGTCGAGTGTGTGCAAAAGTGTTTTGGTGTGTGTGGAAAACTACTCCAAGTGTAAGTTCTACACCAAAGGTTCCAACCCCTACTCAGGAATACGTTGTATTCTTACCAAGATAATTTTCAGGCGGTTATATTGTAGTTGTTGACGGTTTTGCTAGTGAATGACAAGTTGACAGTTTGACTTCTAGATCAGACAGATCCCTTTCTGGATGCTCCTCGCGAATTTTATTACTCATTTTGATGACGTATCTAGAATGCGCGGTAAAGCTGAGGATTAAATTTGAACGCGTGACTATTATTAGAGACGTTACTTACTAAGGTCGAGCGTGTTATGTAATATGCAACAGTTACTCGGAGCATCTGTAAACGGAAAATGCAATTATTAGACATATTGCAATAAGAACCGGATTAAAACAGACACGAACTAATGTTTTAACAAGCTTTAGTAACTAATGAATTTTACTTCCGACTCGGTTATTACTTTGAATAATTCAGGGATTGTACCGGAGATTATCGAAAATTAGTCAATTAATTTACTGCTTGTTTACTAGCGGCTTTTACAACTCAATATTAACTTAACTAAATCAGGACTTAAATACTAACAGAGGCTACAGGGTGTACCCAAGTGACGAAAATATTAAAAAAAAACAGACAATCCTTGACAGAAAAAATCACTTCGTTACGAGTCTCTTATTGACTCAAATTCAAACAAACTTAAATATATTCAAAATTGGATTACATAGTGGAAAACAATAGTAAATACAAAAATCGTCTGTTTTCTACCCTTATTAAACACCCCTGACACCTCCCTTTGTTCTAATGATACTCGTAATATCTACGTATATCACTTGACAACTCTCTGAGTTTTCGTGTATCAAGAAACTTTTGTTTTTATTAGGTAATAGTCGTGAACATAAAACTTCATTTTGGATTTGTATCCGCCTTACACCAGTCGTAGTTTGATTAAATAAATTAAATACAATGAGGATATCGCTATGGTATGCACAAACTTATTCTATTTATTATGTTTATTCTAAGCTAATTCGGAGCAATGAAAAAAGGAACCAAAATAAAAGAAAAACACACCGTTCTAATTGTCAACCCTCTCCTTTTTTTGAGGTGAATTAAAAAATTGCACCTTGTTTAAATACTGATGATACATGTTATTGTCCTTGAATGATTAAAAAATAATAGCATATAATTAATATGCAGACATGGTAAATTGAATCATAAAAGTAGACCATTGTATGCACTTACTCATTTATTTCTCATTACGAAATAATTAATTTATTCCAAGAATACAATTGGGTGGATTTACCACAGGCGGATCTTCAATAAATACATTATGATACGTAATTGTGTATAATAAACGTAATTGTGTACATCAAGGATGATTTTTAAACCACCAACAAATGAAAATTGGAGATTTCATAATCCAAAATAAGACAAAAAGTGTAATGCTTGTCACTACAACGTTTAGGAAAATGATTTTAAAATTTTCGTTTAAATACATATTTTTTATTAGGTGTGTAATAATTCACAGCGTTACTTTTTCTTAAATGTAATTGCTTTTTTGACATACATTAACTTTTACATTAACCTAAATACCTCAGAAAATGGACAACAAAATCGAAAAATAGGAATGTACCAGGTATCTAATATTTTACTCATATAATTCAATTTCTATCGTAAACAAGAATATTTTAAGTAAATAACATTAACTTAGAATATTCTATGCCAGTGTACTGAGCCAACTGAATCAGACATTTTCGCGTACCATATCTCAATCTTATCAATATATTGTGTAGCTTTTGAAAAATCTTATTAGGTTTATTAGGTTTATCGTTTATTTTCGGAGAAGCATTATTATCAATTTTAGTCTTATGTTGGATCATTATAATCTCCAGTATTCGTGAGCGACTTAGACACCCTATGCACACAAAGTGTTCTCGAAAATTATATTTTTTTAAAAATAATATTTAATTAAATTGCCGAGAATCACGTTTAATGAAAATTATTAACATTTGAGCATATTTTAAGAACTATCCTGTTTCTCATTATCTTGTCTGCGCCCTGCGAGGTATAATACCAATAACTTTTAAAATATTATATTATGAGCATTCTCTCGGAATGATTATATTTACAGTCACATTTTTTTGCTTGCCTTTCAACTATTTTTTAAATAGTAAAAAAGTTTAATTCAAGTAAAAATCGGATTTTAGGAATGTTTGACTTACTATTTATTTTTCGAGTAAAAAATGGATAACTGTTATGAAAACTTAAGAGCAAGTGCATAATTTACCCACAACGCCTTCTGATTAATTTGTTTTACTTACTGCTCGGAAAAAGATCTCTTGCATCATGGGAAAATTACCATATCCACAACGCGTTGTGAGCAGAAAATTCGGGCAATCGCCGATTTTGGCTTTTGCGAATAGCATTTATATTGAATGATGCCTGTATATGATTTGGTTATTATTGCAGCTGAGTCTCTTAAAAGTAAATTCTAAAACATTTAAATCTACAAGCTTATTGAGAACCTATCTCTGAATATCATTTGAACAAAAGTAAGTTAGTCTTTAGTTATCTTGAGGTGCAATATTCATCAAAGTTAAACTTAATATTGAAAGTTACAAAGTTATAAAGATTGTTACTGGTACTGACAGACACATAGATTACAATCGGAAACAAATGAATAATATTTGTTTTTTCTATTAATGAAGTCACTTCAAACACACCCAATAAATTATGTATTAGCTGGAACATAATTAAGGAAATGATACTTGCAATAATTAGTGATGATCACGATTATGTTAATTCCCCTTTACTCATTTGAAATTAGAATGAAAAATGTTTTTCTTATTTACAATTATGCAATACTATAGCAGGTCTTAGGGTGTGCGAAATATACATTCCATATTCCACCTATTTATTAGTATTTATAATATTTAATATTGGTAATTAGTATTAACCATCATCAAGGATAATGGGTATCATTATTATTATTAAGGATAGCAAGGTTAGGAAACAATTAACGTATAAATACAATTAATTTTTAACACGATTATTTTATTAAATAGTAACGAAAGGTACTACCTGTACGCATAAGGTATCAATGTAAACAATAGATGTTCCCTAAATGTATTGCATTTAAATAACTGTTTCTTGCTTAATATGCAAATCAAAATTATGTTTGAGTCTTTGTTAAATTTTGACAAGTAAAAGTCAAAATATATTTTGTTACCTAATTTTTTTATAGATTTATAATAATAAAACAATATTTTTATTGCAATATGCATTTAAAATTATCATTGATATTACATCAAACTATTGTTTCGTATTATTTATTTATAGGCTAGAGAGAAAGAAAAAAATCTGAGAGGTAGGAAGTATTATATCGGATGGGCGACAAACTTTTATTTTTTTGCTAATTTTAATAAACTTGTGTCAATAGTTAGCTGTGTGAGCAAGCTAAAAAAAGTTCAAATAGACGCGAAACTGAAAAATTCAAGATAGTGGGCGGAGTTGGAAATAACGCCTTGTTTTACACTTGCTCTTTCAAATAGGAAACTGTCAAAATAGCAGAGCCAATAATATAGATTAAGGAACACTGAACAGTCAAAAAGAAAACAAGCACAAAACGTCTTATTATTTTTTTTGTATCTTAACATTTCGGTAATTTGTTTGAAAGTTCTTAAAACCGATTCTATTTCATACATAATGAAAACATGACCATTAAAATATTTTTAATAAAAAATTAGCATGCCAACTGCAAACTGTATTTTTTCATCTAGACTTAAAAAAAGCACATTTCGCTGTCTCCACAATCGATTAACTAATTTAATTTATTGTAGTCTTGTTAGTTCTGTAATTTTAACAATTTTTAACAATTAAAAAGAATCAGAGTTAAAGCCTATTTGAATTGAGTTCACAATATTGAATTTTGGTATTCTTGATGTAAGTTTTTTGTTAATCAGGTAACTAACTATTGACATCATGTTCGCTAAAATTGATTGAAAAACATAAAGTGCCCAGGAGAAAATGCGATTTTGGTGTACTTACTATAGGTGATTGCCTGATCATAAAAATATTTCTTGCATATCACAATCCGAGGAATTTAACTTAAATATTAATAAACTTAAATCAGTCGAAATAAATTCTGCACGTTGTTTAATGATAGCCATAATCTTAATAATAATAAAAATAATAATTTCTTTTGTTCAAAAAATAAATATGTTTTTATATGGGTATACAATCCTGAAAGGACGAAATTCAACTGAGCAAAACAGGTTGCACATTTGTTCTGCCACCTATTTGCCTTCCATTTCTGTTTTAAATTTAAACCGTGTTTTTTCTTATATTTTTTAAGGATTTGTTTAAATGTAACAGATTACTTATTTTTTACTATAAATGTTTAGAAATGTCTTTGTCTGTGGAATGCTTATGACTAAATATTTTAAATTATCCTTATTGGACCCATATGTATGTACCTTATTTTACGTTATAACATTATCTAATATCCAATAAAAAATGCATGAAAATTGACAAATGCAATCTTAATTTAATTTTAACAGTACATATTTAAATCATTCTTGTTTATTCGATTTCTTTTCAGCTGGGCATGATTTTATTTATTTAAATTAATATTCAAAAGAAAATAAAAAATAAAACTAATAAAAGGAAATAACTATACAAAAAAATCCCCCTCATTTTCTCATTCTCAAGATGTGAGAAAACCAAAGGAATGACCCTTATTCGTTGTTTTAAATCTGTTGGATAATAATTGGGTTTGTTTTCATAAACTTTATCTCACGTAATACCCTCAAAGAAACAAACAATAGGTACTAGGTCTGAGCAACGTTATGGTATTTAACAGTACAGCATTTCTTCTGCCAATCCAGCGATCAGGAGATGTAACGTTTAAATAAAAATATTTCCTAATTTTTATTTCATAGTATGAGGGCGCATTCTGTTGAAACAACATTTTCTGGTACTTCGTTTTGCAAGAGTTCTCTTGTGAACAAAATTAAAACTTTAAATTCATCGATTCAATTGCACATTTGTCAGAAGGCTCCTCCATCAAATGAAAGATGAAAAAAGTTTCTCTCAGAATTCTAGCAACATCTGCGACATCTCAACTAATCACGCTAACTGCATGTATGCTAGCAGCCGATATTGGTAGATTATTTTCCTCTAATCTTACTTTTAGATTACAGGTGGGACCCGTTAAGGTTCTAAAACCTTCCTTCACTTCGACCTGGACAGATTTTTGTGATAACCCTGGGTCTATGTGTAGCCGTCAATTCCTAGTTTTTAAGGAAACCAAGAATTTTTCTGGGGGCCACGCTTTCCACTTCGGCAGGTGTTAGGAACACCTGTTCCAAGTGTCGCAGCCTTTGCCGGATTAAGGTCATTTTTGGATTTAGACCCCAGGTTTTGCCAAAAAGTCTTCGGCATGTCCAAAGAGCCGTTGTTCCTCTTTCTGTAACTCTTGTCAGATGTGCATTCCAGGTCAGTTTTTGATCTAAGATGACACTTAGGTATTTTACCTCATCTGATAAGTCAATTTGCGTACCATTCGTCGTTGGAGCTATTAGTGAAGAGCTTCCTTCTTTTTGTTAAAGGTCCGATGACTGTTTTGCTTGGGTTGACGTTTAAACCTTCTGCCAAGCACTATTTTATAATGATGTTAAGAGAAATTTGCATTAGGTCTGAGTTCATCCTATCATGCTTTCCTCTTATTACAATGACTAAGTCATCGGCATAACCCTGGACGTCGAATCCAGAGTTACTTAGTATTGTGAGAAGCTCGTCTACAACTATAGACCATAACAAGGGTGATAGAACCCCTCCTTGCGGGCATCCCTTGATGGGTGTTACTGTTACTGAATCGCCTCCCACTGTAGCCATTATTTTTAAGCTGTTAAGCATGGATTGAATCCATCTTATAGTTGAAGGTTCAAAACCTTTTCTTTGAGCGCCTCTTGTTATTGGTTCAGAGGACGTGTTATCAAAAGCCTGTTATCTTAATCCTCAACGTAGAGACATTATAAAAGTTTTATTATTGAACTGATATTGTATCACACTCATCATCAACAAAATTTCAGTTTTTGATTGTCCCAGCAAGCAAAATTTTATAGTTTTTTTGTAGAAGAGTTTTTGGGCTCTCTTTAGTGTTAAGTATTTTGAATTCTTGACGGTTCAACCATATTATAAATATAAATAACACCACACCACAGGTAATACGACCCCCTTTATCCCTGAAGACTCTGAAAGTCTTGTGCAGGAGGGGGCTACACATTTACAGCCAAGGGACACACACCCAATATCCGAGTCTACTGGGATTAATTTCTTTGTCCGAAAAAATTCCACTATCACGGCCGGGAATCGAACCCGGGACTCCTAGCTGAGAGTCAAGTGTCCTTGCCTCTCAACCAACTATAGCCAGATATTGTCATGGTCCTCAATTGCTTCAGTAGAGAACCACGACAGATGATCGAAACATCATCACACAAAAGAAGCCAAAAACTTGTCTACAAATTATAAACTTAGTGAAAGAAAAATTTTATAGTCGATAACAGTACACAGAAATATAGGAAGAGTGAATGGAAATTAATAAGTTTCTTTATTTTTATTGGAATAATAAAAAATGCCAAATTTCTTACACCAAATAAGCATTGAATAAGCTAAGCTTTTTGCTTTATTCGTTCTACTGCGTTAAATTTGATTCAACTAGTTTTCTGTACTGACGCAAAAATAAATTTATTTTTCTGTTTTGAAGATTTTTCCTAATTAAACTGCTTATATAAAGTTTATCATATGACTGAAAATATAATTAAAGACTGCATGAAACAATAATAAGTTATTAAAAAAATATACAGAAAGTTCATTAAAGCACGAAGAAGAGCATCGCTATGATGTGATACTGTATTGTAAATCCAGACTAAGTCGTGGGAAATGATTACTTGCTACACTCAACCTTGAAATTTTTAGCATATAATTCTTGAATGCTTATTAACTTCGTTGGTCGATTGCTACTCAAATTATGAATTACACTGTATGTGGGAACGTTACTCCCACAAACTACCGATGAAAGGAAAAAGTAAAAGAAAAAAAAATCAAGTTTTTGAAGTCCTGTATCTCAAAACCTATTAGTCGTACAAAGCTGCACTTAGTCTCTAAATGAAGGAAATTTTATCAGATTTTTATTAGAAAAAAGCTGAGATTACTTTATTATTATTTACGAATTATAACCCAAAAACTAAAAAAAGTCAAAAAATATCCCCCACCACGCAGTGAGCACAAGTCTTTCGAAGCTGCAAACTTGGTTTTATGAAGCTGATATAAATCCTAACAACATATCACAAATTCATAACTACCGGATTTTTTGCGAACTAGAGTGTATTAAATGACTGGCCTAATACATATTATATCTAGTATAAAATGGTATTGCAAACTGTCGTCTAACAGAACTTTTTATGATGTGAAAATTATGTATATTTCATTATTTTTCCTAGTAAGAACTTGTCTTTATCATTGCTTTATTTTTGCCCAATTTCTTAAACTCGATTCAGTTCCTTTTATGCAATATATTTAGGAAAAATGAAATTATCGAAAGCCTGTTTTGGAAACAACGCACTTACGTAATTTATAGAAAACTAAAAACTTGATGTCAACATCACAGTAACATACGAATACTCCAAAATTCCAATTTTTACTATCCCTATTAACAGAAAAGACATTTCTATCATCTCCTTTGAAGTGTTCATGACCCTACCAAAGTATTTTCAGAACCATATTTATATGGACTTTTATTGTTACTATGATAAATATACATAATGCCATAATTTTGAAAAATTCAGAAAGTATTAAACTACAAGAATGACAATAACAACTGGAATTTATCGTTAATACTAACTCTAATAATATTTCGTTATACTTGTATCCCATTTTAAGATTAATTGAAACTTGACATTGACATTACACGTACTTTCTTCATAGTGTGTCAATGTTAACCGACATTTCATAATTTGTTAAGGGCATTAAATTTCAATTATGAAAAGAATATGATAATAATTAAACCAAGAATTAAATAAAACATCATGTGTGGTGGAGAGACACGTTAGGATAAAATACAATGGACATGATGGGAATTGAGTAATACCATGGGAGTGACCATGGGCTATTCCCAGGAGACAGGTCATAGGTGGAGGTTCATTCATACAACTTTTTGATCATTATTTGCACGCGCATAACCATAACGGAAATAATAAATTGTTGATCTTAAATGACATAAGCGAGTAATTGACGTCTATTCTTTTGTACGTGTGTTAATGTTGTATACATACATTATACATACTGCAAATATGTCAAGTTTCCTTTACTCTAACTATGAAATTAGATATTCTTTACTTCAAAGAGTTCCTTCGGTAACTTGGGAGGTGATTAATAAACATTTTCGTCATACCTCCCTCGCATGATACTAAGAATATTTCCTAGTATCATGCCTCCTTCGTAAGTATACTCTTATTCTCTTGTTTTGACGATCGAAGTGACGTTTTATGTAGCAAATACTTGTTGCTAATGGCAACGGGTCGTTATTTTTCATAACGTACCTAGTGAAATAAAGTAAAATTGGGAGAATTTACCTTAGGACATTGTGATATGTTCTCTTGGAGCTATTTTGGAAGTAAATCCAGACAAGCCCTAATTGCTATATCTCCCATATCCAACATTATTTTCAAAAATGTTGAGATCTATTATAAAAATATGATTTAATTTATCTCGACAGTAGTTGTCATTTGAATAGAAACCGCGTTCTAAATTTATTTTATTGACGGTTGCTTTGGATATTCTAAGCTTTACCGTTTGCTTATCTAATATGAAATATTACTCAAATAATTATAGTTTTCCACTAGTTTTTCTCAAGTCAATGATTCATGGGCATGACAAAAAATATAATATACACCGCGATTCGTACAGTGGTCTCGAATATTTGCAAGCCTCGGCCCTACGGGCCTTGAATTGCAGACTGTAAAGTTTCTTAGTAGAGAAAAAACAGAAAACTAGATAGAATTTGACTTTTAATGATTAAACTTGTTGATGACTTTAAAGGACTTCTAACTTGAGTGTTTAGAAGAATTTAGGAAATAATTTCTCTTCCGTGGAACAGGCAGTGCAAAACGAATAGAAGATAGTGGTCGGTCAGAACATATACCTGAACTTATTGAAAATGTAAGAGAAATCATATAAAATAACTCCTTTTTGTCATACTGTTTTGACGATAGGCTGAAATTTATTTACATGGTCTTATTGGTATCCAAGAACTCTATGAAGTCAAGTAATCACGTAAAACGATATTTTGTTAGTGGCTTTTGATTAATTTTGGAGACAAGCTCTTAAACTTTTTTTTCCAATGAAGTCTGCTTATATTAATTATCCGAATTTGGAGTACTGAAAAACTAGAAAATTTTTGTCGAGCCCTTCACTATCTGCAGAAAGTTGATTCTTGGTGTACCATTGTTAAGAACACGTATTGGTCTCATTCATGAAATTTTAAACTGGCAGAGATATCAGTAAGAGGTCCTAATCCCTTTCACTAATCAACAAGATGAAGTTCAAAGACATTTAAAGGTTCCATTGCATGGCGTGTGGAGTGTAGAGTGACGCGCCGAAGCGCGCGACCATCGATCGCGATCTCACGGCCTGTAGTCGAGGTCAGGAGTCGGGATTTTTTGGGTTTTTGCTTTTTTTACCAGAGCGCCAATCTAGAGGCCCACTCCCGTTTTCGAGGTCGTTGAACACGATGGTGGTGGTCCAAACTTTTTTTTCCTCGGCAACCCCTTCAATTTGGCAAAAAACCACCCCCAAATCGCCCTTCCGCTTACAAATGATTTTCGAATCCCTTCTTTGGCCTGGTTAAAACTTCCTCGAGTACAGAGGTTCGGTCTTCCAGGCAGATGAGCCAAGCCACCCCCCCTGATTTCCACCCCCTCCGAAGGGGTGGAAAATGTACCTACTTTTTCAAGAAAAAAAAACCTTTTCACTAGTAATTATTAAGTAAACCGACCTCGTGTTTGTACGATTTTTTTTGTATTTTTATATATATCACCAGTAATAATTATAATACTAAATGTTCTTATTATAAATATAAATAAACCAATTATTTATCTATCTTTCTAATTTGAAAGGAAGTAATCCCATTCGAAAGTTTTGGTCGAGGTTTTGGTGTTCTTGAACTCCATCATATTTTTTGGATTGTACTCTTGAAGAAGAGTGAACTTTGCAACAACATATATAAATTAAAATTTATTTGATTTGATTTGATTTATTAGAAATCCACAGTGAAGCGTTTCTAAGCTAGCATTTCTCTAATTGAAAAGTAGGTATATATTTAACTAAAGACATTAATATAATCAATGATTTTATGTAAATTAATATAATTTGTTTCTTAAACTGAGAAGAGATTAAAAATAATTAACAATAGTCTAGAACAAATTATTTTTATTTAAACAATTTTCCTGTGAATTTTGATTAATTAAATAGTTCTGATAAACGCAAGTTGTACAGAAAATAATAATAAGAATTTGTGAACTGACATAAAACATTGTTACTCACCACGAAAAGTAAAATAGCAGTGCTTTAGGTATTACCTTAAAGCAACAGCAATTAGTAATTACCACAAATATAAACACAATTGCAATACCACAGCGTGGTAACACTACCAAAGAAATTATTATTTTAATTGACATTTATTAATTATAATTTGTGAGACTGCAAAATAACTGTTTGTAAATGATTAATTATTAAAATTAATACAATTGTATGTAAGAATAAGAGAATAAATAATCTAAATGTTAGGGTAGATATAATTTAATATAATTTAGCAAATTACACTTTCAAATACAGATAAATTCCTTTTAATGATTTCACGTTTTCATGCATTAAAACAAAGATATATCTCAATTTAGTTGAAAGAAAACTAAGGTCACTTAGAACTAGAAATGCATCTAAGTTATATAAGAATACAAGCAAGTGGTTAAGATCAGCTGTGGTGTCTGGCATCACATTTTAACTTTAATTCGATTGTAAATGTAATTTTCTAACTACGACCAAATTATTAGAAAGACAAGACAAGACAAATGAAACAATCTTCAGTTAGAGATAAGCGATTTTTTGACAATAATAATATTCTTACAAAAATGCAAACTAGGAAAATAACCGATCAAAAGAAGAACTTAAACGAGGTTGATTAATTTTTATTGATATAATAAACAAAAATCAAATTGCTATTTCGTTTAACGAACAACTATTAGCAAATAATAGGTATACCAACATTTACTAATAGTAGCACTAGCAAAAATCGTTGTTTCTATAAAAATCACATGGTTGAGATAAAATAAACCATGTAAAAATCAGATCAATCGTTAAAAGGTAATATATGTATGAACACTATAAACTCATCTAAACTTAAAGAAAAACCACTTAGTAAAATATGCAAATAGTGCCCCTACATATTTAGATTCTAGGGAAGATCTAGCTATTTTATTTATTAATCTATTATTTTTTCCTTGCATTTTCAAAGATCTCTCCAAAAGTATTTATGAAAGACTATATGACAAAGATATTACGTCTTAACGAGCAAACAGCATAGTTTCTTGAAAAATTCGTAAGTATGCACTATACAACACTAGAGTGTGTTGCACTGTCAATAAATTGCAAAAGTTCAGTAATATCCTTTGTTTTTACAAGAGCATTCGGTTCTCATTACTTCTTTCTATTTGAACAATAAAATTCAAGGGTGTCACTGAAAGCTTTAAATGGCGCTATAATAAACAAATATTCAAAACAAAATGGTAAAGGTAAATATGGTACAGGGTACCAGAGGGCTCCTTTATCAATTTCATTTTATTTTATATATTAATGGCATGTCATAGTTTATTGAGTTTACATTATTTTATCAGCTTCCAGATGATGATGATGACTACAAAGAGCATATGCTTGTGGTTAATGCAGCTAGCTTTTTAGCTTAACTAACAAAACGGTGTTGATACGCAAATGGCTCGGACTACACTATAAACTATTGAGTCATATCTCTTAATTCAAACAAATTTAATGTTCGTAGATTAAGAGGATGTCTCGGTACCTTGGACGGAGGTTAATTAATATACAAAAAAACATTTACTTTGTGATATAAAATAATGAGGGGTATATCTATAAAAATTAAGTCAAGAAATAAATCTACACCAAATTCTATGACAACAAAATTCTTGGACGTTGGCTTGATTTGAAACACTATCGTTGATGGCTAAATTTTTGCTTGTAAGTTTAAAAGACAAGCAATTTTAAAACGCATTAACTTCTCATCACTTCTTTACGGTGGTGGTGTAATATCTTGGCAATATCCCATTTCATTCATGACTATTCTAGATACAAAAAGATTTACTCGAAACAGAACATCTTATAAATTAATTTTCGTGCTTTGCATTCTATTGGAAAAGATGTATCTTTCCAAAATGCATTTGTTTATACATAAAAATGACGTATAATAAAATGATAACAGAGGGCGATGATCCTCTAATACCTATAACATAACAACTTCTCAAAAAAATAATTTGTTCGGTGACTCGTCCTTCCGCCCAGGAGGTCCAGGCTTTAACCTGGGTGGAATAAACTCGATGAGGTGCAGTGTATACATACGACCTATCTGCGTCAGCATCTTTAGAAAGAGATAAGGATCCTAGCTTGATGACAAAATGGGCTTTACAGAAATAAGAGGTGTCATTTTAGTAACAGTTAGGGGTGTCAGTAGTTATACAAGCACTGATGAACTTTCTTGTGACGGTGAATGACGAAAATAAGTAATTAGTTAATTAGTTGAAGAGTATAGAACCATAAAAGCAAATTACTTACTAAAATAAAAAATGTAGTAATGTAGAATCAATTCAAAAATAAAAGAAATTCTTCCTATATTATTGCTATTAAGCACTAAATGGTGTCCAAATGAACAGTTTATTATAATTGATTTGCCAAGGAGGCCTATACCAAAAGGTATACTTTTCAACTACTATTTATGTGAACTAATGTGTTAATTATTTATTAATTTTACTATTTGAAGTTGTATAGATGTTAAATTTAATTAATCACAAACATATTTATTTATTATTTAATTATTTTGCGTTTCCTATCATTTATTCTGTAACCTAATAATTTTATCTATTTATTTAGGAATTGACATAATATAATATTATCAAAATATAGTAAAATGTGTCAATCATTTTCCATATTTATGTAAAATTGATCGCAACAACGCAATAATTGGCAATGAATTAAATATAAACAAACAGATATTTCCTAATTTTTAAAGGTAATTTTAAACAGTAGCTAAACTGTAACCGAAGACCGTGAACTTAAGGTGTGAGAAATAAACAAAGATAAATTGTTATACCCTCGCAAACTTGGCCCAATTTTAGTTTATATTTCATAATTGCACACATGAACTTCTATTTTTTTTCGTATAATGTCACGTTGCAGGTGATATAATATATTTAATAGTTTAACATTACTCAATTTTGCGTAAAAAGTGGCATTTATTATCTTTTAAATATTGCATTGTTGAGTCTGATAATTTTGAATTATCAGGGTATTGGCCTACATGCGGCCATACGTTGCGTATATGGTAGATAATTTCTGCATTTTATAGTACTCACCGACTAATTATTGTAGTGTTACTGTATGGAAAACGGTTGGAATGGTTTTGCAACTATTTTGCTAATACTGAGTGAAAAGATCAGGTCCCATTAGCAGTCAATCGGTTCAGATTTTTTTATATATTTAATTCACGACGGTAATATGAATTAAAAAATCTCTATAAACCTCTACCACTGCGCTTTTTTAACCCACTTCAAAAAAGGAGTAGGTTCTCAACTCGACCTATATTTTTTCATATCGAATTATCACATATGAAAATATAAATATAACACTCACGTATTCAGACGTTTGTAATGAAACCAAATGTGAAAAGATTTTATTAAGATAGGATTTATTTATAACAGAAAGTTAAAATGACAATCTCCTACTGCTGCTCAAGACGTTTTCTGTTTTTTATCATTTCTAACAATAATTAAAATTTATGGTGAGTAAGTAGTTCAAATAACGACTTGACAAATGGAATTAAGTATTTTTCGCTGTAGTTTCAAGAATGGATTTAGATATTGTTCCCGATGTTTTTCACTAGCACCATCATGTTCTGCAGGCCAAAATACATAAAATCTCTTTTGATTCAAAAGGAATTTTTCAACATAGTTCTTTCTTCCCGATACTTATTAGGCCAATGACTTTCAATAAATGCATTGGTGCTTTTCCAAAAATGCGTGGATTTTTAGGACAGCACGTTATTATGATTTGAGAATTAATAAAACCCAGATTTATTAGAAAAAACATTAGGCTGGAATTTTCTTTAAGTGAAAGTTTAGTCACTAGGAAGGTTTCTTATTTCGGATTTTAAAAGGACATTATGTAAAAAAGTAGTAAACAATGGATGACCTTAAATGTAGAGATGCGGTATTGTCCACCATTCCATTAAAGAAAAACTAGTTGAACCTCAACCCTAAAACTCCTTATCCATCAATAAGTTTTTATTATTATAATGATAGAATCAGAAAAATTATAAAACAAAATTTTAGAAAACGCCTGGTTTTGAAGACAATCAGTTGTTTTCAACTTCTGAATATTCCTAAATATTTTTTGTAATAAAATAATCATCAGTGACGATGAATCTATTTTTAAATACACAGTATAATAATAAACGGATCATTGTAACTAAGAACAGAATGAAAATTATACTAAATAATGGTGCGTATTTTCTAACGACCTAAACCAAATTATTTTGCAATTGTAAGACACAGTTGCTTTTAAGGCTAATTTTATATAATAAAATAATAAAAACAGTACTACAATAGCATTCACACAATTGCGAGAAATTCTGCTCTCTGGCTCTCTATATGAACAAAGTTTCCCACGAAGATACTTCCTAGTTAAAATCTATCTTTAATAAATCAATTTCACTGGCATTCATTGTTCAACTTACACATGTATACTAAGTATATTTTAGATAAAAATTAAATAGTATATTTTTCATTTAACTTTATTAACCGACTTAAAAGAGGTTTTGTGTTATGAATTACTAAAGCGATTTTTATGCAACTTTTCACCAAATGAACCTTGATATGCAGGGGAAACTTTTATGTATCGCAAGGTAGGGGTTGGGGTCGTTTTGTATTTCTTAAATACGATGTGTTTGAAGGGCCACCTATGTAAATTTCTGTTTTTCGATATGTATTCCATTCGGCAAAAAATTAAGGCAGTTTGACATGATGTTATCAAACCGAGACTACCGCTACTGCAGGTTGCAGCAGGTGCATATGTGTTTTCGCGAATTGGTGCGAGATGGCAGCATTTTTAGGACACAGACATGCACTCTTTGTTTTTCAAATAAATTAATTTACAGCTCATACCAAGAGTAGGCGAAAATGAATTTAAAAGTTAGAAGCAACGAATAATGTCGGAAAGTTTAGCCAGAAAAAATATAAAATGCATGCAAAAAAAAATTTTTTTTCGAAATAAAAATAACTCTCCAACATTTTATACATATTTTAGATTAATGTGATAAAAATTGCATTCAAATCGAATAATGTTTAAACGAGATATTCGAAACCTACGTTTTAAGTGGGTAATACTTTTAACTTTTTTCTTAATTTTAATATACAGGGTGAATTTGAAATACACTGAATAATTTTAATCTGTTAAGCTATATGGTCCGTAAAAATTCTTAAAAATAGTCATTTGTAAAATAAATGAAATATAGTGAAGAAATTTTTTTTTGAATATTTATTAAATATTCACGACGCTCCTGAGCAGAAGAGCTGATGTGTGTAGCGACATAAGGTTTGTTCCAGCAGAAATCACAAACTAGTCAGAAGTAATATGATTGGTTAGAGACAATTGTGGATCGACCAGCTGATAGATTTAGATAAAACTGGTTGGTTCTGACTAGTTTGTGATTTATGCTGGAACAAACCTATAAATGCCAGTACCCCCACTCTTCTTAGCTACCGTGTTGTTGGCGTCGTTCAGCCTGTGCATCCATGATGTCAAGTGTGAATTTTTCCTAGTGTTTTAGATTTCAGTTTTGGTTTTACTTGGTGAACACTGCGAATAATGCGTAGAGGTATTTGTTCGTAACCAAGTCAATGTCAAGTTCACCGGTCAGTGTATCCCCCGTGGGACGAGTTTAGGGTTTTTTTGTTGAAACATTAACTATGGAATTTTGAAATTAAAACACAATTCATTAATTATGCTATAGAAATTACAGATTAAAAATATTCAGTGTATTTTAAATTCACCCTGTATTACCAAAATGATTGTTGTTCTACCATCGCAACTTTTTATGCCAAAACGTCAACTGTTTGTTAAATTAAGTTTGAAATCATGAATATTTGAGTATTTTATATTTTTGATTGTATATATTTTCCTTACTATTAAATAAAAATCATAACTATAAGTCTTTTTATCATAGTTTACTTTGGTATTGCAGTTCAAAAAAAATTTAGTGAAACATATTTCCCGATAGAATTTCACTCTAGACTTTTGGATATTGATCTCATAGAAAGACAATTATTTAAATATTCTTTTAGGTAGGTACAATTCCTTTCGTGGGTGTTAACGTCAAAAAGTGAATAGGATAAAATGTTCAATATGATAAATTATACAAAAATGTGGAGAGGATTTTCTTGTGAAAAACTTTCTGAAAATTATTCTTTTCGTAAGAGTATCTATTTTATTTATATCTTGCACCACTTCTAACTTCTAACTTCTTAATCGCTATTTGACATAACACAAAAAGGAATGTACATGAATATAGTATAGTTTTTTTTAAAATAGCAAAATATCGAAAATTACTTCTAGAAGGAGAAAACTCAACTCCAAAAATAAAATAAAAAATAATAATTGTTGAACTAAAATAAATCGCAAACGATATTGTAATTAAAATATTTTTACAACGTATCAATATAGTGGAACATCAATGGAAAACGAGATAAAGAACTGAAGGAAAGGAGTGATTTAAAATAATCTTTTTTATTTCGTGTAAGTATTTTTCGAAAATTTGGTCTAACTTTTTTCTCTAATATTTTTGGTTTTTGTAGATAAAATATATGTACGATTGGGAAATCTAATAAACCAGAAATAATAGCTTGTATAGATCTTTTCAAAAATCAAGATAATAATAATGATGACATTACATTTCAAAATATTAATTTTAATTTGCTAAAATGTTAAAATCTGCTGACTAAACCTTTTAAATAATAACCATAAGCCAAACATAACCTAAAAGCAAAAAGTACTACTTACAAAACTAAATATTTCATAGAACCAGAAGATGTATGTACTAGGTTTTTTTTGTATATGCAAATGAAATAATGTGACCATATTTTGAAAACACGGCAACTTATACACAATTAATAAAAGGGTAATTTTGTAAAAATCTCAGGTAATCGTTTTTTAACTTTCTGATTTTTCAATAAATACAAAACAATATTTTCACTTCATACTACAAAAAATAATAATAATACAGTTCCACTACGTTCATTTTTTAACGGTTTTTGAGTTAAAATTAAGTATTTTTTCTCAAAATTTTATTAAAATTCATGATTTATTTGTAAAGATACCAAAAAAGTATTTTTTCCAATCATTATTCCAGAGAATCTCCGCTAGTATGACTCCACTACTATATCTGTAAATATGATTTAAAAAATATTTTGCTAGGAAATTTGCTAATGAATTATTTAAAAGTTAAAATGTAAATTAGTAAAATAAGAATAAAAACGTTATAAAAATGATGACTAAAGACAAAACATCATTGCCCAAAATCAAAAGCTTTCGGATGTAATTTATCATACATTTAAAAACTGTTTTTTGACATACTAAAAAATTGTAAAAGAGCTAAAAATTAAAAAGCAAATAAATACGAACAAAAATGCTTTTGCAGTTTTTATTTGACTTTTAGTTACTTCTGCCGTTTTGAATGTCATTAATTTTCGTAAATTTGTTGTAGTACTGCAATTTCAGAATTGTTTTCTAAAAAAGTAATACGAAAAATGCTGTACTTTTTCAGCTCACCTCGTATACAAAAATTATTATTATTACTATTATTATTTCAATCTTTACTTACAGCTTCTAACTGAGTAGCTTCATTTACATTAGTCTCGAAATTCCACTGGGCAGCCACATTGTTGGTACATTGTTGAGAGGCTTGAACGTCCAAAGCCTGTAGCAGCCCCCTTATATCACCGCGATTTCTGTTAAAATCGTTTTCTGTATTCTGCCTTTGAGGGTTATTTTGCTGTCCGTTAACATTATATGGTTCATTATTTCGATTAAAATCACTATTGGGATAAGGGGTTGAAGATGGATTGCCAAAATTTCGTGTGGGATACCGATTATCCTGAAAATCTGATACTTGATCGTACTGTTGAAAGTTTAATTGAGGACTACAACTTATAGAACTAAAGCAGGATAATAGAAAAATTATAAATAGTTTCCGCGATGCACTAATATCACACATTGTTTTTCTTATTGTGCCTTTTTTTTCACTAACTGAGCTTGTTTATTGTTGTAGTTTCATATGTATACTGACAATTGTTTTGGTATCTTCTAGAGTACACGTGAGAAAAATATATAGGTAGGTGGGGCGAATACCTTGTCCTAAGCTATTGTCATAGCTTTCACGCAATGCTTTAATTAAGTAGGTAATTGTTTTGACTTAAGTGCTTTATGGGTCTCAAAGGATGTTTAGCTAAAGGCTAATTATTGCTACATATATGTTTAATATTCATTTTTTCCACGTAGTGTGTGCCCGTGATTCATTGGTAACAGTCTTACCGAGGTAAACATATAATCAGTTTTTTGTTAAATGTGATGCGTGTTACGTTATGTATTAGGGTTCAAGGTCAAGGATAAACAGTATTAATATAGTATACCCTTAGGATTCAATAATTAGTATAATCTAGAGCACCTTACTTAAAATAATATTATTTTATTATAGCGTTTTCATAATTAATAATAATTTATTGATGGCATTGGCTATTTTTAAGTACAAAAATGTTAGACGGATATACTTCCCATTAGTTACATTTAATGTATTTTATTATTGTTTCCACATGAACTAGTTTGAACAATTTAACACAAATAAAAAAATTATCGATATTCAGCGTGATGGACATATTTCGTAACTCATTCGTCTTTTATTGTAGGTACTTTAAGCTACATTTAAATTTTTCCATCAATAAAAATATTTATTTCAGTGTTATATAATTTTCGATGGACGAATAAAGCCATGTACCCGGATTGCACATCATTCTATATCACAAATAATGAAATAGGTGTATGACGTACGGATGTACTTTTACAACAAATTGTAGTTAAAAATTTCAATTTAGTTAATTAAGTTATAGAAATGGCACTATTAAAAATAGTCTAGTGATCACCCGTTGGTTTTTTCACCGCAGTTACAATAAGCGGCAAATATGTGAACGGTAAAAAAAATAATTGGGGTATGTACTAATACAGTGACTTTAGAGTGGCACATATCATAATATTTAAAAAAAAGAGTTATTTTGAAAAATGTGATATTAATGAGTTTAGAGCACCCTGTATAATGTATTATTGGACACGAGATTGAACATATTGACGTTTTCGTATTTTCTATATGAATTACATTGGAACAAAAATAATTTTAACATATTCGCAGCCATCTAGATTGACAACTAAAATTCGAATTATTTTTCTTGCAACCCTGTATAAATTGTTCAAAATAGTATAAATGTATCCAACAACTGATCTTTATTTAAAAAATGTAAAAACATAGGGTGGTCCATTTAGAAAAGTCTATTGGGGCCATTTACGGTGAAACCGGAAGTGACAAATATGGCGGATAGGTCTCAAAAAGTTGAAAATCTAAGAAATCTTACCTTATTTCATCATACAAAATTTTATCCTGATATCTTTAAAAACGAGGAAATTGCAGGGGTGGCCCACTAATCGTTTACACCCGGTATACTAATGTAAAACAATATACTAAAAATACAAAGACAAGAAACACAGGACATTAGATTAACAAAAGTATAACTTTATACTTTAAAAATGAAAAAAAAAATAAAAGAAAAAAAAATTAAAAATGTTGAACTGTGGCTACATTACAGGAGAATATATCAGGAGTATGTTGATGTTTGTTATAATTATTTAATAATAATAATAATAATAATAATTTATTGCGTAAAAATAATTTTACAATACTAATACAATTACAATAATAATACAATAAATTAGATAGATCTCCGTAAGAAAAATTTTCTTGTGCGGAGTTTGACACGTCTTATAAATTACAACACATCTTCAAACTATAGAATAAGGGTATAAAAATTGAAATAAATATTTCCGTAAGGTAAATTCTTGAGCGGAAAAGGGAACGATGACACAGTAATGGGCGCAGAGAACTTATAGCTAACTAAAAAAATGCATAAAGATTAAAAGTATATTTTCTTTCTTCCATGTTTTAACATTATGGAAAAATAAAATATGCAAATACATATTACACATTACAAATCACACGGACACACACATATACATATTTATGTGCTGACGGACATGAATGCCTAGATAAATAAAACAGAAATTGTGTCGTAAGGTATTTTTAGGGGTACAGTTGTAAGGTAGGTTTAGTAAACTTTGGTATAGGTATAGCCCTCCACAGTGACATAGCGGATACAAAAACAGTCGGCATCCTTCATCTAGCAAAAAAGATGAAAGAAGCCGACAGCTCCCATACCCACCATATAGGTGCGGAGAACCATATACATATTACAGATTGCTCATACTACTTACACTCAATTAAATTATGTATCTCGTGGCGAGCTATGGAATGTATAAAGTTTTTTATTTGGTTTTTGAAAGCGTATTTAGACCTTATGTTTTGTATCTCACCTGGTAACTTATTATATACATATTCGTGGTCCTAAATAATCAAAACATTCTTGCCCAACAGCTTTGTGCATAAATGGTGGTAAGTAGGCTAAATTTTTCTTTCTGGTATCATATACATGCTCATTCATATTGAGAATCGCCTTCTTCGAATACAGTCTAATACACGCATGGACAAAGAACAGCTGCCGTGGGTCTAGTATATGAGAATCTTTATACAGAGCATCTGATGGATGTGTCGGTTCTTTATTAAATATTACTTTTAGAAGTCTTTTTTGTACAATTATTAAATTATTTAAAATTGTTTTTCCGGCACCACCCCATCCCAATATGCCATATATAATATGAGACTCAGCTAAGGAATAATATAAAGTTTTTAGCTGTTTTATGTCCAGTATATCTTTTAGTACTTTAAACTTGTATATTAAACACTGGAGTTTCTTGATGATATAGTTTAAATGAATGTCCCATTTAAGATGAGGGTCAATCATTATGCCCAAATATTTTACTTGTGTGGCCGCGCGTATTGTAAACATATTTCCAGTGTTAAGATTTTCGAAGTGTGGTAGTGTTGTTTTATTGCATGTAATTGGTAAGTACACTGTTTTCTCAAAGTTGATTGTGAGCAATTTGTGATCGAACCAGTCTTTTATTTTTTCCATATCCAACTCTACTTTCGTTTTTAAAGATTCCCAGTTGTCATCACTGTAGAATATCGCTGTATCATCACCATAAGTAATTATAGTGCCGCTACTTTGGACGGAGAATAGGCCATTCAGATATATATTAAATAATATGGGTCCTAATACTGTTCCTTGTGGAACCCCATATTCGATATTTTTACTTTCACTAAATATATTGTTTATTTTGACATATTGATTTCTGTTAGAGATGTAACTTTTAAATAAATCTAGAGATTTGCCTCGAAATCCTAACTCTTCCAGAGATTCCACAAGCAAAGTATGACTTACCGTGTCAAAGGCCTTTGACAAGTCTATGAACACACACAGGGATGGCTTACCCATGTCCAAAGCAGAGTACATTGATGATGTAAGGTGTAATATGGCATCTTGGGTTGATATGCCTTCTCGGAATCCATACTGTTTGTCAGATATTAGATTATATTTATTAATATATTCACATAATCTTTTTTTTATTATTTTCTCAAAAATTTTTGTATAGCTGGTTATCAAAGATATAGGTCTGTAATTGCTCACGATCATACGATCTCCGCTTTTGTGTATTGGAAGAACAACAGACGTTTTAAAGGCAGTCGGACAATAACCCATTTCTATACATTTATTTATTATGTACGCCAATGGTGCTGAGACCATGGAAGAAATATTCTTTAAGGTCTCTGCCTTTAATCCATCTATGCCTGGCGCCTTGTTATTTTTTAGTGAGAGAATTGTTTCATTCACTTCCATAGCACTGGTGGTAGCCAAAAAAATTGAGTTCATTGTGTTTACTTTTTTAGCTTTGTAATTAGGATTCACTTTAATTTTATTTGCTAATTCGACGCCAGTTTTAACATATTTGTTATTAAATATGTTGGTTATGTTTTTTATATTTTCAATTTTTTCACCATCATCAGCGCTAATAGAACTGATACTAATATTTTTTCTTGATGTTGAGCTGATTTCTTTTACTGTAGACCATAAATTTTTTGCGCTGTTTTTGTTTTGATCAATTTTGTCTTTGTAATAACTAATTTTTACTTTTTTTATTAATAACGTAACCATATTTCTGTACTTTTTATAATTTGTTTTTAATATTTCGTTATTTGGATCCTTTAAAACCTGCTCATACAGTTTGTCTCTTTTATTAATTGAATTAATGAGACCGTTAGTAATCCAATTTTTTCTTTTTTTGTTTTTAATTTTGACAATCGTGGTACACATATTAATATGGTTATTAATTATATTTTTAAATGTATTTGTTGCAGTTTCTGGATCATCTATTTGGTATATGCAGTTCCAGTCAATTCGATTCAAGAGATCTTTTAATTTTTCATAGTTAATGTTTTTTATTACATTATTACTTTCATTACAATGTGATGTATTCATACGTTCAAGTACTATTTGTAATAAAATAGTGTAGTGGTCAGTTAAAGTAGTTTTTACTATGATAGGTAATAATAATTCTGGGTCTAAGACAGTTTTTATAAATATGTGATCTATGCAAGATCTACTAAGATCTTTACATCTTGTATAGTCATTGATTGTTGATATATAGCCACATTCGTACATGGTGTTTAGGTATTCTAGCGAAATATCAGTGCTAGTATCAGTGTTTCTGAGAATATCAATATTGATATCCCCTACAAAGATAGAATAGTCAATATTTTTATTACAATTTTCAAGATGGCCTTTTACACTGTTAATAAACTCATAGGGACATGAGGATGGAGATCTATATGTGGCAATAATTAAAAAAGTTTTATTGTTATAACTTAATTTTAGTTGGATTATTTTATTACTATTGGAGTTCAATGATGTCATACGTATAGATTAGTTCTGATTTAATATATATAATTGTACCATCGTTTTGATTAAATGTACCACTATTATAAATACTATCATACCCAGATACAATCAAAGTTTAAGGTAAATTGACTAATATAGCATTTAAATTCCTCCAAGTTTTTGCTGATACTTCGGATGTTGTTATGCAATAATTTGATATTGTGGTTATTTTGATTAATATTTAGTACCTGATTACCTTCATCGCAGTTTGACACAACTTCTGTTTTTATAGAATTTATTTCATAGTCTCTAATATATGCGTCCATTATAACTGCAGTTACAAAATTAAAATAATAGATATAAAAAAAAATGGTAAAAATATATAAATATGTAAGTAGGTAATAATTTGAAAATTTGAAGATGTTACAGATAAAATACAGATAAAATAGAAATAATCATATTGGCAATTGTTATTATATATACATATACATATATACACATACACATATACACCCATATTATTGCATATTTGACGTAAAGGCGATAAATTCATACACCAGAATTTCATGTTCTTTAGAGAAATTATTAACTATAGTAATAGGCCTGTAATTTTGTGTCAGATCACGAGCTCCCTTTTTGTACAGGTACGACTCTAGAGGTTCTCCAGGCATCTGGAAAAACTGCAGTTTTATGGACGATTAAATATGGTTGTTAGAGGATATGCAAACACACAGGCACAGTCTCTAATAAAAAACACAGGAATATTATCTAATCCGGTGGTTAACTTACGTTTAAATTTTTTTAAACTTGCATTATCTGTTGCCGAGAAACCACTTATGGATGTTAAATCAGTTATTACGTGCTCATAGTTTTCGTTAAAGTTTGTAAGTATAGGAATCCTGAAAATGTGCAGCAAATTTATTCCAATATTATTATACCCCTATTACCTAATATTAAATGGGACAAAAATAGAATTGTGTTATCCCGAGTTTAAAATTAAATTAAACGATAAAATTTCAGTACGTGGTGATTGTTGCAAAAATTTGGGTTTATGGATTGATGGTAACCTCAGACTTCTAAACATGTGACCCATCTAGTTCAAAAAGCGTTTGGTAAGCTTAAACTCTTAAATATACTCCGAAATATATTCTTAGTTCTGACGTCAAGATAAAACTGTGTGATTCTCTTATTTTATCATGTTTAACTTACTGTGATATTGTATAATGACCTGCATTGTATATTGACAAGGGGAGTTTGAAGAAAAGTCAAAATCAGAGCATGAAGTTCAGTTATAATCTGGGCAAGTTTGATCACATTTCGGCCAGCTCTGTGGCATCGGAATGGCTTAATATTAGCGAAAAATTTAATTTACATAATATATTGTGTAGTATATTTTAGCGTTCATTTAGTTCCAATACTGTAAAAAAGATTCTACTACCGCGCGTAAAGTACTACGTAACACACGTTGAGCATGAGATTATCGTACTCGCCTACGGTTCGTGTGACAAAATTCCCATTCGTGAAAAAAACTCAATTTACGCACTTGTTGTATAAATAACTATTAATGCTTCACTCAGGAATGTCAATCTCTCTGTCATCTATAAGTTCCTTTAAAACGAGCATAAAAGATTACCTAAATATATTTACCTGTAGGTTATAATTTATGTTTCAGTTTTTTTGTTTTTAAATTATACAGGGTGGTTCAGAATTTACCGATTAAACTTCGGGAACAAATAGATTACGTTAAAATAAATGGACTTTCTTTAATAAACTTATATCTAAAAACGCATAGTTTCTGAGATACAGGGGGTCAAAGTTTAATTTAAAAAAAATATTTTTTTAAATATAATCTTAACTAGTTGAGGTATTTTTACGAAACTTGCTTGACAAATTAACAGTAACTCTTTCAAAAAAAATTCGACTCGCTAATTTATACTGTATAAATTAGCGAATCAAATTTTTTTTGTAAACGTTACTTGTTACTGTTAATTTGTCAAGCAAGTTTCGTAAAAATTCCTCAACTATGTAATTAAAATTATATTTAAAAAAATTTTTTTCTTAAATTGAAATTTGACCCCCTGTATCTCAGAAACTATGCGTTTTCAGATATAAGTTTATTAAAGAAAGTCCATTTATTTTAACGTAATCTATTAGTTCCCGAAGTTTAATCGGTAAATTCTGAACCACCCTGTATATTACATTTTTATATTATTTAGATTTTATGTATTTACTCACACTCTTGTGTGCGATATTATGGTATAATTTCTAGTGTTATTACAATATTTATTACGTTGTACGTATTTCCTTCTTGTTTCTAATTATTATTTTTTGGGATTGTTGTATGGAATACATGAATATCTCCATCACTCTTCAATTTTCTGTTTTGTGTAATATTTATAATAAAATAATAAAAATAAAGACATTTTACTATTAATTATTATTAGATATTATTAAATACAGTTGATAAAGGTAGGTACATAGTTTATTAATGGTAATTAACCATTAACTAACTAACGTTGTGTATTTAATAGGTCATATTATGACGTTGTATCAACTTCTTAATCAACTTATAATACTACTTCACAAAATTGTTTAAAGTAAAAGTTTTAAAAACATTTCTATAAATATTTTGTGAGTGTTTATTGGAGGCAGAAAAATTCCAACTATTATTAACTAGTTAATGTTACTGTTATGTTTTACACACGCATCATAACGTTATCTGGTGATACTATTTTACAATTAATTAACGTGATGAATTTATACCCATTACAAAAGTCTGTAGTATAGCCTCTCACAGCAGTTTACTAAGTCACACTGCATCTGGATTATGCTAGAATGTATATCTGCAGGCATATAAGGACCAAGCAGTGAAACATTGGAAAGTGCACTGGACACAACAGAAAAAGAATAGTGGTATGAAGTAGTAATTCGTTTAAGTGAATAATTATTGTAAGTAGTTAGCGTAGTAGTTAATAAATCAGTGGTTTAGTATGCTTTTTGTAATTATTGAATATATGTTTGGGATGTTTACTAAGGTGTGTAAACACGTAACAACTGGTGTTAAGTGGGATTACAACAAATTCCTGGAGTATTCGAGTATGTTCCAAAGTTTTATCAACTGGAGAGTGACATGAACCTTAGACAAGACTTATTTGTGCGAGTTTGTGGAAATTTCTAGAACATTCTATTTGGAAATTAGTGTAGTTTGACAACTCGAGAGACACTAATAAGAAAAATCAAGACGAAAAAGAAGAGCAAGAGCGATGTCGTCAGAAAGAAATGAGAAAAATGATGGTGGACATGGAAATAAAACGTAACGAAGAAAAAGAGGACGAAAAGGCACACCAGGAAAAATTAAGGGAAATTGCAGAACTATCCTTTCGGCCACTGAAGAATTCAAAATTAAAATCAAAGAGGACTTAGGTAGTGTATAGGCTGAAGTTAATGAAGTTCAAAACAAGTCGATAAGGTGGAAGGATAAGTAAGTGAGATCTAAGGAGAAGTAGAGCGACTCAAACGGCAGTTGAGGGGAATGGATGCCAGCTAGTAATATCAACAGGCTCTCGGGTAAAACCTCCCTCTTTTGGTGGCCAAGGCTCATGGTTAACCTATAAGAGACAGTTTGAGCTGACGGCTGCATTTGCAAATAATTGGTATAACAAGGAAAGGGCTATGACATTACTTCCAGCATTAAGGGGCCATAATCAAAGCTGCTCCAAGTGATTCCGGTGGCGCAACAACAAGACTTTGGAGTCTTGAACTTACATTAGACAACTTGAGATATGGCGACCAACATCTCACACAAGTAGGTATATTGGACTGAGCTGAAATCACTTATACAGAAGGCTGGAGGCTGGAGCGAATTCACAAGAATTTAAAGCTGCTGTGGAGAGACTGGCTCACCTGACTTACCAAGTGATTTCTAGAAACAATTAATAGTTGGGCCTTTAACGATGGCATAAGTTAGGTGAGTCCTTAGGTTATCTGAACACAAAAGTAGTAGCGAAGCTTTGATCCGTGTGCTGGAGATTGAGGCCGTTCCATGTCAAAAAGTTCGAGCCGTGACTGTAGGAGAAGCGCAGCCAGAGGAAATGAACCTGGAAACTATATTAATGAACGTGTTCACTCAATTATTCACAATCGAAGTCGATGAAACAACAAAATGGTGGAAAGCCAAGCGAAGGTATCCGATACAAGTGCGGCAAAGCAGACCATATCAAAAGAGATTGTCGACGCTCGCTTATAATCATACCACCCATTAAGTTACGTAAGCCTTGTACAACAAATACGAACATTTTGGTCAGAAAAGAATCTTTATACATACCAGTTTTGATTTTTATTATTTAAATTTTGTAATTTTTTTTATAAATTTTTCATTTTTGTAATTTGTTTTTCGTTCTATTAATATAGGTATTTAAGAATATTAATATCTTTGTATCTTAATATTCATTTCTCTTTTATATCTAGCCAATTTTTGGATTTTTTTGTTTAAAATACATTCGCGCCCTATCGTCAGTGACTACATAAACTAAAATTCCACATAGATTATCCACGTTTCAATTGTAGAGCTGACCGAAGCTACCGATAACTAGGCCTAATTGGTTGTTGCCATTAGTCAGTTGAGTGTCGTTTATGTACAGTAATTGGGCACACTGAATATATGAAATTTAACAAAAACCTTAAGGATTGTAAAAATTTTTTCATATAATCCAATCGGAGCACTAGTACAGCAAATTAATTAACAGATGGTATTGTCGAGATAAGACATGGTATGGTTATGGGAAAAAAACACAATTGCAAGAACTAACGTTAACATCGGATGAGTAAGATAAATTATTAAAAGTCGAAAATCTGAAGTAACAAATGCAAAAAATATGTTCAGGACACCAAGGTCCAGAGTCTCACCCTGTTTTGTAATAAACATGATCTAAATGAAAAAGATAATATTGCCAGTAAATTTGTTGTGGTAAATAACAGATCACAACTTTAAAGATGAATTAGGAAGAGAAGGGAAATACCAGGATTTACCCCAACGCCCATAAGAAGACCCAAGTACCATTGGAGTCAAATTCTTAATATCAAGACTGCACTGTGTCTATTAATGGTGATAGAAAGATTGAGGGTACACAGAGGACTTCTTATTTAAACATTTTTGTTCAAATAATTTGTGAAATATTTGTTTTCTGTTCGTTATGCTAATATGTAGTGCCTGCAACCTTTTTAAATATCATATATATTATTTGGTTCTTTAAATATTGCTAATAAACCGATAATAAATGCTTATTCTACACTTTACCGCGAGATACAGGATCACAACCCAAATGGAAGGAATATGCTCCTGAATTTGTGTGTTGCATTTTTAGAACATTAATATTTAATATACCTATATTTATATAACCTCAAGTTTGTTAGAGTTTATTTGTACGTCTGGACACATTATTTAGAAGTTTTTAACTGGAATGATAAATAATTAATTAATCGAACGACACGACGCTTTATTTACATCCTGTAGACTTGGTCGTCTTGTAAGATATAAATATTTGTTTCATATTATTTTTTCAAAGGTAGGTCAAAGGTAGGTAATTTGTCTCCCCATCGTTTAATTATTGGTTTAGTTACTATTGGATGGTGTCAAATAAAATAAAAATTGGCAATACTTTTGTTTTCTTTAAAGTTATAGAGAAATTAGAATCATTAATTTCAATATGATCTTATACTATAAATACATCTATGCCAAAAATTAAAAAAAAAATTGTACTGTGCGGATAATCTTAACCTTCAGCAACAATGTTATGTCTATTAATCTACGAGTATTATTATGATGTAATCCTATAAATTTCTAAGAACATTAGAACTGCAATTAAGTTCTGATTAAGTTGAAGTAAAGTGGGGTACTTTTTGCAATAATTTACTATACCTCTATGACAAAATCTTGAATAATTGAAATCAGAAATGAGTCAAAAGACATCTAACAAAAATGGAAAAAAGCAGATAAAAGCCTCCACGTAATAAATTCTAACAGTGGCGGTTTCTGACCAAGTGCAACAATAAATCGATGTCTACAGGACTTGCAGGTATTGTTAAATTAGGTTTCCTCCAACACGAAATCACAAACTAGTCAGAGCCAACTCAGCCAACTAGCCCTATCTAAATCGGTCAGCTTGAGTGATCAATAACCGACTATTCATTGTTCAACCAATCGAATCAGTGCTGACTAGTTTGTGGCTTCTGCTGGAACAAATGTAATGTTTAAAAGCTGTGACAAATCATGCTTACATAATTTTTTTTTAAATTAAGGATTACCTGAAGTGCTACACTTGTTGAGTAACCGCCAATGAATTCGAAGCAACGTCTATTTTCTCTTTCATTCTGATGCATGGTTTTCTTGTTTGCTCCACTTCCCTATTTGTAATGGTCCAGTAAAAATACACTGAGGTTTTACATAAATGTGTATACAATATAGTCTCGGAAATGATATTCCCTTTTCTTTTAACAATTATTATTAATAGTGCTTATATTAAATTATTTTAAGAAACGTTATAATAAAAGTTTTATGATAAGAAAGATATTAATTGGATTTGAATTCCTGGGTCACTGGGGTGCAAGTATGTATGTTCTTTTCAAATATTCATCATAATTTTACAAGTATGGAGTACCATGGCTTGAAATACATATATTATATATTTTCTTTTTATTTCAAATATGATGATATACAGAAATTACCTCAGTCGCCCCTAGAGAACAAGTATTTAAAATAAAATAACATGAAATGAGTACTAGACTTGAATCAAATGATTTGTAGACACCTATAAGTTTAGTAATAGTACTTCTGTTTGTTTATTAATTATTTAAAGAATGGGTTTCGTAGTCGGAAAAATTGCCCTTGTAACAGGTGGAGCAAGTGGTATAGGATTGTCTATGGTGCAAAAATTGCTTGAAAATGGAATAAAGGTAGGCATTTAATGTTATTAAAATTTAATTTTTAGAAAAATGTGCATTTTCTGAGAATTCATGGTCTTACATAATCAGTTTTCAAAAGTATGCCGTACACTACTCGATAAAGCGACCAAGACTTCAATACATTCACCACGCAGTATCTAAATTTATTTTTAACTGAAAATAACAAAAATAAGTAATTTTATGTATATAACTCTAGGTAATTAGAATTAACAAAAATAAATGTTTCTCAGAAAATGCATAACTAGTTTTGGCAAAATTTAACTCAAACAACTTGATAACTGAATTTTTGGGGGTTTACATCTCTGGAACCAGATAGGTGATTCCACTTTAAATTAATATCTAGGGCTTTTAAATGTTACTCTTTACGATGATGAAACCGAAATTTTAATAAAAAATTTATAATACTTTTTTTTGAAAATCAACTTTTCAAACCCCCGTAAAATCGCACGCTACTGACATGTATTACATATTACCCTTGTATATGTTAAGAATACATATACAAGGATATTACTAAGTTTAAGGAATCACCTTATCGATATTTTCTTACCACCAAAGATTGAGGTTAATCAAGCATCATAACGGGTACACAGAGTTTAATATTGTATTCTTGTTTATTTACACAGGCAAATCTCGCGACAAGCTTTTATATCATATAAATTGTATAATGTAATAGATTGATGGGTTTGATTTAATTTAAAGTTTATTTTCTTCTTTTTAAGGCATTTAAATAAAAGCTTGCTTTTAAAAATGTTTTTTTACTATTAATTTATTTTTTATTTTTTAGTTTTTTTCGTATTCTTTTCGTATTCTTCTCAGCAAACCCTTTCAATTGATACCCATATTATGGGAGTGCATAAAAAATACCTAGTCAGCCATCTTGCGGCATCCGCCATATTGGATTTAGAATGACGTCACTTAGCTAAACATGCATTGTCATCCAAACTAAACGTGTATGCAAAATTTCAGCTCAATCGGTTGGGGATAACTATTTTAAATTTCAGTTGCAAGATTTGACCTAAACAAACAAACTAATATATATACAAACATTGCAAGTTAAATAAAAGATTGTAATGACACAAACAAACAAACAAACAAACAAACAAACAAACAAACAAGCAAGCAAGCAATATTATTATTATTATTATTATTATTATTATTATTATTATTATTATTATTATTATTTTTTTTTTTTTTTTTTTTTTTTTTTTTTTCCGGTTTCCCGAACCTACTGCTGGACAGTCTCCCTGTGGCCTCCGACACCACACAGAGAGAGCGCCAGCGAATAATCTACTGCAACTCCCCACATCCCGCAGGGTTAGTCACTGTAGATTCCAGACTCGTGTGCCCTAAGTAGACGGAGGGATCCCAGGATGACCGCTTTCTGCATTTGACCAGCCAACCATTCTGCCGATGTTTGGCAGGCAGGCATGGTCTTTAATGCGGAGAGCAGCGTGGGCTTCATACCTCCGAGTACACCGATTATCAGGACGACCATCTTGACAGAGTAGCCTGGGTATAGCACTTGGAGCTCGTACCGGAGATCTCTGTATTTAGTCCGTTTCTCCTCCTCCTTCAAGGCGATGTTTGTCTCAGCAGGTGCTGAGAACTCGATGACATACATCACCTTGGTCTGATGGTCGAGGAGGACTATGTCAGGCTTATTGGCTTGAATTCGCCTGACGGTCGGGAACGAGTAGTTCCAGTAAATCCGGCATTTCTCGTTCTCGACAACGGACTCGATATCTCCGGGGATATAAGGCAGCACTGGTGTTTGGTCTATCTTGTACGAGTGCCGAAGATGGTAGTATAGCACTCGTAGAGCCGCGTTATGTCGTTGGATGTAGGCCGAAGTCGCATAAATCGGACATGCAGATAATAGATGCATGAGCGACTCCGGCGCCTGACGGCAGGTCCTGCAGTTGATATCAGGAACCTCTACACCCATCACGCGACTCCGATAGACCAATGTGTTAATAACACCATCTTGGCAGGCCACAATGAATCCCTCGGTCTCCGACTTCAACCCCGCTGACCTTAAGAATGCGAAGGTCAGCTCTGTCGATAAACCCAGTGCTTCTATGTTGTTAAAGAAAACACCGTGCAGGGGCTTATCGACGTGCTGCCTGAACAGATTCCTCTGTTCGGCAGTTTTAATTTGGGCTGTCAGACGATTCGGCGGAAGCTCAGTAACTGATTCTGCATCAGCACCTCGCCTGCCTCCTCGCCTGTAGTCGAACACGAGACCGAGTTCATCTGCGGCCCTTTGTGCTGCCTTAAACAATAAAGCGCCAACTCCCACGGTTTCATGATCTCTCACTAACCGTAGGAGCGGATCCGAGCTCCTTAGGATGATACATGCCATACTTAGTGCTACTCTGCCATGCATACACTCCAGACTCAAGAGTCCTCGCCCCCCCCGTTGACGTGGGAGGTACACACGAGGAACGGACGATCTAGGATGAATACTCCTATGGACATTCATCATTTTGCGGGTATCCCTGTCCAATTGGCGCAGCTCATCTACTCGCCATTTAACTACTCCAAAGGAGTAGAGCAGAATCGGAACGGCAAGCATATTAGTGGCAGACACCTTGTTCTTCCCCGAAAGTTCAGAAGACCAAATCTTTCGGAGTCGGTGTCTGTACTTGCCACGGAGAGAATCCTTTATTTGGTTCACATCCTGGATGTGACGTTGTTCCACACCCAGGTATGTGTAGGTCTCTCCGGCATCCAAATGTCGTAGGATGCTTCCGTCTGCGAGCTGCGCATCTTCGTGGAATTCCCCGCATCGTCCTCTCTTGAGGTGGACGACTGCGCATTTGTCCAACCCAAACTCCATTCCAATTGCCCGCGTGTATTCCTCGACCACCCTGAGAGCATTTTGAAGTTCTCGCTCTCCGGAGGTATAGAGTTTAAGGTCATCCATATAAAATAGATGGGTGACCTTATGCCTCCGGTTGCTGGGTGGCCCACACTGATACCCGCGGGTTTGGCGGAGTCCAACAGATAGCGGCAGCAGTGAGATGCAGAAGAGGAGCGGACTCAAAGAGTCACCCTGAAACACTCCTCTCTTAAATGTCACCAACTCTGTCGAAACTCGCTCGGCACCGGATGTTATGGTGAAGCGAGTTCTCCAAAGCGGTAACAGTTGTTCGATGCATCTCACTAGTGGTGCTGGTACCGCAAGACATCCGAGCAAGTGTAACAAAAGCTCGTGGGATGTTGTATCAAATGCCTTGCGATAATCAATCCAGGCCATTGACAGATTCCGCTTGTACTGCACAGAATCCTGTGTAATACAGCGGTCTATCAGCAGGTTTTCCTTGCAACCTGCCAGGCCCTTCTTAGCACCACGCTGTTCGTTTATCTGTTGGTAGACCGGATCAACAGACCTCAACATCCTGGTATACAAGATACGAGTAAATAACTTGTAGCAGGAGTTGAGGCAGGTAATCGGCCTATAATTTTTTGGGTCAGACAGATCCCCCTTTTTGGGGATTAGCACAGTTCGCCCCTCGACAAACCAGTCCGGAATTTGCTGCCCCTCGTTCAACCATGAGTTGAAAACTCGGGCCAGATGGCGGTGGGTGGAAGGAAACTTCTTCCACCACCAGTTGTTTATACCATCTGGACCCGGGGCAGCGAAGTTCTTGGTTCCAACAAGTGCTTGTTGAACCTCTTCCGTACTGATTGCCGGGCACACTTCGTCTGGCTCTTCTAAAACTCTACGACAGAGAGCCTCGAAGTGTGCTATAGCTGGAGTGTCATTATCGAATGGACTCGCGACTTCGTAGATTCCTTTCCAGAAGGCTTCGACATTATCAACAGTTGGCGGATTTTCGACAACACGCTGTGGCTCTTGGAACAGGCGAGACGGATTTGTTTGAAACAATTTGTTTTGTTCCAAACTCCGCATTCGCCTGACCAAAGTTTTCTTAATAGTCATGAGCGCTCGAATCCTATCTAGACAGTGCTGCTTGATGGTCTGCAGCACTGTGCGATTTAGAGTGTGGTGTTGGCGTCTCAGTCCGGCTGCCACTCGCCGGACCTTCGGTGTAAATGGTCTACCTGCGACTATATAATCCACCACACTCTGGATTCGAGAAGCGTGTTGCCTTGCTGATCGAATTTTAGCTTCGATCTGCTGTACGCGCCGCTTAGCTTTCCCGACCCTATCAACTGCGCTTGCCAGGCGCTGTTGTGGGACGAGTTGCTTGGCGGCAGCGTACACCGCGCTGTTGATCTGCCAGATGTTGGCATCTTCTGGAAGCTCCTCACTAATCAACGAATCCATTCGTGCCAGGTCTTGTGGCTTTGGGTTAACCCTGGTGTTAAGGTTAACCCTCGTCCTTAAAGCGATATCGGTGTACTCAGGAGGATGTTCCTCGTCAGCTGGTATTTGCCGCTGTGGAAGTGCGGCAGGCACTTCCTCACGCTGACGAGGTGCCCTTACGTAACCTGTTCTGCGCAGGAAGGATACTTGATCTCTCAGATGTTGTTGAGAGAAGGCGCGATACTCCGGGTGCATATCGCACCACAACCGGTGTAATCGCGCCATGTATCCCCTGCGCTCAGGTTCGCTGCTCTCGTAGCAGGTCAGCAGGTCATCCCTTAATCCCTCCGTCCACCTAAAGCGTCCATGTTCATTGCGTGGGTCGTCAACGTTGAGACCGTCCGGTGAGGCCCCTCCCATCTGTCTCTGACCCCCATCCGGTTGGGGTCGATTGTGAGGGGCCATTTCTGGGGTCTGTGGAACCAGAATAGGGGGGTTTCAGGGTGGTTAGCCCTGAAACCCCACGTCCGACATTTGTCAGAGAGGGTTACCCCTCTCTGTCCAGGGTGCACCGCGTGGAGGTTGCCGGTCCGATTTCGCACCCCTTATTATTATTATTATTATTATTATTATTATTATTATTATTATTATTTTTTTTTTTTTTTTTTTTTTTTTTTTTTTTCCGTTTCCGGAAGAAATTGCTGGACAGTCTCCCTGTGGCCTCCGACACCACACAGAGAGAGCGCCAGCGAATAATCTACAGCAACTCCCCACATCCCGCAGGGTTAGTCACTGTAGATTCCAGACTCATGTGCCCTAAGTAGACGAAGGGATCCCAGAATGACCGCTTTCTGCATTTGACCAGCCAACCATTCTGCCGATGTTTGGCAGGCAGGCATGGTCTTCAATGCGGAGAGCAGCGTGGGCTTCATACCTCCGAGTACACCGATTATCAGGACGACCATTTTGACAGAGTAGCCTGGGTATAGCACTTGGAGCTCGTACCGGAGATCTCTGTATTTAGTCCGTTTCTCCTCCTCCTTCAAGGCGATGTTTGTCTCAGCAGGTGCTGAGAACTCGATGACATACATCACCTTGGTCTGATGGTCGAGGAGGACTATGTCAGGCTTATTGGCGTGAATTCGCCTGACGGTCGGGAACGAGTAGTTCCAGTAAATCCGGCATTTCTCGTTCTCGACAACGGACTCGATATCTCCGGGGACGTAAGGCAGCACTGGTGTTTGGTCTATCTGGTACGAGTGCCGTAGATGGTAGTATAGCACTCGTAAAGCCGCGTTATATCGTTGGATGTAGACCGAAGTCGCATAAATCGGGCATGCAGATAATAAATGCATGAGCGACTCCGGCGCCTGACGGCAGGTCCTGCAGTTGATATCAGGTACCTCTACACCCATCACGCGACTGCGATAGACCAATGTGTTAATAACACCATCTTGGCAGGCCACAATATATCCCTCGGTCTCCGACTTCAGCCCCGCTGACCTTATAAATGCGAAGGTCAGCTCTGTCGATAAACCCAGTGCTTCTATGTTGTTATAGAAAACACCGTGCAGGGGTTTATCGACGTGCTGCCTGAACAGATTTCTCTGTTCGGCAGCTTTGATGTGGGCTGTCAGACGATTAGGCGGAAGCTCAGTGACTGAGTCACCTCGCCGGCCTTCTCGCCTGTAGTCGAACACGAGACCGAGTTCATCTGCGGCCCTTTGTGCTGCCCTAAACAATAAAGCGCCAACTCCCACAGCTTCATGATCTCTCACTAACTGTAGGAGTGGGTCCGAGCTCCTGATGACATTACATGCCATACTCAGTGCCACTCTGCCATGCATGCACTCCAGACTCAAGAGTCCTCGGCCCCCCCGTTGACGTGGGAGGTACACACGAGGAACGGACGATCTAGGATGAATACTCCTATGAATATTCATCATCTTGCGGGTATTCCTGTCCAATTGACGCAGCTCATCTACTCCCCATTTGACTACACCAAAGGAGTAGAGCAGAATCGGAACGGCAAGCATATTAGTGGCAGACACCTTGTTCTTCCCCGAAAGTTCTGATGACCAGATCTTTCGGAGTCGGTGTCTGTACTTGCCACGGAGAGAATCCTTTATTTGGTTCACATCCTGGATGTGGCGTTGTTCCACACCCAGGTATGTGTAGGTCTCTCCGGCATCCAAATGTCGTAGGATGCTTCCGTCTGCGAGCTGCGCATCTTCGTGGAATTCCCCGCATCGTCCTCTCTTGAGGTGGACGACTGCGCATTTGTCCAACCCAAACTCCATTCCAATTGCCCGCGTGTATTCCTCGACCACCCTGAGAGCATTTTGAAGTTCTCGCTCTCCGGAGGTATAGAGTTTAAGGTCATCCATATAAAATAGATGGGTGACCTTATGCCTCCGGTTGCTGGGTGGCCCACACTGATACCCGCGGGTTTGGCGGAGTCCAACAGATAGCGGCAGCAGTGAGATGCAGAAGAGGAGCGGACTCAAAGAGTCACCCTGAAACACTCCTCTCTTAAATGTCACCAACTCTGTCGAAACTCGCTCGGCACCGGATGTTATGGTGAAGCGAGTTCTCCAAAGCGGCAACAGTTGTTCGATGCATCTCACTAGTGGTGCTGGTACCGCAAGACATCCGAGCAAGTGTAACAAAAGCTCGTGGGATGTTGTATCAAATGCCTTGCGATAATCAATCCAGGCCATTGACAGATTCCGCTTGTACTGCACAGAATCCTGTGTAATACAGCGGTCTATCAGCAGGTTTTCCTTGCAACCTGCCAGGCCCTTCTTGGCACCACGCTGTTCGTTTATCTGCTGGTAGACCGGATCAACAGACCTCAACATCCTGGTATACAAGATACGAGTAAATAACTTGTAGCAGGAGTTGAGGCAGGTAATCGGCTTATTATTATTATTATTATTATTTTATTTTTTTTTTTCCCCGTTTCGGAACGAAAGTGCTGGACAGTCTCCCTGTGGCATCCGACACCACACAGCGAGAGCGCCAGCGAATAATCTACAGCAACTCCCCACATCCCGCAGGGTTAGTCACTGTAGATTCCAGACTCGTGTGCTCTAAGTAGACGAAGGGATCCCAGGATGACCGCTTTCTGCATTTGACAAGCCAACCATTCTGCCGATGTTTGGCAGACAGGCATGGTCTTCAATGCGGAGAGCAGCGTGGGCTTTATACCTCCGAGTACACCGATTATCAGGACGACCATTTTGACAGAGTAGCCTGGGTATAGCACTTGGAGCTCGTACCGGAGATCTCTGTATTTAGTCCGTTTCTCCTCCTCCTTCAAGGCGATGTTTGTCTCAGCAGGTGCTGAGAACTCGATGACATACATCACCTTGGTCTGATGGTCGAGGAGGACTATGTCAGGCTTATTGGCGTGAATTCGCCTGACGGTCGGGAACGAGTAGTTCCAGTAAATCCGGCATTTCTCGTTCTCGACAACGGACTCGATATCTCCGGGGACGTAAGGCAGCACTGGTGTTTGGTCTATCTGGTACGAGTGCCGTAGATGGTAGTATAGCACTCGTAAAGCCGCGTTATGTCGTTGGATGTAGACCGAAGTCGCATAAATCGGGCATGCAGATAATAAATGCATGAGCGACTCCGGCGCCTGACGGCAGGTCCTGCAGTTGATATCAGGTACCTCTACACCCATCACGCGACTGCGATAGACCAATGTGTTAATAACACCGTCTTGGCAGGCCACAATGTATCCCTCGGTCTCCGACTTCAGCCCCGCTGACCTTAAAAATGCGAAGGTCAGCTCTGTCGATAAACCCAGTGCTTCTATGTTGTTATAGAAAACACCGTGCAGGGGTTTATCGACGTGCTGCCTGAACAGATTTCTCTGTTCGGCAGCTTTGATGTGGGCTGTCAGACGATTAGGCGGAAGCTCAGTGACTGAGTCACCTCGCCGGCCTTCTCGCCTGTAGTCGAACACGAGACCGAATTCATCTGCGGCCCTCTGTGCTGCCCTAAACAATAAAGCGCCAACTCCCACAGCTTCATGATCTCTCACTAACTGTAGGAGTGGGTCCGAGCTCCTGATGACATTACATGCCATACTCAGTGCCACTCTGCCATGCATGCACTCCAGACTCAAGAGTCCTCGGCCCCCCCGTTGACGTGGGAGGTATACACGAGGAACGGACGATTTAGGATGAATACTCCTATGAATATTCATCATCTTGCGGGTATTCCTGTCCAATTGACGCAGCTCATCTACTCCCCATTTGACTACGCCAAAGGAGTAGAGCAGAATCGGAACGGCAAGCATATTAGTGGCAGACACCTTGTTCTTCCCCGAAAGTTCTGATGACCAGATCTTTCGGAGTCGGTGTCTGTACTTGCCACGGAGAGAATCCTTTATTTGGTTCACATCCTGGATGTGGCGTTGTTCCACACCCAGGTATGTGTAGGTCTCTCCGGCATCCAAATGTCGTAGGATGCTTCCGTCTGCGAGCTGCGCATCTTCGTGGAATTCCCCGCATCGTCCTCTCTTGAGGTGGACGACTGCGCATTTGTCCAACCCAAACTCCATTCCAATTGCCCGCGTGTATTCCTCGACCACCCTGAGAGCATTTTGAAGTTCTCGCTCTCCGGAGGTATAGAGTTTAAGGTCATCCATATAAAATAGATGGGTGACCTTATGCCTCCGGTTGCTGGGTGGCCCACACTGATACCCGCGGGTTTGGCGGAGTCCAACAGATAGCGGCAGCAGTGAGATGCAGAAGAGGAGCGGACTCAAAGAGTCACCCTGAAACACTCCTCTCTTAAATGTCACCAACTCTGTCGAAACTCGCTCGGCACCGGATGTTCGATGCAGCTCACTAGTGGTGCTGGTACCGCAAGACATCCGAGCAAGTGTAACAAAAGCTCGTGGGATGTTGTATCAAATGCCTTGCGATAATCAATCCAGGCCATTGACAGATTCCGCTTGTACTGCACAGAATCCTGTGTAATACAGCGGTCTATCAGCAGGTTTTCCTTGCAACCTGCCAGGCCCTTCTTGGCACCACGCTGTTCGTTTATCTGTTGGTAGACCGGATCAACAGACCTCAACATCCTGGTATACAAGATACGAGTAAATAACTTGTAGCAGGAGTTGAGGCAGGTAATCGGCCTATAATTTTTTGGGTCAGACAGATCCCCCTTTTTGGGGATTAGCACAGTTCGCCCCTCGACAAACCAGTCCGGAATTTGCTGCACCTCGTTCAACCATGAGTTGAAAACTCGGGCCAGATGGCGGTGGGTGGAAGGAAACTTCTTCCACCACCAGTTGTTTATACCATCTGGACCCGGGGCAGCGAAGTTCTTGGTTCCAACAAGTGCTTGTTGAACCTCTTCCGTACTGATTGCCGGGCACACTTCGTCTGGCTCTTCTAAGACTCTACGACAGAGAGCCTCGAAGTGTGCTATAGCTGGAGTGTCATTATCGAATGGACTCGCGACTTCGTAGATTCCTTTCCAGAAGGCTTCGACATTATCAACAGTTGGCGGATTTTCGACAACACGCTGTGGCTCTTGGAACAGGCGAGACGGGTTTGTTTGAAACAATTTGTTTTGTTCCAAACTCCGCATTCGCCTGACCAAAGTTTTCTTAATAGCCATAAGCGCTCGAATCCTATCTAGACAGTGCTGCTTGATGGTCTGCAGCACTGTGCGATTTAGAGTGTGGTGTTGGCGTCTCAGTCCGGCTGCCACTCGCCGGACCTTTGGTGTAAATGGTCTACCTGCGACTATATAATCCACCACACTCTGGATTCGAGAAGCGTGTTGCCTTGCTGATCGAATTTTAACTTCGATCTTCTGTACGCGCCGCTTAGCTTTCTCGACCCTATCAACTGCGCTTGCCAGGCGCTGTTGTGGGACGAGTTGCTTTGCGGCAGCGTACACCGCGCTGTTGATCTGCCAGATGTTGGCATCTTCTGGAAGCTCCTCACTGATCAACGAATCCATTCGTGCCAGGTCTTGTGGCTTTGGGTTAACCCTGGTGTTAAGGTTAACCCTCGTCCTTAAAGCGTCGTCGGTGTACTCAAGCGGAAGTTCCTCGTCAGCTGGAATTTGCCGCGGTGGAAGTGCGGCTGATACTTCCTCACGCCGACGAGGTGCCCTTACGTAACCTGTTCGGCGCAAAAAGGATACTTGGTCTCTCAGATGTTGCTGAGAGAAGGCGCGATACTCCGGGTGCATATCGCACCACAACCGGTGTAATCGCGCCATGTATCCCCTGCGCCCAGGTTCGCTGCTCTCATAGCAGTTAAGCAGGTCATCCCTTAATCCCTCCGTCCACCTAAAGCGTCCATGTACAATAGCAAGTTCGTCATTAATGAGACCGTCCGGTAAGGCCCCTCCCACCTGTCTCTGACCCCCATCCGACTGGGGTCGATTGTGAGGGGCCTGTCCTCTGTCATGGTCTTGAACCAGAGGGTTTGGGATCACAGAGTGGTTAGCCCTGAGATCCCACGTCCGACATTTGTCAGAGAGGGTTGCCCCTCCCTGTCCAGGGTGCACCGCGAGGAGGTTGCCGGTCCGCATTTCGCATTATTATTATTATTATTATTATTATTATTATTATTATTATTATTATTATTATTATTAAATACAAGCAAGCAAGCAAGCAAGCAAGCAAGCAAGCAAGCAAGCAAGCAAGCAAGCAAGCAAGCAAGCAAGCAAGCAAGCAAGCAAGCAAGCAAGCAAGCAAGCAAGCAAGCAAGCAAGCAAGCAAGCAAGCAAGCAAGCAAGCAAGCAAGCAAGCAAGCAAGCAAGCAAGCAAGCAAGCAAGCAAGCAAGCAAGCAAGCAAGCAAGCAAGCAAGCAAGCAAGCAAGCAAGCAAGCAAGCAAGCAAGCAAGCAAGCAAGCAAGCAAGCAAGCAAGCAAGCAAGCAAGCAAGCAAGCAAGCAAGCAAGCAAGCAAGCAAGCAAGCAAGCAAGCAAGCAAGCAAGCAAGCAAGCAAGCAAGCAAGCAAGCAAGCAAGCAAGCAAGCAAGCAAGCAAGCAAGCAAGCAAGCAAGCAAGCAAGCAAGCAAGCAAGCAAGCAAGCAAGCAAGCAAGCAAGCAAGCAAGCAAGCAAGCAAGCAAGCAAGCAAGCAAGCAAGCAAGCAAGCAAGCAAGCAAGCAAGCAAGCAAGCAAGCAAGCAAGCAAGCAAGCAAGCAAGCAAGCAAGCAAGCAAGCAAGCAAGCAAGCAAGCAAGCAAGCAAGCAAGCAAGCAAGCAAGCAAGCAAGCAAGCAAGCAAGCAAGCAAGCAAGCAAGCAAGCAAGCAAGCAAGCAAGCAAGCAAGCAAGCAAGCAAGCAAGCAAGCAAGCAAGCAAGCAAGCAAGCAAGCAAGCAAGCAAACAAACAAACAAACAAACAAACAAACAAACAAACAAACAAACAAACAAACAAACAAACAAACAAACAAACAAACAAACAAACAAACAAACAAACAAACAAACAAACAAACAAACAAACAAACAAACAAACAAACAAACAAACAAACAAACAAACAAACAAACAAACAAACAAACAAACAAACAAACAAACAAACAAACAAACAAACAAACAAACAAACAAACAAACAAACAAACAAACAAACAAACAAACAAACAAACAAACAAACATTGCAAGTTAACTAAAAGCTTGTAAAAATAGTACATTCGTCAACGAAATTGGCATTAGAAGATGATGTAGTTCTATTTGTCTATTGTCTAATTTCCGTGGTGTGTTTATGTTTATTTATACTTAGAGCATTGCTGAACTTTCTTACAAAGGCTACTTAAGAAAATAAGTATAGGTATTTGAAAGAATTGCCAAAAATATCTTCTAAAATGTACAACAAACTGTATCTATCTCCAGATAATATGGCTGGTTGGTTAAGAGGCTAGGGCACTAGACTCCCAGCCAGGAGTCCCGGGTTCGATTCCCGGCCGTGGCACTGGGATTTTTTCGGATAAAGAAATTAATCGTAGTATACTCGGATATTGGGTGTGTGTCCCTTGTCTCTAAATGTATAGCCCCCTCCCGCACAAGGTTCTTTCTTCAGAGATCAAGGGAGTCGTATTACCTGTGGTGTTATTTATTATTTATTTGCCTTCCTATAACTTATGGAATACGAATATATTATTTGTTTTAAGTAGGTAGTTATTATTTTAATTAATGTTCAGCTAAATAATAACGTCTGCAGTACTACTAGTTATTATCATAATTATCTATTATTGTGTAATATTTTCTCACACGTTAATTTATACCAGAGTCAATTCACTATTTCATGGGCATACACAGGAATACATAGGAGTTTTCGGTCACAAAATATTCAATATTGTGTCTTGTGGGTTAGGGGCTACATATATCTGCAAAATTTCAGCTCCTTAAATATTCTGAGCTCTGGGGAGTTTTTAATTAGATAGAAGAAAAGTACTGCTACTAGATTTCATTAGTTTTATTACTGTTGGGGTTGTTAATTTGCTCATTTTTAAAAGTTAAGTAAACAATGGCAATTAGGTCTGGTTGATGGTAATGCACGTTAATTAAAAAGCAAAACCACCTAGTTGTTATATAAGACAACTCGTAAACAAAATATTGTTTTAGAAGAATATGTTATTTCCTATACTCCCACATGATGCGAAAGGAATCTATTTTAATTATTGACCATTTTTACCCAAATTAAAAATTTTACATGCAACAAACAGAATTTGATTTTTATCTCGGTTTTTATCATTTATGGTTTGTGACTTCTGGTACCAAACCAAAAATACATGTAAAAATTAAAAAAAAAACACTTCTGTAAATCAGATTTTTTTAAAACACTTGAGTAAAATAATTGTATTTGTTTTTGGCAATGATTGGTTTGTAAAAGTAAATTTTACCTTACTGTTATGACTGTTATGTTTTAAAAATCTCACACTACTTCTAAAGTAAAAAACTGGAAGCACATTTAGAAGAGTTTATTTTATTAACTTCAATCATTCAATTTTTTTTACATAGCAACATAACAATTTTATATTTTTTATTGCCAACTTATACAGGGTGGTTCAGAATTTACCGATTAAACTTCGGGAACTAATAGAGTACGTAAAAATAAATGGACTTTTTTTAATAAACTTATATCTAAAACTGCATAGTTTCTGAGATACAGAGAGTCAAAGTTTAATTTAAAATAAATATTTTTTTAAATATAATCCTCATTAGTTGAGGTATTTTTACGAAACTTGCTTGGCAAATTAACAGTAACAAGTAACGTTTTCCAAAAAAAAAATCGCTACGCTAATTTATACAGTGGCGGAGTATTCACTTTTTTAATTTTTACTTCTTAAAAAATAGTGATACGCCACTGGATAAATTTTAAAAAATTAACATTTTTAAAAACTACAATTATTTCTTAATAAAAAGGTATTCTTGGCATTTTTGTCATAACCCAAAACTTTGTCCAAGAAATTGGTTCAGAAAACGTTCTGCAAAGCTATAAATTAGATTCTTGAATACTCCGCCACTGTATAAATTAGCGAGTCGAATTTTTTTCGGAAAACGTTACTTGTTACTGTTAATTTGTCAAGCAAGTTTCGTTAAAATACCTTAACTAATTAAGAACGTATTTAAATTTTTTTTTTCTTTAATTAAACTTTGACCCCCTGTATCTCAGAGACTATGCGGTTTTAGATATAAGTTTATAAAAGAAAGTCCATTTATTTTAACGTACTCTATTAGTTCCTAAAGTATAATCGGTAAATTCTGAACCACCCTGTATAATTTAATTTGTAAATCTGTCCACTTCATAATAACTTATCTTTATACAGTGTCACACTTAAGATGAAGACAACCCTGTATTTAATTTATTTTTAGAAGTAGAGATTTGAATTTCGGTACAGAAGTAGAACTTCAGGAGCTGCATTTCTTACATTACTCAACTCAAATGTCAGGTGTAACCCCAGCCTACTGCGACCTCGTGAGTAGGACACATTCTCATTATTTTGCGTCGCGTTGGAGATATCAAAAAAAGTTACTAAAAAAAGTTGTTCAGAATCTTATTTTAACCGTAGCTGCCGAGTTTCGAGACAAAATTCGAATTTTGAAATTTTTTGCAATTTTCACAAAAGTTCGAAATTTTTGTCAGTTTTCACTAGTAAGCCATGAAATCAATTAAAATTGTTAAAATTAAAAATAAAATCATGATATAAAAATAAAATCATTATTTAAATACATTAACGCTTAATGGTTTTGTAAATATATCAGCCAGTTGATTATTAGTAGGACAATATTCCACATTAATTATTCCAGCATTACATTTTTCACTAATAAAGTGATATCTTAATTCACTCTGATTATCAATGAGCAGTTTTGTTGATATTTCATTTTCCATTCATTCTTCTATTATGAATTTTAAGTATATTAATTCCTCACAACAATCAGCAGTATCGACATATTCCGGTTGTTGTTGAAAGAGCTACAATTGGTTGCTCTTTGGAACACCATGCAATTGGACTGCCACAATATAATATAACATAACCAGTTGTACTTTTTCTCGTTTCTATATGCATAATCAGAATCGCAATATCCAATGAACTCGCTTATCCTTTTTTTATTTTTCTTACTATATCTTAGACCATTTAAATATCTCGTTTCACATTTGCTACATCATAATTCGTTGGATTCTCTATATATCTACGAGTACTAATATAATTCACTGCAGATGCTATATCTGGTCGTGTTTTGTTGGCCAAACACAGTAGACTTCCAACTGCTTCTCTATATAGAAACTTTTTATTTATATCTGTATCTTTCATTTTTCTGATAGGTGTTCTTGTTGATTTCGAGTTCTTCATTTGAAATTTCTGCAAAATTTTAAATCCTTCACTCAATTTAGTCAAAATATTTTTCATTCTTCATACAGTCTTATATACACTGACGATCAATTGAAGTGACCCAAGAAAAATTTGCATCAACTTCCAACTCATATATCTTTTGATACAAGAATCGCAGAGCCATAAATCTTTTTAGGTATTATAGATATACGCCTCAAGAATATGTAACACATTTTGCTTGTCCTTGTCTCGTTTATTTTTGGAGATACGGTGATGAAGGTTGAGCTATGTTTTTCTGCCAAAGTTTGAGGTCGTGCATGGAGTGTCCCAAACCGTTTTCGGATATGACAATATAGTCATTTTGTACCCTCATTCATTGCGTTCATTTTCATTTTTGATTGATTGCGCTAACTTAATTGTTGTTGATTTTATGAGGATTTCTGTACAACAGTACATTTTTTGACTTTTTGACAGGGGGAGAACTGAATTGATATTTTTCGCAAATGAAATTATGAATGCGCGGAATAGGTACCTCAATCAAACTTTGCGGCCTATTGTATTGCCTTTTGCGAATCAAAGAAACTCTGAATTCCTATATATGCAAGACCACATCGTGCTCGAGTAGTAAACAATTGTTTCGAAGAACATTTCATAAGAATGGTATGGCCTTCCTGCTCGCCGAATCTAAACCCTATCGAGCATGTCTGGGGCGCACTTGGAAGACGCCTTCGCAAACGAATGGTACCAGCTATCAATTTGGAAGAACTTGCTGTTGCGGTTTCAGAGGAATGGCCTCTTGTGGATCAGCAAATTATAGATAATTGCATTGTCAGTATGCCCAGACGGTATCAAGCTGTTATAGGAGCAAGAGGTGGACCAACTCGTTATTGACATTTAATGCTAAAATGAACGCAATGAATGAGGGTACAAAATGACTATATTGTCATATCCGAAAACGGTTTGGGACACTCCATGCACAATCTCAAACTTTGGTAGAAAAACATGGCTCAACTTTCACCACCGTATCTCCAAAAATAAACGAGACAAGGACAAGCAAAATGTGTCACATATTCTTGAGGCGTATATCTATAATACCTAAAAAGATTTATTGCTTTGCGATTCTTGCATCAAAAGATATATGAGTTGATGCAAATTTTTCTTGGGTCACTTCAATTGATCGTCAGTGTATATACATTGATCAGTTTTATCGTTTCCATTCCGTTTTGTTTTAAAGAGTTTGTAAATTGTTGATTCCATTTTAATGAGGCATGTTTAAGGCCATATAGTGATTTTTTAAGTTTACAAAACTTTGTAATGTCTTAACCCTCTCGCAATTTTATATACATATATTTCTTCGTCTAAATAATCTAAATAAACATAAAGAAATCTTAAAGACTTTGTGTTTACTACTGGACTAATAGTTTCTTCAAAATCGATTCCAAATTTCTGTTCGCAACCAAACATGCAAATATAAAAATTGACCATTATTTTTTATTCTAAATACCCATCTACTACTTAAGACTTTTATTTATTGTTTTACATTCATTTACTTGTTCCCAAATGTTCTTCTCTTGTAGAAATAGTTGTTTTTCCTCTTCAATGGCCACTTTCCGTCTCTCGGTTTCTGGGAAATGTGTCACTTCTTCATAGCTTAATAAAACGTAATCGTCAAAATGTTTTGGTAACCTTGTTTCTCGTTTTTTGTTGATTATCTTCAATATCTTGCATTTCTTGTACATTTTCGGCTTTTTGAAAATCATTTGCTTCTTCTTCATCTGTTGGTATTTCTTGATCATGGTTTTCGTCTTCACTTGATTTAATTTCAATACATGGAGCCAGGGAATTCTGATTTTTGTCTCTTATATTACCTTCTAAACAACTGAATACTAATCTCTCGCAATTATTGTCTTTCTTTTCTCTTTATCCCATAGTCTATAACAATATGGTGCATAACCAACAAACATAAATTTCTTTGATCTCTCATCTATTGTTTTCAATTTGACCCAATATTTTGGTATAAGCATCAAAACCAAATAGTTTTAAATTTCTTAAATCAGGCCTTTTATGCAACCAGTTTTCAGCAGGCACGTTAACTGTTTCGGATGGACTTCTGTTTATTAAATATGTTGACGTTCTAATGGCTTCTCCTCACATATTTTTATTTAAACTTGAATCGAAAATCAACGCTCTTGCTCTATCTAATAAAGTCCTATTCAGTATTTCAGCCTTTCCATTTAGCCGTGGCGAGTAGGGAATTGTAATAGTATTTTAAATAACAAGTTTTGAAAATGAGTATTTTCACACGAGTGAGACAGTTTGGTGGGACGAGCCGAAAGCGAGGCCCACAAGTCGAATGAGTGTGAAAAGATGTTTTCAAACGTGTTGTTTACAATATTTTTTCTACGATTGGAAAAAAACAAACAATTTGATAGATATTTTTATTTAACAAAACCAATTATTACATTAAAAATTAAAATTACAAGTCGGTTACTATGAAACTGATTAAGCCTAGCCTACCTAAAAAAATACAAACAACAGATGTCCGTTCTGTTTTTGACAGGATTATGTGAAAAACATGACAGTACTGTGTTTTCGGATTTTTGCACACATCGTGTGAAAAATGATAGTTTCGGGTCGTGGTTGCTGTGGGTTTTTTATAATTTTCAAGGGCAGTCGTAGAAAAAGTCCATTTTAATACCTCTTTTTCGGCACCATTCTTGTATGTCGTTATTTACATACTCCTTACCATTATCGCATCTTACTTGCGATACTTCCAGATTCCATTTCGCGTTCACTTCATATTTACCCTTGATTAAATAAACGGTGGCAAAGTGGGTGTGGTCGTTAAGGAAACTAACAAAATATTTCATATTATCCCATGTTAATGGATCAATAGGACCACATACAGATGTATGAATAATTTCGAAAGCTCTTGTTCTTTCTTTATTAAATGGTTTTCTTGTTTGTTTTGCTTTTAAACAGATATAGCACATATTTTCTAATATTTTAAAATCATTTGTATTTAAATTCAAACCTTTAGACAAGTTTACTAGTTTCTTCATATTTCCAATGCCCATATGACCTAATTTACTATGCCAAATTATTGCATCATCTTCTTCTGTTATAAAACTATCCAGCTGTGTTTCTTGTTCAAAATTTATTACTTAGATAAAGTCCATTATTACTTCTTTCTCCTTCTAATATTTTGAATTTATTCTTAAAAACTTCTACTTTATTTCTTGAAAAAAATGCCTCGCCATCATTTTTCGTAATAGCATTAACAAATAATAAGGTTTTACTCCATTCTGGTATAAATATAACTTCCTTCAATATACACTTGTTTTTTTTTTACAATTCTCTTTCTTTGCTTGATATGCATTGTTTATAAATGACTTTATTTAGGACTTATTCAAGCATAATAACAAAAACCTATTCAATTTGATATACTCACATTGATGTTTCATCTCACAAATTTATTCATTATGGTCACAACCAAAAAACGATGTCCCCAAGAAGATGTACATGTTCTTTCGCCTATATGGCTCTTCAGGGGGACCCCCAAATCACGTCCAATTCAGATTCTACCTTTATCTTGAAAACTTATACTCAAAATTGTATTTATTGACATTAATAAAACATTTTGTAACCATAACAAACACATTTTTTTTTTTTTTTTTTTTTTTATCTCATTTCTTTAACTGATATGTCTTCTACTATATTTTCACATGCCTTTGTAATCTACTCTACTTTCTCTTTTGAGACGCATTGTTAATAAACAAACTTATTTAAGTATATCAAGCAAAGAAAGAGAATTGTAAAAAAGATAGAAAGGAATAGGCCTTACCTAAAAGAGAGTGATATAATTTTATTAATAATTAATTTTTGATATCAATGTCAGGGTAGAATGTAACTAGTTTATTTTGATTTGTTTTGACATCAATATCAATGTTAGAGTGACATTAGATTTAGGTTATATCGATTTTTTCATTAATGTCAATTTGACACTGAGAGGTTATGTTATTTCTGAACATCAATGTCAGAATAAAATTAAAACTAGGGAATTTTTAACGTCATAATGTCACAATCGAACTAAAACTAGATTGTATTAATTTTTTATGGAGATTAATAATTTGTATTTAAATGTTTTATTTTTTTATTTGAATGTTATGGATTTTGTGATTTAATTCAATGCTGTATGAACATATAGTCCTGCAGAGTATTTTGTTTTCACATTATTCGACAATAATATCGTTCTAAAATGTTTTCAATGATTTTCTTTGAATTCAACATAATTTATATTTGTATGTTCAGAAGTGGAACATCAATAAATATATTAGATAATTTTGTTATAATAGGGCCAGTATAAAAAAAACTTAAATAGGTTTGTTTATTAACAATTCGTCTCAAAAGAGAAAGTAGAGTAGATTACAAAGGCATGTGAAAATATAGTAGAAGAAAAAAAAAAATTTGTTTATTATGGTTACAAAATGTTTTATTAATGTCAATAAATACAATTTTGAGTATAAGTTTTCAAGATAAAGGTAGAATCTGGATTGGACGTGATTTGGGGGTCCCCCTGAAGAGCCATATAGGCGAAAGAACATGTACATCTTCTTGGGGACATCGTTTTTTGGTTGTGACCATAATGAATGAATTTGTGAGATGAAACATCAATGTGAGTATATCAAATTTTTGTTTTTGTTATTATGCTTGAATAAAGCCTAAATAAAGTCATTTATATACACTTGTTTGTTTCGATTTTGTCAACACCATCAGCTTCCATCTTTACTTCTTTCTTTACTGTTCCAATTTGTAGATTAGCTTTGCTGAAATCTTTAAGAATTGTTTTGTCATTAACCCTGTGAGATGATGATCCAGAATCAACAACCCACTGACTTGATTTTTATGTGTCTATTAAGAAGGATACTTTTTCTATTTCGCCAATACGATTTTTATTCCTTCGAAAAGAACAATCTTTTTCAGCATGAGTATTTTTCTTGCAAATACAAATAAGACAAATATAACAAATGTAGTTTACATTTGTCATTGATATAGGTAAGATTTACAAATATAAATAAAAATTGTCCCTTTTTTACTATAATTGGCACGATCGAAGATAAAACGTTGTAAAACACATGTGTAAAAAGTCTTCTTATTGCCCTCATGGCTTTTAAAAACACTCCCGCTTTGCTCATGTTTTTAACCTAGCCATTCGTGCAATAAACAATGACTTTTTACACTTGTATCTTAAATATCTATTTCATTGTCAACTTATACAATATTAAATATGTAGCTAACAATAAAATATTAAACCATGTTAATTATTTCAAAAAATTTTAGGGAGTTGGAATAGTAGATATATCAGAAGAAAATGGAATTAAGGCTGTTAAGAAGTTTCAACAAACATTTAATGATAAAGTTATATTCGTTAAGGCCGACTTAACTGTAAAGAAAGAATTTGAAGGTAACAATTTAAAATACTTATTCTTTTTATTTATTAACTGCATTTAATTATACCTTATTATTTATTTCAGATGCCTTTGAAAAAACAATTGATAAATTTAAGCATCTTGACATTGTTATTAACAATGCTGGTATTGTAAATGAACTCCAGTGGGAAAAATGCATCGCAATTAATCTGGTAATATTTCTGTAAAAAAAAGTACACAAATGCGTTCTTAAAAATAGATGGACATGATAATATTCATTTTTTGACTAATAGTTTTCAAGAATTTCAGGCTTCATGAATTAACAGAGTAAAATAATGTAGTTAATATTTATTTAGAAATAAGTTTAGTAACATAATTTTGGTCACTATTGATATATTAAATTAGGCGTTGTTCATAAATAATTGCTGGAACTAAAATAGTCCAGTATATTCAGTTAATTTGTTTTTATATCATATGGTAATAAAGCAATACTTTTATTTAATATAAATAGATTTTTATAAAATAGACCCATTAATTTTTTGGTTTTCAGTTCAAGTATAAACACAAAATATCACTTAAATCTTTAACAAATGTATTCTAACTTGCTAATAACGAGCCATAGCTGAATAGTATTCTAATTTTTTTTAGAATAGTGTGATAAGTGGTACACTACTATCAATGGATAAGTATTTACCTAGATTTAAAACAGGCGAGGAAGGTGTAATAATCAATACAGCTTCTGTTCTTGGAATCAATGTAATTGAGACCTTACCAACTTATTGTGCAGCTAAACATGGAGTAGTTGGACTAGGTAAAGCAATATACATACTATTATATCCATTGTATTCGAAGATGATTAACAGACAAATGATTGACAGAATAGCAATCAACACCAGAGTAAAAAAGAAAATTAATATTTATTTTTAACAGACTTCGTTAAATAATTAGCAGTAATTGGCGTAGATTGTAAATATTTTCTTTCCGTGAATTATTTTCGATAACCAAAACTATGCATTTACAATGATTTTTCAATCTGAAAACTAGTTTCGGTTCAGGTACATATATGAATGGATTACCCCTGTCATATATTTGTCACTAATTTTTCTATTATTTTCCATAAAAACATCTTGTTAAATATCATATTAGGTATTAGGTACAGTTCCACTTCTT